>JANVCC010000017.1:9176696-9321895 GCA_025345505.1 Todiramphus chloris collaris | reverse complement strand
GGAAGGAAGGAAGGAAGGAAGGAAGGAAGGAAGGAAGGAAGGAAGGAAGGAAAAGAAAGAAAGAAAGAAAGAAAGAAAGAAAGAAAGAAAGAAAGAAAGAAAGAAAGAAAGAAAGAAAGAAAGAAAGAAAGAAAGAAAGAAAGAAAGCCCAATTAAAAAGAAAACATGGAGAAAAAAATCAAAACGAAAACAAATCAAAACAAACAAACAAAAACCAATCAAACATCCTTATCTTCTTTAACTCTGGTACCATCTCATTATAAAACTTTAAACTGAGAAACACATGTGGTTTTATACAATGAAAAACTTTTAATAAAAAGAAAGTAGGAGGTCGAAACGGTTCAAAAAGGGCCACTCGCCGAGGAGACCAGCTCCAGCACAGGTCAGCCCGACTTGGAGAAAGCGATTGTGGGCTAGAAGGGCCAGCAAGCAGCTCTTTTTGGGGGCCTTTCGGAGCCGGGAAGAGCGGCTCGGCTATGCCAGGGGCCGGCAGCAGCGTGGGTGGATTGGCATCACCGGCGACAGATGTGAGCGAGGGGTAAACACGCCAAAGTCACCTGCCGGGACCACCCCCTGTGAGGGGCGGCGCTCAGGGTGCTGCCGGTTGTGAAGAAGCACCGTAGACGGGATGCTGAGAGCAATGTCAGTGCAACAGGCAAATCCAGTTGGTGGTAAATTTATCCCCAATCTGGCTGAAAGGGAACGCAACTGGGGATCATCTCTTTCCCAGAAGAGGACCTGGCCATGGTGAACACTCGACCAAAAGCCATTGCCAGAAGGAATACGGGGATCTACATGGAGCTTCCGCACAGCCGTGGTGTGTCCAGCCTGAGCCTGGCAACTTGTACTGGAGGACAGCAGGGACATGGCCTGTGTGCTGTGTGAGCAGGTGAATGATCTGCTCAGATGGGTGGCCGAGTTGGCAGAGCAATTGGAAAGGTTAAGGAGTATCCGGGAGTGTGAGAGAGATATAGATTGAAGGAGCCACACTCTCGGGAAAAGGCAACAAATAGAGGATCCACAAGAAGCAGAGGATCCCCTCCCATTTTATTGCCACACAGAAAGAAGGGACCTCAGAGATGAGGTGGGGGAACAGAAACAGGTCCCTCCTTGGGGAGGCAAGCAAATCCTCTCCCAGCCTCCCTCACCTTCCCAGTTGCCCTTACACAACACATATGGGGCTTTGGAACTTGAGGGCCAAATAAATGACGATGGAGATGAAGGTCGATCCAGGGTGAGTCACCCCCACACCTTTAGACTACTTCAATTAAGAAAAAAAGGAGGGTAATTATGGCAGGTGATTCCCTTCTGAGGGGAACAGAGGGCCCCATATTTCTACCAGATCCATACCATAGGGAAGTCCACTGCCTCCCTGGGGCATGGGTTAGAGAAGTTACTAGGAAACATTTTGGTCTGGTGCAGCCCTCTTAATAATACCCAGTATTGCTTATCAGGTGGGTAGTGATGAGGTTACAGAGAGAAGCCCAAGAGCAATTAAAAAGGACTTCAAGGCATTGGGGAGATTGGCTGAGGGCTTGGGTGCACAGGTAGTGTTTTCATCAGTCCCTCAAGTGTCAGGGAGAATACTGAAAGGAGGAAAACACACCTGATTCACATGTGGCTCAGAGACTGGTGCCACTGATGGAATATTGGATTTTTTGATCATGGGGAAGTTTATACGGCACTGGGTCTGCAGGTGACAGATGGAGTTCTGCTGTCTCAAAGGGGGAAAAGGATCCGTGTGCATAAGTTGTCAGGGCTCATTGACAGGGCATTAAACTAGGTGGGAAGGGGATAGAACCAGGCTCTCTAGAGTTGAGCCCAAGAGTGGCATGACAGTGTTGGGTAAAACACTGGTAAATTGGTAATTGGTAGCCTGGCTGAAGTGCATCTACACTAATGCACGCAGCATGGGCAACAAACAGAAGGAGCTGGAAGCCACTGTGTAGCAGGACAGTTATGACATAGTCACTATCATAGATACATGGTGGGATGGCTGTCATGACTGGAGCACTGCAATGGGTGGCTATAAGCTCTTCAGAAGGGATAGGCAGGGAAGGAGAGGTGATGAAGTGTCTCTGTATGTTAGGGAGTGTTTTGATTGTGTAGAGCTCAACGACTGTGATGGTATGGTCAAATGCTTATGAGTGAGGATGAGGGCCAACAAGACAGATATACTCTTGGAAGTCTGTTATAGACTACCCAACCAGGGTGTAGAAGTTGTTCTACAGGTGGCTGGTAGAAGTCTCAAAATCCACAGCACTTGTTCTCATGGGGGACTTCAACTTACTGGACATCTGTTGGATATACAACACAGCAAAGAGGAAACAGTCCAGGAAGTTCCTGGAGTGTGTGGAAGAGAACTTCCTGACTCAGCTGGTAAGTGAGACCACCAGGGGAGGTGCCTCACTAGACCTGATGTTTACTAACAGAGAAGGACTTGTGGGTGATGTGGTGGTTGGAATTTGTCTTGTGCTTAGCAACCATGAAATGATAGTGTTCTCAATTCTTGGTAAAGTAAGGAGGGGGGTCAGCAGAACCACTACCATGGACTTCTGGAGGGCAGATTTTGGCCTGTTCAGGTCGCTGGTTCAGAGTGTCCCCTGGGAGACAGTCCTGAAGAGCAAAGTGGTGCAGGAAGGCTGGACATTTTTCAAGAAGGAACTCTTAGAGGCACAGGAGCAGGCTGTCCCCATGTGCCACAAGACAGACTGGTGGGGAAAATGACCGGCCTGTCTTAACAGGGAGCTTTTGCTGGGACTTAGGAAAAAGAGGAGAGTTTACCACCTTTGGAAGAAGGAGCAGGCTACTCAGGAAGAGTACAGGGATTTAGTTAACGCCATGCAGAAAGAGTACTAGGAAGGCAAAAGCTCAGCTAGAACTCAGTCTGGCCACTGCTGCATGAGATAAAAAAGAGAGTTTCTACAAATACATTGACAATGAAGAAAGCCAAAGAGAATCTCCATCCTTTACTGGATGCGAAGGGGAATATTGCCACCAAGGATGAGGAAAAGGCTGAGGTACTTAATGTCTACTTTGCCTCAGTTTTTAATAGTCAGACCAGTTATCCTCAGTCCCCTGAACTGGAAGATGGGGATGGACAGCAGAATAATCCCCTCATAATCCAGAAGGAAGTGGTTAATGACCTGCTATGCCACCTGGACACACACAAGTCTATGGAGGCAGATAAAATCAACCTGAGAGTACTGAGGGAGCTGGTGGAGGAATTTGCCAAGCCACTTTCCATTTATCATCAGTCCTGGTTAACAGGGGAGGTCCTCGACAACTGGAAGCAACAATCGCACACGGGTTTGGGGGCTCGGCCCTGCTTATCTCTGGTATAGCCTGTGAATGCTGAAAAGCTGCTAGCAGAGGGATTTTCTCAGGTTCTCACAGTATTCAGTGAGAATCCTGCCTCTCTCATGCATGTTATGAAAAACAGTAGGATGGTTTTTGTAAGCTAGACTAACACACGGTGTTTTGCTAAGTTCTGTTTACGGTACATTGGAAAAATATTTTGAAATGGGTGTTGTAGGACTTTAGCCAATCACCCTAGGAGATGGGTGATGACTGACCAATTGCCTATGGGGCTAGGGTATATAAAACAGGGTTATAAATTAATAAAGTTGCTTCTTTTGCCTGCTCTTGCTGAATTTGTGTGTTGCTGCATCTCTCCGCTCCCAGTATAAACAGCAACAATAGCCAGTCAGAGGTACAAGAGGGACCCCTGTGTGAGCTGATGAAAATCACCCTCAGCAAGGTTAGTAGAGACCACATTCCAAATCCAGACAGCCATCTCATCCCAGGAGGTAATACATAATGGGACTGACTAGAATATAAAATATGGTGCCAAGTGACTTGTAGGGGTTAAAACTACAGCTTAGGCAAATTCAAAAGTAAGTTGGCCTAAAGGATGTAATAAATGTGCTTCTAGCTCCAGAAAGCACTTTAGTTGCTTTCTCAACCCACTCACCCTGCCCTCTGCACTGAAATGTAATCACATGGTGTCAGCATCTCCATATGAACAATACAGAAGCCTGAGAGTACAAAAGAGTCTCAGTGCATGTCAAGTTAGAGTAAACCAGGCAGAAAAAAAAAAAAGCTAATTTTCAGAATTTCCCAACCCTACGAAGAGGTTATGAAGATGGCATCTCGCAACCAAGAACTTCTGGTTTTGGAAACTGAGTCACAGCAAACAGTTACAGTTTTTGGTTCCCCCAGTCTTCAGATCCTAAACTAATACATCCTTCAGGGTAATGAAGGGCCCTTCTCAGAACTCCAGGTATCAAGATGTTTCCTGTCACAAATGGGGGGGGGGGGGGGGTGTGTGTGTGTGTGTGTGTGTGTGTGTGTGAAATTCAGAGAAAACCCCTGAAACCCTCAAAGCCAAACAAGTTTGCACGAGAACATTCTTGCTCACTCAGTAGCAAAGAAAGTCTGAAAGTGCATCTGAGTTTGAATACTTTAAAGTTTTCACTTGTTGCATTTTTTCCTTAAATTATATCACTAGCTAGAATGACTATTTATGTCTCCAATTGTATTTATTTCAAAAATAGAGACGTCTTGTAGAAAATGAAGCAATATATTTACAAAGATAAACATTTCTTAAGAACAGTTTTAAAAACATGCTAAAAATAGTAATAAAAAAATTCTATGAAATGCGATTCCACACAAAATGGAAAATAACCACAACATAATTATAAATTAAGTTTATACAGCTTAAATAAGGGTCCTGCCCTGAAATGCCCTTTGAAGAAGTACTTCTCTGAACAACCTAGGGAGATCAAGTTCTTCCTTAAGAAGAACTAATACTGAAAGCAGCTCATAAGACTATCCCCCTGTAGACAGGATAGGAACATTTCTCAGTGTGATCACCAGAACGGAATGGAAACAGAATTAATTGCCTCGGTGGTCATCCAAATGAGAAACAGAGTTCATTGTGATATAGGCTTTCAGTTCTCACTCCCAGCAGGAGTCAGAACACAAACCAGTGAACACTGAGGGAGCACTGAGAATAAAGGAGGGAAATTCACACTTCCTTATGTTTGCTGAAACTGTGCAGTTTATAGAATATATAGAATATTATAGAATGCCCAGGGGTGGAAGGGACCGTCAAAGGTCATCTAGTTCAACTCCCCTGCAGTAAACAGGGACATCCTCAACTAGATCAGGTTGCTCAGCGCCTCATCAAGCCTAACTTTGAACATCTCTACAGGTGAGGCCTACACCACATACCTCTCTTGTCAACCTGTTCCAGTGTTCCACCATCCTCACAGTAAAGAGCTTATTCCTAATATCCAATCTAAATCTATCCCTCATCTTATTGCTACAGGTAAAAATAAAGAACCAGTGCAGGGCAAACATGTGGTTCTGTCCTCTTCCTCTCTGTCAAGTACCAGAGCTCAAATACGTGCTGAGGAGTATCTGCTTAACCCTATGATCTATTCTTTAGCCACAGTGGCAGCGGTGAAGTCTAAGACAGCTGGAGCCCACAATCCTGGGGCTGCACAAACTACTCCAGAAGCTGTTTTCTCACAGCAACCACAATTTCCATGATGTGATGAAAGCCACCTGTTCTCTCCACTACCATGGGGGATAAACTTTGTATTGCTGAAGAAGGCCAGCAAATAGCAAAATATGACTCCGGGTCCTGTTTGATCCTGAAAACAAAACTAGGCATATTCTGATGATTTTTTTACATTTTTTTTTTTCTGCTCAGTTCCATTAAATAAGTTGACCAAGGCATATCCATAGCAAATGAGCTTCATTCAGACACAGCTATTACAGCTCCAGATGGGTCAAGCTGTTGCCATACTCAAGTTGCAAAGAATCTCAGCTGATTTTTGTAGTATCTTCAGATCTTCCAAGCGTAGTTCTTGTACCAAAGTCAGGTGTTTTCTGAGGTTCTCATTGTTCCTTTTCAACTGGGAAATCTGAAGTTTATACAAATGAGATGAAATTACTAAAAAAATTAGGTTATTGAATATAGGACATGAACATAAAATTTGTGGAAAGCTTATCCATGATAGGGATTCCATGAAGTATGTAAACATTTTTTATAATCTTCCACAACAGAAACTGTACTAGTAAAAGACAAAAAAAAAACAAACCCCAAAAACAGGGTGGAGGACAAGGAAAGAAGGAAAGAAAAAACTAGGAGAGGAAGGGAAGGGAAACGTTTCCCTGATATCAGTTGCTCAAGACCAGATTCACCTCATACTGTGTGCATATACGTGTTTCCTTTGCAGAAGTGTGGTTTTAATAACCCTTTTCCACAACAGCTATCCAACTTGACATTAAGTACGCATTTGTTTGCCAAAAGTCAGAAAGGAAGGAGAGATTGTTTTTCTAAGAGTACAGACCTCCCTCACAGGAGGTTGGCTGACATGGGTAATTTAGATTGACTGGCTTTAATGAGCAGAGCCTTCACTTTCTGCAACAAGGCACTTGGGGCAGCTCTGCAATATCTTACGTGCTCACCTCATACAAGTTTGCATTTTAAGAGCTAACCTCAACAAACACATTGATACCGTTGATAAGAAAAGGTTAACTACTTTTCACTTGTTTACAGAGCTTCATATAAGTTTTCTAACATGGTTCCTTTCCTTGCTGCAGCCACAAACTCTGCTGAGCAATTCAATGCTGTCAGTCACCCTGGAAACAAATCCCACACCATCCCAGTGTAGTCAATTCCCTCCGCCAATCTGTTCTCACCCCAGTAAAATTGCACAACTGTACATTTATGCGAGGAGAGAAAGGAATCTGGGCTATCTTGTTCTTCTGGCCAAATTACCTGAAGAAGGACATGCTGTGTCTCCTCTATTAAAAAATGGCATATTTTTCCTGTTATATTCAAAGTCTGCTGTTCGTTTCTGGCTGAAATTACATCACCAAGCAGCGCTCTCCTCCAGCAAGTACTAGAACCAAAACATTTGAACAATACACAATCATTCGCTGTATTCCCCAGCTGAATGATAAACATATGGTTATGCCAAGAATAACATTGCTGATATAATGCAAGTGAAGTTAATATATGTGAAAAAGGCACACAGCATTCAGATATAAGACTGTTAAGGCAAGCAAAGAAGAGAGAGTTAATGGTCTGGAGCAGAGGTTCCAATCCTCCATCCCTACCCTTTCACAGTTAAAGCCACAGTCTGCACATAGAGTAATGCTTTTGGTCTTCACTGCTCTGCCATGCTGCCACCAGCTTCAGCAGCACCAGTGAGGACTAAAATCTATTCACTCAGAACATATGGCTCCTCCTAAACTTCACCTCACCTGGGCTTGCAACCAGCATCATGGGGATTTATTTTTAGTTCTTATAATCAACTTACTCCACTCAGCAATAAATCTTTAAAGCATAAATAGCTTTGAAGAGAATTTTTATTTATTTACTATTACAAGCAAAGCCCAAGTAACCATTTTCTATTAATGCTCCTTGAGGCAGATGTGCCATTTGGAACAAATAACCAAACGTGCACTGACAGTCACTGGAAATTAATTTCAGTGATTTACTTGGCCCTAGAATTTCAGAAGCAGCCTGTGGAACACGTGCTTCAAAAGAAATCAAGCAAGGTCAATAGCATTTAAAGTCCCATCTAACCAACAAGAAAAAGGTCTGGAGTCTGAACCTTAAAGTAGTATCTGGGTCTTGAAACAGAAAGGGAAAACAACAGGGTGTGTCTAGTATTTAATACAAGAAAGCAAAAGACTAAAATAGCAAACAATGACTTTACACTATACAGTGTTCTCTGCCTTTCCTCCTTTTACTTTTCACCTGTGCATGGTACACACACATTATCTAAATATTCCAAGTACTGAAACTTACAATTCATCTGCTCCAAGACTTAACAACTTGAGGGCTGTCAGGAGTCTCCAAGATGGTCCATCCCATCCAAAGGTCAGGTTTCTAAAAACAAGTCAAAAGAGGTGAGATAGAGAAAGCATAGGTGATCTTTTACAGTATGGTATCTTTCTTCCTGACAAGTGTCAACAAGGGAAGAGCTGCTCTTCAGAACTAGAGACCTCCTTGACACCCCTTACTCTGCTGCTATCCACAAATAAGTGACAGGCTGTACCTTGAAACCTATCTCAAGCTTTGATACTGGTGCTTAACCACTTTAACATTCTCTCACAAACAGCAAGCAAATCAGTTTGTTAAAAAAACCCCAAATAATTATTT
This sequence comes from Todiramphus chloris collaris, assembly GCA_025345505.1. Taxonomy (NCBI): domain Eukaryota; kingdom Metazoa; phylum Chordata; class Aves; order Coraciiformes; family Alcedinidae; genus Todiramphus; species Todiramphus chloris. The sequence goes on along the minus strand of JANVCC010000017.1, from coordinate 9,313,710 downwards.
TATGTTGGATTTTGATATTAGAAGCAAAATTTGACTCCCAGAAAAACTGAAAAGAAAGTTCGGAGAGAAACAAAAAAAATTCATATACATACTCTAAGAAATTATGATCCTTTAGAATGGAAAGTTTTGCACTTCTCAGCTTGTCCAGTGGTGGAAAATATTTGAGGAGAATATCTGCATAAAAATACATTTTAGATATTTAAATAAATGATATGTAGAAGAAACCACAATCCTCAATTCTGAAATGACATCTCAATCATACTTTTCAAGTCAAGGTAATCTATAAATCTAACCTGATGAGACATAAACACTGCTGTGAGGGTTATTCATGGCAACAAATCCATATTCTAGTAGCAGTCGCTGATTATCATGAGGCCCATAGCAGATAAATATTTCTTCATATTTTTTGCACTGTGAATTTGTCTGAATTTCATAGCTTCTTGTCTGCTGATTATATGCAGCCTTTACCTTCAAGAAGTTAAAAATAAAAGGTTTTACTCTTGGCAGGAAGACAGGATGAAAAAAAGAACCATACCTTGAATATTAAAATTCAACAGTATTGAACACTTCTCTAACACTGAAAGAAAACAGCGTTACAGAAGTCTGAAAAGGCATCCCATTAGTATGAAGATGAATAAACATCAAAACCTGAGTCCGCAGGATGTGCCACCCACTGTGTAGTTACTACAGAGGCCCCAGATCCAAAAATAAAGATGACTTCATGCAGAATTGGCCACTTTTGTGCTGTCCCAACTCTGTGTTGGCACACAATCCCCAACATAAGGTGGAACTGCTCTAAACACTTTCATAAGGCTGCTCAGAAGCTTCAACCAGAGGTCAAGTACACAGAGACCACCTAACTTCCAAGATTTGTCTCAGGAGTGGAGCCTTTCAGGAGAGCAAAGTAGGGTTATATTTACAGCGGCTCTTCCAATATCTACCCTGGATGCAAATCTCACTCAGCAATTGTGGCCTCTACCTGTAACTTTGCTTTGCTCCGCAAACTGAGACACTTAAATCAGCTTTATTCAAATGACTTGGGATGAGTAACAAGCTCCAGGGTATATATAAACTGTGAGTACCTGCATGTGCCCTCAATAGACGTTCTTCCCCACTATGAGAGTTCTCATTTACCTCCAGACACTCCTAATGCCTCACATAAACGCCTATTCTATGGAGACAGTGCATTTACAAATATAGACATTGAGTTGTCTATTTTTAGTTTCTTACCTGAACATTTGGACTGTGGTTTAGCAAATCTAAATATGGTGCCAATGCATAAACATCTGGCTCAAGAGAAAAGCAATCCCTCTGAGAATGTTTCATGTATATTGTCCTGGTATTAATAGTGCACCAAGCCCACTCTAGAGCACTGTAGTTAAAAATAGTTCCTGTATTCTCAGCAAACAAAGGCTGCAGGGAAGAGAAAAAAGCCTTGGAAGAGACGTACAACTCGTGGACCACCGTTTTCTGCTCCTGAGCCTTCATTCTTAAAGGTTCAGGAAGAAAGCTGATTACATTGTGCTCTAAACAAACAGGGCAAGTGTATGTCTTGGGTAAAACATCAAGGTACGGCTTCCACAGAGATTTCTCACCAGCATGCTTCTCAGCTATTAAAAATGTGCACAGGGCTATCAAAGGAGACACAGGAGGCTTCCATCTAGTAGAAAACAAAATAAAAATACCAACACAGCAGATACACAGAAGTGAGATAGGAAATGGAAGCAGCAGCATTTTATCTCTCTTCTAGTTCTTTTAAATTTTATAAATAGCTTCTATTTTAAACTTCTTTGTAGTTCATCTCCAAGTCCTTTTGATGATTTCAAAGAGGCTACAAAAGCTGGTTTGTAGCAACAACTTCAGGCTCACCTCTTGGGTTGTTTTCTTTTGAGGTTTTTTTTTTTTTTTTAGGATAAATAACAAATACTCAATGTCCAGCATAGGTCTTTGTTCTAAATTTTCTAAAAGGCCACGTTCATGTGACTGCTTTGCAACCTCATTTTATCCTCCTTCTCCTATTGGAAGCATATTTACAAATTCCCCCCAAAACATTAATAACTGGCATTTAGGTCCAAGCTGGCTCTAGAGGCAGGTCAAGTTCAAGGCTGTACCATCCCTCCAACTCCATATAGCTAAGTGGGAATGCTCTGTGACTGAACTTTACTTATCTGAGCATTCCACACGCATGGAAGTCCACAAGAAATACGCACATAAGTTAGGGTAGGCAGTTTAAAGCCCTACCACTAATCAAGATGATTAATCTGCTTAGGAGCAACCCACAGTAAAGGCCAGCTTGTCCATAAAATATCAATTTTCACTTACTTCATAATGTATTCTCCCAAGCAGCTATCAAGGACAGTGCTTGTAGTGAGTAAGCATTTCTCAGGCAATGAAATAATCAGATCCCCCGCCTTTGAGGGGAAAAAGGAAAAAAAAAAAAACCAAACACAACAAACAAAACAAACACAAAACCAAACCAAGCAAACGACACACAAAGAATAATAAAGGTCAAGTATAAGTGTTTCATCTATTATGCAATTTCTAAACAGAGAGACTTTCCCCAGGTGACACTAATGTCATGAAGCAAACAGATGTGATGCTGAACTTGATGGAAACTGGCATGGTTTTAAGATGGTTACAGTACAGGGAAGGGGGATGACTGCAGTCAGTAGGAACTGTCACCTGCAGAAAGCTAGCTCTTCACAGAAAGTTTGGTGCCTGGCTACTCCCTCTGTACAGAGGGATATTTTAGATTAGATCTCACAAATAGCTGAAATACCAACACAGCAAGATGGGGCAGAGATATTTTAGGTCATGTCTATCCTGACCTTGTTCGCCAAGCTGCTGTGTCAGTGTAAATTAGCTCCCATGCCTGGCTTGAGCCATACGTGCCCATGCCTGTAGGGAAAGGACATGAATCAAGTCAATACTCTCCCCTCCCGAGTCTCCCTATGTTGCTCAAACTCAGCTGAGCCTAGCTCTCATTTCACTTTCTGCAGACTCCCAGCACTGTGAATAACCTGAGCCTCTGGCTTCAACTGCTGGCTGTAGCCCTGAGCCAGCCTGAGAACTTACACATGACTTCTCCACTGCATCTCCTTCCTACCTCTTGCTATATTCTGTATTTTGCAAAAGGTTCTTGGTCTGATTCCCCATTATTTGATATGCTATTCTTACACTAGTTATGAAACTTCTCCAACAAGCCTATTTTCTGAGAGGCGCTTTTCAGTCAGAGTTCAGTGTTTATGTGCCAATATCTAAAGAACAAGGCATTTTTTTTCTATCATTCCCCTTTTCTCCTGGAAACGTCTGAGAAATTGTTTCTGTTAGCTGGTCTACCAACAAAGAAGAGGGCCATCAAAGTGAGGCTAAAGCTTTGGTTTCACAATATGGCTATCTAAAGCCAAATGCTGCTTAAAGCCCCATTCCTTTCCTCCATCCCACTCATTGATATGCCATTCCTCCCTTTGTACCATCACTGGTCTCACAAAAGGTGGGGGGAGGGACTTCAGGGGGGTAAAGCTATCAAAGATAGTAATTTTTTTGAAGAGACATTTTTTCTTTAGTTTAGCTTCCTGATGCAGCTTACCACACGTGGGGAAGACTGTGACAGACAGTGCAAAGGAAGCTGTGGGAGTCAAGGGCTGAGGGAGAAGGCACTCAGGAGGGAAGAGGCCTGTTCCATCTGGTTTCATTTAGCCACTGATCACCTTAAACTGAACACGAGACTGCATACTAAGTCGCTGTAAATGAGTACAGGAGTGTCTTCACCCAACAAGCCCTCAGGGTACATAGGACATCATCTTACAGATACGCCAACACTGCAAATTGTGGTATTAGGCCAAAACTTACACTCACAACAGGGACTGTGAAGACCTTGTCTGGAATTTTAAGCTTTGCTTGTTGCAAAAGTCACTACATCTCAAAAGAATCTGAGGAGCTCTTGCAATAGAACCAACATTACTAACCTGAAGAGCTTTAGTAGTCATCAGTCCTCTTCCTGTATCTGAAGCAGGAACAAAGAGGATGCTTAAGTACAAATATATATATGTAAAATACAGGAGACTACGATAATCTGCAATACATTATCAGGTCAGCAAGGAAAAGCTCTAAAAGAACATATATTATCTCCCAGAAATCATAAAAGCCAATTATGTATTGTTCCAGAGATACATCTCATTTCTTCATTCTCCAATTCTCTTTTTACTTTTCAGGACCCTGTCAAAGCCCTTCCCCTGCAACATCTGCTGTCCAGTTCTAACAACTACTCAATTTCTTTTTCACAGTTTTCTTTTCTTCAAACACATCTTTCATCGCGGGCTGCTATTCCTGGTTTCAGAATTTTAAACTTTACAATTTCTATTCACAGTATTTTTCTCTGATTCATCCTATTCTCTCTAACATTACAAAAGTTTTTCAAACATAATCTACTTAGAGACAAAATTCAAGTATATACTTTTATTGTAAGCAGTAGTAAATGAATCCCAGATCTAAAATCATTTATTTATCTGTATCACTAGATCTGCTGAACTTGCATGGGGGAAAAAAAAAAAAGATGAAGAAAAATGATTACAGGGTTAGGCTCTGATATTGAAAACAAAGAGGTATTACTTTCTACCTTAAAACTGTGCTACTAACACTTAAAATCTCAATTTCTACAAGGAATTCAGCATAGGTATGCATTTTGTAGCATACCAGAGTATTCTCATGCAAGAATTTTACACGAGATCATCTTTATGTATGAAACACTACTTCAAGCCTCCACATCTACTTGTTTATATTAAATGACATTCATGTGCATTTGCCAGAAATCCTTAAAAGACTAATGGTAACTAGCTTTTTTTTCCCCCTGATGCCAGCCAGGAGTGTGATTCAAAGTGAAAGCAGGGATCTAATATTCTCAGAAGATTCATAAATTTGTACCACCAATAAAGAATTAAAACATTACCGCAGAACTCTGCTGGCCTTAAATTACTGCCTTCAAATCCTCTGTCTTTCAGCCACTTCTTAAGTTTAATGAATTCCAGCTTGTGACTGCAGTTGACTAAACATAAAAAAAAGAAAGGATTAATGCTATAAAATTAAATACTCTGTTGAAAAATAAAGGAAATTGAAAACATTTACTGTGTAGCCAGAGAAACTGTATTTTGGACATTTTGGTATAGCATAATAGAATAGCAAGAAAGGCTCCGTATGAACTAGCATACTAAGTTCCCTAAAGCCTCAGGGCACTGGGAGCTCTCAGAATTGTAGGTGTTATTGAGCATATTCAAGGGTCAAGGAATTACGAATAATGTAGTACTTGCCATTAGCCAGAAAAGACAGCTCACAATATTCACCATGCTCTGCCTAAGATTCTAATCTAATGCTAGAATATTTACAACATCTAATATTTATGCTATTTACAAAGCTGTTTGACAAATATGCCCCACAAAATAACACCTTGACAAAAAAAAAACCTGGTTATTTTATTATTTTGCAGTACTTCCAGGGATAGTACCTCTATCCATAAAACTCTGCAAGTGTTTTCTTCTTCTCTTTCGACCTGTCCGACCTCTGCTTTTCCTCATATTATGTAACGGATGTTGCCTTATTTAGACAACCTGAATTAAAAAAAAAAAAAAAAGAGGAAAATGTTCGTTAAAAATATTTAAAGTCTCTTTCAAATACTGCATGCTTCATTTATCTCAATAAAAGAAATCAAAGCACTGTCTGTTTAATAAGTTTAGAAAATGTACTACAACCAAATCCCTAAAGGAGGGTGGGTGAGAGGGATGAGGGAGGTCGGGAAGTCTTGATCCCCAAACATCATCTTGGCCACGGCACGGCCATAATCCTCTAAAGGAAACGAGACACCGGTGTTCATGTGCACAGAACTAAATGGCTTCCGACAGCGAACCGATTAAAACTACAGAAAATTAACTGGCATAGATAGCCCCTGCAGTTTATTCTTTGAAATAACAAAAGCAGAAGGGAGCTAAGGGATCAGGTACGCTGGAGGAAGCGATCCTGCCCAACGCCACCACCACCGAAATCGCCAGTGCCACAGCACCGTGACACTGCCCCTCAGCTCAGCATCTCCAGCGTGCGCGACGGCTGCACAGCGTCAGCCTTACTCCAGTCTGCCGCTGAAACGCGTGTTTAACGTCCCCCTTGCCAATGCCGTCTACAACCGAATCTCAGCAGCGCAGGTTGCTCCCGAGAGCTCCGGTCGGAGCGGCGCTGGCAGAAGGCCGGTGACACCGGCGCGCTGGTTTCTGGCGCCAAGGCACAGCCTTCCCCGCCTGCCAGCGCGCCGGGAGGCCTCCAACCATCCTGCCCCTCAGGAGCGAGGGGGCTGTTTGAGCAACACTCCCCTCCACAGCTCGGCACAAGCCCTCCCGGCTGTTAGCGACAGGAGACATACAGTGCGTGCGCCGGAGACACAGCAGAAACACCCAACGAGCCCTGGCGCTTCCCCGCCGCGCCCGTAGCCTCTCCCCACCCCTTCCTGCTCTGACAGGCAAAACCCAGAATCACCCCAGAGCAGGGCCGTTTCGCGCCCTCCCCCCTTATAAGGCAATGAAGACGGAAGAGCGCAACGAGAAACCCCATCTTCCCTGGGCGACCCAACAGCAGCGTCAGTTCCCGACTCCTGCCCGAGCTGATATCGCGACGGGGGAGAAGGCAAAACAGACAGGCTCCCCGCCGGCCTCCTAATCGCCGCCAGCCCACAAGCCAGAGCGGACGCAGGAACCTCCCGCCGCCCGCTCGGACCGCCCCTGCCCGCCCCTGCCCGCCTCGGGGGGCGAGGCTGTCCCGCTGCCATCTTGGGTGCGTTGTCGTAAAGGCAGCGATACGAGTGCCTGTGCCCGGTGGCTACTTCGTTCTCTCCCTCTCGCCGCCCAGAGGTGAGGGGAGAGGCGCGTAGTGCTGGAGGTGGGTAAGGAGGTGCCGGCTGTCCCTCCGGGCCCGTCCCGCCGCTTATCGCTGTAGTCAGCCCCTTGCCGGGGGCGCCTGCCGGCCGGCCGGCCGCCATAGCCCGGGAGGGGGTGCAGGGAGTGCCCCTCTCAGGAGTCCGGCTCCATCGCGGTTCCCGGGTTTGGTTTCTGCTCCTGTTAGGAAGGAAAACTGGTTCTGGGGAGGTGGCAGTGAGCGTCATGCTCTGGTCAGCAGCGAGGTGGGACCTTGATAGTGAAGGGGGAGGGTGGTTCGTGGCACAGGAGGTCAGTAGCTGGGCGGGCTTTTGGGAGCTGGTGAGGATTTAATCCTCGCTAGATGTCTGCGTGTGGTTAGTTACAAGCTATTTTGTAAGGGAGACGGTGATTAAGTCAGAAGTGGAAAAAAAACAGCGTTTTAAACTTGCTGTTACGGGGGGGAAATGCATCTTTAAAGGTGCTATGTGTGCGAAAAAACAACAACAAAAAAAACCAGAACAACTGAAAACGGTAAGCATGCTTTCAATCTAGAGCTGACTGGCGTGTTAAACAGAAGAAACATTGTCTGTAGCCAGTCTGTGGTCCACTCTTTTCTTCTAGAATTGGTTCATCTGCTTGACGGGAAGATCAAGCCACTCCCCTTGGTTTTGAGCCTGTTTTTCAGCTTTGCATCAGTGCTTGAACTGAACTAGCTGAGAACCTTCAGAAGAAGGAAATGGTATTCCTGGAAGGTGTATGTTCATAAGAGCTTAATCCCATAAAAAGTTAATTTAATATTAAACATTAGTCATTGACTTATTTAATTTTTTTTTTTTATTAAACCAAGCATGAATTGGGCTTATTTCAAAACATTAACACCAGACATGTATTTCTCTGCATGTACCTCATGCTACTTTAGTAAGTTACGGCTAGTGTGCACTCTGCTGTAGTTTCACATGACTCAAAGTGGAATTCTAAGTAGGATTTTGAAGAAAAAAAGCACTTAAATGTATTTTCATGTTGCCCTCTTTGTCCGATTGTAAAACTTTCTTCTTTGCTCTTTGCAGTTACTCTCACTTTGGCATACGTTCAGAAAAGACAATGTCCAGTGTGCCTGTGGCTGTGGTGACCGGGTCCAATAAAGGGATCGGATTTGCAATTGTGAGGGCTCTATGCAAGCAGTTCCCAGGGGATGTGTACCTGACAGCCCGAGACCCCGGCCGTGGCCAGGAAGCAGTGGCAAAGCTCCAGGAGGAAGGTCTTCATCCACTCTTCCATCAGCTGGATATTGATGATCTACAGAGCATCAGAGCTTTCCGTGACTTCCTAAAGGAGAAATATGGAGGGCTGAATGTACTGGTTAACAATGCAGGGATCGCTTTTAAAGGTAGGAAGTGGACTGTCTGGAATAGTGGTATGTGCTACAGAGCTGCTTGGAGAAGGATGATAGATGCATTGGGGATTTTACAAAGCTTCTTGTATGGGACTTCTGTGGCATGCTGCTTTTTTTTGGCTGGGCAAGCTGCCTACCTTATTAAGCATGATTGAGAGAGCAACGTGAAATCACTCTTGGGCTAACAATCTGTTGGGCTGACAGTGCATGTAAAGATGCTTCCTTGGAGTATTATATTTGCATCATGTACATAGCATGAAAATACTTTAGGCACACAGTGTATGTGACCAGAATTGGGTTTATTGCCTCAGTGCCAGTGAGTTTCACCAAGGCTGTGGGAGCCCCTTAACAGTGTGGGCTCCTTGGGGATTTGTGTTTTCTCTCTTCTGCAAGCCTTGTACTTTGTTCTGTGCATTACCTGCTCAAGGATTCCAGGTGCTAAGAGCTTTTGGACCTGGGTGCTTTTGTCATCTTTTCTTATCTTTAACTTTCTTGGGTCATTCAGTTACCTATAGAATAATTTATGTAAATCTTGCTGTGCTGATCAAGAGCTTAACTCTCTCAACATACTTGTTCTTTCCATATTTTCTGTTTTTTGGTGTTTGATTTTTTTTTTTTTTTTATTTCCCCCCCGCCCTCCAAATCTCTTTCTGATCTACACTTAGGACATTTAACTAGATGTTCAGTTCATGTTGTGCTGACTCATCTGCTATCAGCATGAGATACATGTACAGGTCTAACTTCACCTGCAGCTGAAGATAAAGCTTCTCGTACAATGGGAGTGCAGCAATAGCATTCTGAAGTCTAGTCACTGTATATTTTTCATGGTACTCTGGAGGAAGATTGCTTGTGTTCAAGATCAGCTGGACAGGAGGCAACTGTTATAATTGTCTGAGCTTTAGGATGTGCTCAAGATAGAGAGATGTTAAAACCTTTCAGCAACAGTGTGTTGTGGTTTAACCCAGCAGGCAGCTAAACATCACACAGCTGTTCCCTCACTACCCCCCCAGTGGGATTGGGGAGAGAATCAGAAAAAAAAAGTAAAACTCGTGGGTTAAGATAATAACAGTTCATTATTTTCCCTTCCTTTTTTGTCCTATTAATAATGATAAAAGAATACACAAAACAAGTGACACACAGTGTGATTGATTGCCACCCGCTGACTGATGCCCAGTCAGTCCCCAAGCAGCAGGCTTCCACCCCCCAGCTAACTCCACCCCCATTTTTTTGTTCAGCATGACACCATATCGTATGGAATATCCCTTTGCCTAGTTTGTGTCAGCTGTTCTGGCTGTGTGTCCCTCCAGCTTCTTGTGCACCCCCAGCCTCCTCGCTGACAGGGAGGTATGAGAACCTGAAAAGTCCTTGACTTAGCGTGAACTCTGCTCAGCAACAGCCAAAACATCGGTGTGTTATCAACCTTCTCATCCTAGATCCAAAACACAGCACTATACCAGCTACTAAGAAGAAAATTAACTCTCTCCCATCTGAAACCAGGACTAAGAGATTGGACCTCTGTCCATGCTCATCATCTGTAAAGCCTGCAAGTGCTCAGACCAGTATTTTTTCAATTCATAATCAGGGCCTTAGCTCATTTTATTAGTGACAGTGAGTTTGAGCAAGACTGGGCTTCAACCAAAGCAATTGAAGTACAGTGTGTGTTTACTGTTGCTGACTTTGCAGCAGCTGTAGCCTCCATCAAAGTGGATACCTGAGCAGGCAAAATAAAAGCTCATCAGATTGCTGCATCAAGATTTGCTAGAGCTTATCTGTGAGAGCTCTTGGATTTATCATCATGGAGCCAATGGACAGATAAATGTGTAAAACAGTGACCAGTGGAATTCCTGTTACTTCCTGTACCACATCATAGATTTATGTTTTGTTTTGTTTTTTTAAATTCAGAAGTTGCTTCCAGATGTTTAGCCTAGACTTTATGCAAGCTGACAACTTAGTATGAGCCAGTAGTAGGTCATAGATTTAAGAAATGTGATAGAAGAGCCAGTTGTAACTGTTGTTGTATAAGCATAGAGGCTAGAGGGCTTAACACCTGTGTAAGAACTTGCTGTGATATTTATCTCATTTTGTCTTTAATTTTTGCTTCTGAGGTTGGTGTTTCTACCCAAGCTTGCCTCTTGCCTAGCCATGTTTCTGACATCATCTCAAAATTTATGCTTTCCTTTCTGTATTGTAGTATTGTGTGTCGCTGTCTGTCAAAGATTACATTTACCATTTAATTTAATTTATTGTTGGTTTTGTGCTGCACTACAAATAGTCTAGAAAAGTCCTTAGTCCAGTAAAAGCTGTTCATGTATGAAATGATTATGTACCCGTGGGTTGCCTTCTGTGAGACCAGTCATTCTAGTCATGCTCATTAAATAAAGGGAGCATGTATCTTTCAGGTGTTAAAAGTAGTACATCTTGTTAGATGGATGAGTGGGTTTTGGAGTCTAGGGAAGCTTCCCTCTTGCAAGGTGGGTAGGGAACCAGGAGTTTAGGGTTATGTAGGTATTTAGCTTCTTCTCTCATAACTCTTGCAGTAGGTCATGACTTGGCTTCATGTTTCAGATTTAAATACAAGCAAGTGATTTGCAAGATTTGATGCCGTTGGTGCCCATCACTTGAAAGTATAAATAAGTCAGCCATTAAAGCTGTGGCAATAAAAAAATACAACTACATTAAATACTAAATAACCTGATAAGTGCTTCTCTTTTGAATTTACATAGATCTGGGCTACAGAAACAAGGGAAAACCTGCCTGATGGCTATAGGTAGCCTTCATCACTGCAAGGATAGAGCCTGTAGTTGCTGTTGCTTTAACTCTTACTTCCCCCTCAAAATGGAGGACACATAGCACATGGCTTATTGCTGAGCCAAATCATCAGCTGATGGCACATCCTACCCCACTTTTGGTGGTGGCAAGCTGTCAATTCTGTCTGATAAAATTATACTCTTACAGTGTAGTTCCATGGTCTGATTATTCTTTCCTAAATCCACTCCCTTTCGTAGCTTCTAATTCCCACTTTTCTGCTTGTGTTAGCACTGATCTGGCAGTTCAGGGTGTCACTGATGACACAAGTATTTATCATTTTGGGCTTTGGTTGGTTTGTTTGTGTTTTTTAGAATTCACCATTCTTTATAGAAGCTTTTAGAGTATTTGTTACAATTTGGCACTGCTCTGACCCAGCTAAGAACTCAAAGCATAGATGTGGTTATTGAAGCAGTTTTCTCCCATGCTTTTGGATGTTAGTACCAGGGTAATGGTCTAACTTGTACATCTTCAGTGGCAGCATTCTAGTTTCAGGACCTTCCCTTCTGATTTCCACTCTGCCCCGTCCCTTGGTATGTCAGGATGGTGGCAAAGTGCCGTGCATTTAGGTGGAGAGGGTACTTGAAAGTTTAGTTGGATGTGGTAGTGGCTGTGCAAGCTCCAAGCAATGGGTTTAAGTACAGGCAGGTCAGTGGGCAGGTTGGGAAGCACAGCCTGTGGGAGTGGTCTTTCCCTGCCTCTTCTGAGTGGAGCATCTCCTTTATGAGGAGAGGCTGAGAGAGCTGGGTCTCTTTAGCCTGGAGAAGAGGAGACTGAGGGGGGACCTCATTAATGTCTATAAATATGTTAAGGGCGAGTGTAAGGAGGATGGAGCCAGAGACTTTTCAGTGTCATCCAATGTTAGGATAAAGGCAATGGGAGTAAGTTGGAGCACAAGAGGTTTAGGGTAAACATAAGGAACAACTTTTTCACAGTGAGGGCGACAGAGCAATGGAACGGGCTGCCCAGGGAGGTTGTGGAGTCTCCTTCTCTGGAGGCATTCCAAAACCTGCCTGGACATGTTCCTATGTGACTTAATGTAGGTGATCCTGCTCTGGCAGGGGGGGTGGACTAGATGATCTTTCTAGGTCCCTTCCAACCCCTAACATTCTATGATTCTATGATTCCGTATAAAAGGCAGAAAGAAAATGGCCTGTGTGTGGGTAAGTTACTCTTCAGAGTGATGCAGCTGAGTCTCCTGGAGCAATGTAAAGCCTTCAGCAAAGAAGAGGTGAAAACATAATTAGCTAAATATTAATATAATATTGCAGAGCTGGATCTTGTCACTACTAAGAATGTGAGTGTTAGTGATGTTGCTTTTTTCTTTGTTGTTGTTCTTATGTACTTTAATTGTTCACATGCCTTTTTCCAAATTACCAAAATAGAGAAGGAACTAAGATAAACTTAAGGGTTTTGGTAGTTTGGTAACTTTGTTTCAAAGCATAGTAAAATTCTGTTTTATTTGTTTTAATTTATTATATTGTTTTTCTATTTTTCCTCTCCCTTGCTACCACATCTTATGAAAAGTTCGTGACACAACTCCATTTGCAGTCCAGGCAGAGGTTACACTGAAGACAAACTTTTTTGGAACCAGGAATATTTGCACAGAACTGTTGCCCCTTGTGAAGCCCTATGGTAAGTGTAACATAACAAGTAGGGAAAGTGTTTTATGTGAATTTTGGTCCTCGTAAATGGGAAAATCTTGTCCAATGCTTGTTGCCCCATAGCAAGAGGAGGGTACCTGGCTGTACTCTAGGTAAGAGAAAAGATGTCATTTCTTGACTGCCAGAATGTCTCTGCTGTGTATATCTAAATCTACTTTCAAACTGTTTGCATTCTTCTGTTACGAATTGAAATGGAATTCTCATTCTGACATAGAAAATTTACTCATGTTCTGTCCATGATATCTGTTTTTGCTTCAGAAAGGACATTTTGATGATACAACTAGGATAGGGAAGTACCTAAAAAATAGTGTTTCAGCTGCGTTTGATGTGACATGCCTGTTCTTTGTGACTGCTGAAACAACCTTCTCAATAGGCTGTTGGTCTTTCTCTATCTAGATCACAGCCTTTGGTTTATTCTCAAGTGTCTGGTGATGTAGTTATAAATGGCACTTGGAAGGTGTATATTAAGTTACTGTGATTTGGTCGTTAGGATGAACTGTAAGAACACATTTTACCAAAATGGTAAATAGAATAAATAGAATGGACGAAGAAGAAGAAAAGATAAATGCATCTTTAAGATAAATGCACCGATAGATAAGATAAATGCACCGAAGAAGATAAATGCATCGATAATAAAGAGCTGTTAGCGTGCAAATAATCTGCACTGAACACTCTTGTTCTGAAAACCTAGAGCACTGGAAGTGCCCTGAAATGCTACTGACATAATCAACTGGATCTAATGTCCACATCAAATCTAAGAGGTTTTTTTTTAAAATACAATTCTTTTCAAGACTTATGATGACTAGATGTTTTCATGGATATTTGAGTAAGTGCGTGTTGCTATAAATGAAATGAAATGTACACTAACATTTAAATACCTTTGTGTTTTTAAAAGAAAAGTAGTCAAGTAGATGAGAGAGAAGTTGTGAACTGTTAGTCCCCAAGGAAGAAGGAAAGGGTAGAGTAAATTAATTTTGGGAGCCAGTAAGGGAGAGTAAACAGTGCCAAAATGGCAATCTAGTCCCCTTGTACTAAGGATGAAGGACAAGCGTGTTAATATAATTCATTAACAGAAAGGATTCATTTCTGTTGCTTTTAAGATATAAACCCTCATGTTCATTCTCTAGTTCATCCCCTGAATTGCTATAAACTAGAAAAGGGAAAACAGTGTAACAGTTTTGGAGAAGATGCATGAATTACTGATTCAGTTGACTCATCTCTCTGTGTTGAAGTGCTGGGAGATAAATAGCTTACTGTGGTTTTGCATGCTGGGATTTGCTATTCTTCAGGTATTTTCTAAACAAGCAGATGGTCTTTCTGCATTAAGAGCTAGATGGCTTTTGTCAAATTTTATATTATTCTGGCTTTTGAGGTACGTTCTTACGGTACTTTACTAGAGCTGTAGCAGAAGTTAAAATGTTTTCCACAAAAACTTTGAGAGTAAAGTCTCACTGCTGTTACCAAGAAAGCTTCTTGCTACTATGAATATGCCTACAGATTGTAACAGGCTATTTCCTGGAAGAATACCTGAAGTTTGATGAAGAACTTTTGCAGGTTCACACCTTAAATTACGCTCTCTAGTGGAATTCACTAGAAACACCTGACATTGAATTAACTGTTATTTTTTTCAAGAAGTTCTGCAAAATAGCCTACAAAATATTTTGCAGGTAGTCACCTACGTAGTGAATACATAACTGGTAGAGCAAGCCCACTTCAGTGTTTTGTTTAGTACGTGTAAAATACATGTATTGTTTAATATCCGTAAAAGTAATCAATCTTTATTCTCTTTTACCAGGTAGAGTGGTGAATGTCTCTAGTATGGCAAGTAACTCAGCTCTGGGAGGTTGCAGCCCAGAATTACAGCAAAAGTTTCGCAGCAACGTGATCACTGAGGATGAGTTAGTGGAACTCATGACCAAATTTGTGGAAGATACCAAAAAAGGTGTGCATGAGAAAGAAGGATGGCCCAATACTGCCTATGGGGTATCCAAAATTGGTGTCACAGTCCTGTCCAGGATTCAAGCCCGGATGTTAAATGAGAAAAGAAAAGGAGACCACATCCTTCTCAATGCCTGTTGTCCTGGATGGGTGAGAACAGACATGGCAGGTCCTAACGCCACTAAATCACCAGATGAAGGAGCTGAGACCCCAGTTTATTTGGCCCTTTTGCCTTCTGATGCTGATGGTCCTCATGGCCAGTTTCTTAGTAACAAAACTGTTCGAACCTGGTGAGCTTATGGATTAGCCTGTGCTCTGGTGGGGGTTGTTTAGCCAGAGCAGTCCCATGCTGTCCACAGCAGCAGCAGGGTACTTTATCATTACAATGAGGGTTACAGTTATGGTGCTCCTCTGGGATTAAGCCTACACTAGGGTACACTGCCCAACAGTCTCTATTAGCCTGTTCACAGCATTGATTCAAAATCTGATTTATGGATGTTCCAGCCCAGATGATAGTCTGGTTTGGTGTTGCACTAATGCAGAGGTGCCTAACCTTGTTTACGTCCATTTGCTCCTAATTATATCATTGCCAGCCCTTCTCCCACTCCCCCAAGACAGGTGGCTGACATGGAGGCGGGATGAGGAAGCAGTTGCCTTACACTTTCTCAGAGCAGTAGATCTTTTAGGGACCATAATTGTTTCTTGAGGTTATGCAGGGTTTCTTAAAGGAGGAGGGAGTTGTTCTGAGATCTACATCTGACCAGTTTGGGGGGAGGCTAATAAGACCAGAATATAATTGCTACTGTAAAAAGATTCCTTATTATCAGTACAAAATGGTGGTAAAAAAAAAAATAGCAGTGACATACCATTAGTAGGACTTAATCAGTTGGCTTTATTAATATCTCTGTCAGTGTATGATTACTGATTTGTAATCCTCCAACTGATTTGTATTCCTCCAGCTGGCTTAGTCTGACACTAAAAATGTATTATGTTTGAAAATACACTTCCATTTTCTGCAGCAAGGTTTGTAGCTGTAATGTGTGATGTTTGGACTATATAAAGAGAAAATAAACTACAGAACTCATAACAAACTATTCCTTAGGTCTTCCAGTTCATTTATTGCGTAGCCAGAAGTTTACTTACTAAAAACCTGGATTAAGTGCTCTCCACATAGTAGAGAAAATGAACTGTAATGTTACAATCCTATTACAGAATAGGACTGAAATAATCATCACGGTAAACAAAACAAGTCATCCAAGCAAAATCAGAAGCAAAGGAAGCAGCGACATGGAGAACACCAAATTTTTCACTTTAAATGATGGTTTTTGCATTTCAGATGCTTGATCTTGACAGGTTACCGCGGGATTTCAAGCTGTAGAGGTGGAACTTCGGTGGCAGCAGAGGCAGCCTGAGGGTAGATCAGGACAGGGCACCTGGAACAGCCCTGGGCTCTCCAGCAGCTGACTCCAGGGGGCTGGAGTGAGGTGGAGTGTGGTTACCCCCAGGCTATAAGTGTGTATCTCTTTCTCCACCATGTCCTGCTGGTCAGCACAAAAGCCATGATGGGGTCTCTGGGGCCCTGTACTACCTTCCCTCCAGGTCAAACACTATGTTCTGCAGGGGGAGGCTGCCCTCCTCTTCCTCTTGCTGTGAGAAGCTGAAGGAGCTGGAAACAATTGCCTAGAATTCTGTCATTGGTAATGACAAATCAGCAACAAACATGTTCATTCTCAATCAGGAGTTAGCAAGGCAGTGCCACAGTGGCTTAGCTGACTGGGTTTTACTTTGGCTTCCCCTGGTACAGTTTGTGTTCAGGGAAGCCTTGAATCAAAAGGCATTGGACATAAATAATAGGTGAGGTTTTGGTAATCACCTGTCAGCACAGAACAAAGGTGTGATTATTAGTCAGTCTTTTAAGCATACAGTAGCTATTGTTTTTACGAAGATGGAAGTGTTGCCAAATGAGCCATGCCCCAGAGATCACTGAAGGGCAGGATCACTGTTGCCGCAAAACTTCTCATATTAATCTATTCTCTGTGAATAAAATAAAATAAATCTGAAGCTTTCGGTTTAAGTGCAACAAATATATTTTTAAAAGTCCCTTCATAAAGCTTTAATGCATTTTATATACTACCAAGAGACTGCACACAGTATGATGGCTCCAAAAGCCATCCAGTTAATACAGTAATGTGACTGTTATGTGCAACAGAAAGAACCATGGTTCGTGTATGCTCTGCTTGTTGTGTTAATGGTATCTTGGTGAAATAAATCATGGCTGTTCTGATTCAGTAATAATTTGATTATAACATTAAGAGATGTAATCCACCAGTGGGGAATCGTACCTGGTTCTTAATACTTGAAATGCTGCTTGAGTCACTAAGTTTCAAAAGTTGCATGCCCTTCTGGTTAGCATGTGCAAACTTTCTATATAAACCTTGATCCAGCTTTCCTGTGGTTTGTGCAAAGATCAGGCTCTTAAGAGTCCTGGGTATGTTTACTGTAGGTTAAGCTATGTTACTACTGATTGCTAAATACAAATTAATTTCTAAGTATCACCAATGCTCTATAAAGCTCCTTCTTAAGTCTAACTCAGGATCTGGGTTACTTTTTTTACATTCGAGACAAACAAGTAAGTTTGAAAGTCTACAAAAGATACATTTCAAATTCTTCCATTAAGCCCTTTCACTTGTTTGCTTGTTCTTTGTTAAACCTACTTACCCTGTTTTAGGGTAAGGAAGCAAAGTTGAAGATGATGGCTGTCATCTTCAGAAATGTTTTTTCTTGGGGTGAAAAAAATTATCACACAGACAGTTTCTTCCTGTATGAAGAAAAAGAACAATAGAGGACAGATCTTTTCACCACCTTTGCAGCTGTGATGCAGTATTTGGGGAAGGAGAATCAGGTGTGCAGATGGATACAACCTCAGCTGTAGGAGGTGGAAATGAGGCAGAAAATACTGGCTGTTGACAGGACCAAAGTCAGGAAGGAGCTTATGCAGGAGAAGTACATTCCCTGGTGACACTGGTAGGAGGACTGTGTCCTGGGAGAAGAGCTGGGACCATGCAGGGCAGGCTGCCAGGGAAGGGCTGTTTGCTGAGACCAGAACTGGAGGGGAAGCTGTGCAGCCTGTGGGGCTGGCTGGATCTTTGCCTGTGTTGCTTAACCAAAATTTATCTTTTTTTTTTTTTTTTTTTTTTTCAAAGCTGCCTCCCTACTTCTCTCCCATGTCCCTTGTGTCTGAAGCATTTTACTGCTTTCAGGTTCTGGCATGCTTGCTCAATGGTTATTGTGTAAAGTTTAAGGGATAGAAAAGGGAGGAAATAATAATGATTTGTTCTACTGTATAAAACTTACACATGTGATTTACTATTTTTACAGCATGTCACTACCATTTTTACTTTGGAATTTATTAGCCAAAGAAAATGCCTGCCAATGCAGTAGCTGTGGTGACATGGGACAATGAAGGAATTGGGATCACAATGGTGAGAGCTCAGTGGAGGCAGTTCCTTGGGGATGCTGTAGTTTGTGCAGGACGCAGTCAGGCAAGTGTGGCAAAACTTTGGGATTAGAAGCTGCAGCTGCTGCTGCCACATTAGCTGGGTATAAACAGTGTGCAGGGCATCTGGGACTTTCTAAAGGAGAAGCTACAGACATACCAGTGTCCTGGCTAACAACTCAGACACCGTTTTCAAAGGCTGTAGTAGGCTGGCTATTCAGCAAAGCTTTGCTTTGGAAAGCCAGTCATCTGAAGGTATGGGTGCAATCAGTAAGGAGACTGGTCTGCTCTAAACCTTTTTGAATCTAAGGGGGATTACAACCAGGTCATTTCTATCTGGATCCCCTGCGACGCTGATCACTGCAGTGTGGACTAGACATTGATATTCCTTATGGTTCCAGTGCTGTGTAGTGCAGTGCATTTGGTTTTCAAAACTGTTTATTTCTAAACAAAAAAAACCAAACAAGCAAACAAAAATCTTAACAAGTGATATATAATGGGGGTAGACTTTTCCAGTATGAAACAAACAGATCTATGTCAACATGATGTGAAAGTTAATGTGAATGTTCCTTAGATTAAAATGCAGCCTGTCTGTCTGCAGAGGTGATTGCATCAGTAAAACTATTACTTCATCCAATCCCAAGGGCCAGGATTTAGCATGGGCAGTGCTGCTATGGTGCAAATAATAAACTGATTTATGGCCTTTCCCGAAAAAAGTCCTGAATAGTTAGTATGATAGGCATGGTTGGAATTAGTTTAACCTCTCACATAAAAAACGAGCCTCCAGAGTTATTTTTAAAATTATTTCCCGAACAGCAGATTTTTAAGTACCAGAGCAGAGGAAGTGTATTGATCTGCAGGTTAGTTGGGTTTAGTGCATGTTCTGATCAAAGCTTCCCAGCAGGCTGAGCACTTTGGTGGCCTCTCTGTCAGGACATGCTCTGGTGCCTGCTGGCAGCTGACCTGACACAGCAGGAGCCCAGGAGCATCTCTCTCCTCCACCTGACTGCCTGGTTCTTGGAAATTATGGAAGACCTCTGTCTTGTGGTAGAAATGGCAAATAGGTTCAGTAAGGCAGAAATCAGAATGAAATGAATACAGTTGGTCACTCACATACAACTGATGCAGTCAAAGAACACAAAACATAAAAGAGTATATTAATGTAAAATTACTGGAGATGTATTTAAAGGGTGGCCACAAAGAAGATGGAGACTCCTTTTTTTACAAGGAGTCACAGGGAAAAGAGGAGGTGTAATGGGTACAAGTTACTGCTGGGGAGATTCTGATTGGACACAAGAGGAAAATCTTTCACAATCAGCCATTGGAATAATCTCCCCAGGGAATTGCTGGAGCCCCCAGCATTGAACACTTTTAAGAATCAGCTGCACAGAGTACCGGACCACCTTGTCTAGACCATGCTTTTGTCAAGTAATGTTGGACCAGATGATCCTTAAGGTCCCTTCAACCTGGTATTCTGTGATTGTATGATCACGTGTTTTACTTTCCCTGGGTATTTTGTTAGATTCGTCGTTGTTGTTGCTGTGGGTATTTTGCTACATTCTTTGTTGTTGCTGCTGCTGCTGTTTTTTCTCTTAGAGTACTAAAAATGTAGCGCATCAACTTTCAAGCCTTTTGTAAAGAACAGAAGGCTTCTTATATTGAACTTGAGCCTACTATAAATGTGACAACTGAATACCCGTGAAACCCGTGCCTACAAAATCTCTCAAAACCACTTCATGCCTAAAACCATCTGGAACAGCAGCAAAGATGTTACACGCGCCTTTGCTGGCTTTCAGGGTAGCGGAGGCGCCGGTCACAGGCCTCGCTGCGCAGCTCCGCGCAGCGCTGCGCGTACCTGCGGCCGCCGGTGCCACGCCCTAGCGTCGGGAGGCTGGGAAACGGGGATACTCGATACTGCGGCTCCGCGCAGCCGCCGCCTTGTTGCCAGACCGGCCGAGGCTGATGCCCCAAGCAAAGGGAGCGACGCGGGCGAGACCCCTGCAGCCCGGCTACCGGGGGGCGCCGGCGGCAGGCAGCGCGGAGCCGCTCGTCTCCCTCCCCCGCTGGCGGCGGCGCTCCTCCGCCCGCACCGGCAGGGGGCGCTCGGCGCCCCGGGCCGGCCGCCGGGGTGTACCATTGCCCCGCGGGGGGGCAGTCGCGGATGACCCGCTCCGGATTGTTAGCGATCATCGGCAGCGGCAGCCCCTCCTCGCGGCTTGGCCGCGGGTAAAGGCCAGCGAGATCGCCGCTGATTGGGGACGCCCGGAGTTCTCCTGTACCCATTTACGGGCTTCTAACTCCCCGCACTGTTATTCAGTGGTATCGCCCCAGCTGTCGACTGCGGCGCGGCCCGGGCGGAGCAGGAGGGGTGGGTTATTTTGCTCCCTCCTGTTGCCATAGCGACTGCGGGTGCTGCCCCCACCCCCGTCCCGTCCCGTCCGGCGTCGCACTGGGACACGTTGCTGCCGCTGCTGCCAGCCCGGGAGGTTCCTTCGCAGGTACGAGAGTATAGTGCTGCCGCGGGCGGGCTCGGCGAGCGGGCGTGTGTGCGTGCGTGCGGGGAAGGGCAGGGGGCAAAACGCGGGAGCACCTGGGGGGGTGACCCGACCCGCCGGGGGCCGCTGCGCGGCGGGGGCTGTTGGTGGCGCGGCCGAGGGGCAGCGCCGTTCGCCGGCGGCAGGAGAGCCCGCCCTGTCGGAGCTGCCGCCGCAGCCGGCACGGCCCCAGCGCTCCCTTGCCAGGCAGGTGAGGCTGGAGGGAAAAGCCGCGGCGGAATGTCGCCGCGGGGCTGCCCGTCTGCTGAGAGCGGTGTCCTGGGGGGCCCCCGTCCCATCCCCGCAGAGCTGGGCCCTGAGAAGGGCCCCGGTCACATCGCGGACGGGCCTGGAGCGGGACCGTGCCCCTCCAAGGGGCCTGCCAAGCCGTAGCCAGGCTCCGGAGCCATCAGCGGGGAGCGGGTTGCCCGCAGAGGCCCCGCATCCTGGGGAGGCAGCGTCTCGCCCCTTGGGATCAGTGGCAGCGCTCCCGCCTCGTTAACCTGTCCTCAGACAATGCTCAGAGTTGATGAGTAACTCTTGACGTCTCCATTAACTAAAGGAGTTCGTGACCCGGGATTTGGAAGGTGTGCCTGAAGGTCACTGGCAAGTGGCTTTTGTTTTGTGTTTTTTGAGGTTGTCGTTGGTTTTGGTTGTTTTCTTCTCTTTTGGGTTTTTTTTTTTTGTAATCTTCCTGCCTTTGTACATAAGCACAAAACCGATCTATTTGTCATATTTAGATTATTGGATTGTTTCAAACCTTGCTGACGTCTGGGTATGTGAACATCAATGCACACTAAATGATTAAATCCATCGCTGCTTCTCTGAGTGGGAATACACTATTCACCTGTCTTCTCGCAGCAAAGTCCAAAGAAAATGTCCTAAGAACTGAACAAGACAATTTTTCCCTCAGCTGAAGTTTTATCATTTTTGTCATTTTTTTGTTTTTTTCTTGAGTAGTATTTTTTTATTTTACCCTTGGTACCTAATTACTTTTTACTTAAATAGAACAGGTTTAATGCTTTGAGACGTGATTTTCTTAGAATATTTAGAACATCTGGAAGTGCTGTTGGTAATTGGATTTATTCCTCTTCTCTAAGTGGATTCATGCAGGTATATTGCATTGGCAAATAGAGAAATGTGATGTGTTCTGTCAGCAGAACGGGTGCCCGATTCTAAATGATCCGGACAAATCTCTTATTTATGAAGTGGCAGCACTCTTGACTTGGCAGTGAGCTGCTAGGATGCTTCCTAGCTCATGCTTTGTCCGAGAGAGTATGAATACAATCCTATAGTCCAATGATTAAGGTACTTTAATGAGATGAGGGAAAATTTCTTTTCCTACTTGTTCTGGGGCAGTGTCTATATCAGATTACTTGTAGGTTTTGCTGGGCAGTATACTGCAAGCTTGCCACTTTGTTAGGTTTTATGGGAAGGTTGGCATTTTTTTAAAATCCTTGTTGGAGCAAAGGTAGCTGTATCCGAGATGAATGTTCTACCCTGCAAAGCAGTGGGGGTTAACTGCTGTGAGAAGCACTGCATACATCCTGGTGAAAACACAGAATTAAATCTTTACTGTAGCAAAACAAACATACAAAACCAGCCAACTGAACATAGCCCTGATGACATTGTGGGAGAATATTTTTTTTTATTTTTATTGGCAATGGCTGCATCCTACCATCAGGTGAGTGCAAATGTGTCTTAAATTTGCATTGAGAATCCTTTCTCTTTTTTGGGTGCATCCAGCATTTTTCCTTTTCCGAGAGCTCACTAGCAAAAGTCTTAAATTGATGTCATTGTTGTTTATTAAAGTTAATAGATGATACACAATTGTTATCTTTTAATTTTTTTTAATTCTGTGAGAGATCAACTGCTTTAAAAGAATATGGAGGACTGCCTATATGTTTAGTTTTATGTTCTAAGAGTAGGAAACTGAATACAGATTTTCAAAACCATTATAAAATGTTTTGTTACAGGACTGTGCTTTCTTTTCTGTATTAGTGATGTAGCACAGATTGACCTAAACCTATTATTATTAATCCTAAGCATGTATCTAGAAGAATATTTTTGTATTGGCTAACAGATCTAATGTCATAGCTAGAAGAGGAGTGAAGGTATGATTTTTCAGTATATAAAATCCAAGCAAGCTTTTTTCCTATTCTAAAACCAGGTGTGTTTCGATTTTTTTTTTTTTTTTTTTTTTTTTTTTTATCTAAATGCATTGCAGAATATGAGAAAAACAGGGCTGGGTATTTTATTTTTCCTCCATAAAAACATATGGATACTTTTTGATGAAGCGAAGGAAGATTAGATTGCATGCTTTGATGCTTTGGCACAATACCTTAGTCTTGTACTGCAACATCTGCTGCTGACAAGTTGAGATGCAGAGTTCTGAGAGCTCCTTCTGCTGTGGGCTGAGAGGCCCTTTAACAAGATTCCTCTGTAAAGTTATAGTTTGATATGAAATATTTCACATTCCACTACTAGAGATAACTTTTCAAAACACCGCACAGATAATAAGTTATGAAAACTATTTACCTCTCCATAACTCTTTGTCAGTGCTTTGACTGTTTTTAGTGATACTTTATATTCTTTTCTTTTGTCACTCTGTGAGAGATATACATGTGTGGAAGGAAAAACCATGTTTCATAAACAGGAAAATGTGACTGCAAATCTTCTAAAACAAGCAGTGGGGAACTGGAGTCATGCCTGTTAATTTTATTTTAACTTTGTGTTGAAACTTGATCAGGTGACCTGTTTATTGTGAACCATCAGTTCTTCTGCATATTTACTGTTGTGTTACAGTACTTCAGGTTTGCTGTAAATCAAATGCAGGTTGTCTTTTTCTAACTGTGTGCGTGCTTTTGGTTTACCAGGAAATTTCACCCTGCTATGAGAACCAAAGATGGATCCAGAAGAGCAGGAGTTACTTGGTGATTACAGATACAGAAATTATTCTTCAGCAATTGAGAAAGCTTTGAGAAACTTTGAATCATCAACTGAATGGGCAGATCTTATATCTTCCCTTGGCAAACTCAATAAGGTACAGTGTCACAGGAATATTTTTTTTCATTTATTATCTTTGTATTGTTATTAACTTTTCTGTAACTTAGAGTACTTAGAAAAATTCACTCAAGAAAAATACTAGTTCATAAAGGAAGTGTACTGGAAGCAGCTATGTATCTTTTACATAAATGTGAGAAGCTCTGATAAAACCAACAGAGGTTTTTCAAATGGTTAATTGTTTCCTTTATACAGCTAAGTTAAGTTAGTTTGTACATCAAAGAAACACTCAGGATGCTGGTTACTCACTCCAGAGCAGCTAAGAAAAATCTTTCTCTAGAACAGGTGGTCACAATTTTTAGTATATATCCTGAGTCAAACTTTAAAGATCACATTTACTTGACCATGCCCTTTTGTGTGTATTTGGGGAAATAGTTGATTTGCTGCTGGTGGTGTCCTTTGTAAGACCATGGAAAATATGGCTGAATATAGGAAGAAAGATGAAGACTTTTACAAGAAAACACCTTGAAGAATGTCCTCTCCTCCTGCCCAAGAAACAATGTGCATGTTGTTGTGTCCTATTTGATCTCTTTTAACATCAAACTCTTCCTGACAAGTGTACATGGGGCAAGAGTAGTTACAGTCATTAAGGAAATAGGGGTGGGAGGAGGCAGCACCTGTAGAATTCATAAGGAAACATCTGCTGTTGCCCAATAGATGCCTCACATGCCTTCGGTGTTGTTGCTAAACATTAATTCTACAGAGTTTTAAAAGGGGAGGAGACACCATAGAATATCCCAAGTTGGAAGGGACCCATAAGAATCGTCAAGTCCAACTCCCTGCTCCTTGCAGGACTACCTAAAACTAAGCTATATGACTAAGAGTGTCATCCAGATGCTCCTTGAACTCTGACAGTCTTGGCACCATGGCCGCTTCCCTGGGCAGCCTGTTGTAGTGACCGACCACCCTCTCAGTGAAGAACCTTTTCCTAATGTCCAGTCTGAATTTCCCCTGACACAGCTTCATTCTATTTCCTCATGTCCTATCGCTGGTCACCAAGAGAGAGAATCAGCATCTTCCCCTCCACTGCCCCCCTTGAGGAAGTTGTAGACTATGATGAGGTTACCCTCAGCCTTCTATTCTCCAAGCTGAACAAACCACTAATAGTTTGGTGTCCATCTTATACTGAAGCACCCAAAACTGCACACAGTACTTGAGGTAGGGCTACATCTGTGCAGTATGGAGTGGGACAGTCCCCTCCCTTGACCAGCCAGCTCTGCTGTGCTTGAGGCACCCCAGGAGAGAATTGTCCCTTTTGGCTGCCCAGCACACTGTTGACTCATACTCATCTTGCCATCAGTCCAAGCCCCTAGATCTCTTTCCGTGGAGCTGCTCTCCAACCTCTCATCCCCCAGTTTGTATGTTTAACCAGGATTACTTCACTGGCTGTGACCAACGACTGTGTTGTCTCTGAAGTGTTTTTCAGTAACTCCTAGAACAACCTTCTCCGTAATTTTACCAGGTGCTGAAGGGTAACTGTCAGGCCTGTAATTACCAGGGTCTTCCTTCTTACCCTTCTCGAAAACTGGGACAATGTTTGCCAAATGAATTTTTTTTTAAGGGTAGCCATGTACACATCTCTGCCTTCACTGCTTTGTCCTGATTCCTGTTGAGTCAGTAAGGAGAGATAGAGGCCTTCAGAATGCTTCTCTCAAAAGGGGAAATAAGAAAGATTGAGAGAAAAATAAGAAAGATTGAGAGATTTCTTTCCTGTGGCAAGAAATAGGCTTTGATCTTTTATCTTGACCTAGATGAACACACTGAACTGATTAACACCTATGGGAAACTCTTATTCAGGCACAGAATTGCCAAAATATGGAGCAACATAGTAGAAACCAAACAAAAATTGCTTTTAGCTGCTACATCAGTCCATCTGCTGTGGTATTTTATGAACTTAATTGCTTTAGGAGCTTAAGAATTGGTAGCACAAATCATCCATGGTGTTCATCTGCTTCTGTCTGTTACATGAAAATACAGATGATATGTCAGGGGAATGTGTCACCAAGAGGAAGATTGGGAAATAAGATGTCAATAGTATTCTCTTAACTCCTGTGATTACTTGGTCTCCTACATCCTAGAAGATAAATATTGTTGTTGAATTCTGTTAATGTTGGGAGGAGGGGGAGGTGTTTCTAGCAGAAGGGCATCATTTCTTCTATGGTTAGCTCTGAGAATGAGTGAATGAGCAGGGAGAAAATGAGTAGGAGGGAGGAGATCAACAATATCTCAATAATAAAAATTTTTTTAAGCACTGCACATGGTGATATTCAGGAACCTGGGTGTCAGTGATGGTGTCAACCCATTGTCAGCCGGGCTTGCAGTCATATCTATTGTTAAGCAAATATGAAAATGTTGAGAAAGGGAGAGACAGAAGAGAACAAGGAAGTTGAAGAGTTTTGCAAGTCTTTTTCATACTTCCAGAGTAGTATGGAAGATCTCTATTAAGCTTCTGTTTCTTAAGGATCTTTCTATTGTTAACTTTAATTGTGTGTGTTCTTGCTTTTATAGGTGTAATATTTTTTGAGGTTTTTCTTCTGTAGGCAGGTTTCAACAATACTATGTGCTGTTGAGTCCCTCAAGTGAACACACACAAAACACACACTCGGTGGCCTTACCCTCTCAATACAAAGTCTGAAGGAAGCAGCACAGACTCTTCCTACTTAAAGGTGAAAGAACAGAGGGAGCTGTTCCAGCTCCCTTTGGCCTTGGCTGAAACAAGCGATCTTGGAGCTCTTTCTGCGGTTACTCCTGGTGAAAAGGCAGCTCTGCTACTTCTTTCTGTTACTACTTAGCTACCAAGATTAACTGAAGGTTGTTTTTCAGCGTTTCTCTGTTACGTCTGTGATTGTAAGTGATGTTTCACAGTGACTTATAAAACCAGGGAGGCAACAGAGAGACCATCTGACTTTAGTCTGAATGGTCAGCCAAATCGGTCAGTTTGTAGATCTAAAAGACTTATTTTTTTTATGTGACTTTAGGCAGATGAGTCTTAATCTAAGTTCAGATGACTTTGGTGTGGGCAGCTTCACCTTGAATCCCTTTTAGGCAGTGAGAGGAATAAGGTGGGGGGTTTTTTGTTGTTATTGTGACTCATCTTTTGCTATTTAAAGTAGGTTGGATGAATGCTGTCCTTAAATTGCATATGTTCCTCACTGGTTTTATAGGGAGCCTGAGATGAATTAACTACAGTTTTGCCAATGGTTTTTAGCTGGCCTAGGCTTCTAAGCTTAGCTGAAATGAATCTCCCCTGCAGTGTGCTGAACAGAACTGCAGGTACCGAGTGTAATCATGAGCAAAGGATGGAGAGAAACTGTATTTTCTAACAAAAGCTAGAGTTGGCAGAATTTGACAACTTCTGCTGCACCCCACATTTGTAAGGGAAAAGAGTTTTAGGTTTTTATTTGTATAGTGTGGGTGCCATGCATCATCATAGTGAAGGAAAAACAGGGGCCAGTAATGTTTTTAAATACAGAAAATAGGAATGGACAAGTGCAAACAGGTGGATTAAGCAGACAGCAAATACAGATATTGATGTTTTAGTCTTCAGGTTTGCCCTGAAACTTACTCATATTCTACTTGTAAATCTCTCTCTCTCTGTGCTTCTGTTCAAGATCTAGTCACTATAAACGAGTCATTTAGTAGTTGCAGCCTAGGTTGCTTCATGCTTTAAGACACAGGATGATTCTCTTCTCAGTACTATTCATGGATACAGCTTTGAAACGATTTTTTTATTGTTTTTGCAAATCTGCATATGTTCAGTTTGGAATGCACTGTTTTGTGACTCAGGTTTTCAGCTGTTTGGTACAGATCGATGCATCCAGAATACAGTAATCCTTTTCAATTGTCTTAGTGCTAAAGTGTGTTTGTGCTATTGTAGAATTTGCCAGCTTGTTCCAGTGTTTAAAAGGATACAATTCTGCAAAATCACTTTGATAGGGAAAAAAATGCTGGGGGGGGGGGAGGGGTGTTTTCTTTTTAAACCTAAATAGGTGGTGGCTTAGCATATGTGGGCTTGTTGTTGAAATAGGTGCTTTTAATGCCATTTTCATATCCAAAATGCTTGTCAGCATCTATTCAGATAATAAACAGATATATATATTATTTTAAATATATGTGTGTGTATATACATATAAATATTCATGTAGGGGAAACTTCAGACAAGTAAGATGCAAAAAATATTATGAAGTTAGGAAAATCCAAGTGCGTAGTTTGCGTTAGGGTTTTTAATTCAGATTATAGGCATGTATGTTCTAGAAATTTTAACTCTGGGTACAGGCAAACAGTAGATGAATGACACAGTTTGGGAAATGAAGAACTGAGCAGTAGTAAATATTGTATTCCACAGCCTGTTTTCGTAAGGAAACGGAAAGGAGGCTTTCAGAAAAGTCTCTGAAATTTGTTCACTCACAGAAGAGCACAAAATCTCACTGGGTTTTTGGCAAGTGAATATATAAACTCCCCTGTTCGTTCATTTAATCCATATATATTAAAAAAAGCAACAACAATAACAAAAACCCCAACCTGCATCTGTTTGACAAGAGGAATGAACTGGATTTTGCCATGCATGTTGGTAGAAACACCTCTGTCAACAATTTTTCAACAGTATTTGGGTATCAGTGACGTGGAACTTGCACAGCAGTGCACACTACTGACTGTTGCCTCTGAGCCTGGCGGGCATGCAGTGTCCCTTTTCTGAGCTTTCTCACTTCATTTATAGTCATTGTCCACCATGAGAACAAAATATTATAAACTTTGAGAAATCAGTCGTTCTAGAGGGATGTATTTTATCTGACAGTATGCAACATCTCCTCTGAAAGAGCACTTTCAAACTACTTTTTATCCTTGGACATAACACAAGTGTGTAAATGCAGACTGTCAACACTTATAATACTAATTTTTCATCTTTAGTGTGCAATTTCAATTTTTTTTTTATTTGACTTTCAGTAGGAAATAAGTTTCTTTTTGTTTCTGTAGACTTTTCTTGCTCCAAAAACTTGAAGGTGAATATGGTCTCAACCAAATACTTGATCTGTTTGGAGGGGAAGGAGAAAGAGCACAAAAATCATTGCAGCTGCACAACTGTTGTTTGTTTCAGTAGTAAGGCTTAATGTTACAATATGTCTGTTCTTGAGAGGAGAGAAGAGGATTCTTCTGAAATACAGATTTAATGAGCATAGCCATTAATTACAGCAGTTGCTTCACATGAGGACTCAGACTGCCACTGCTTTGTAACAACTGTTGGCCAAATTACAGACACAAGCATCACTCGACTTCTGTTGAAGGCAAGCCTTTATCTTTGCCTCGTGATTGCTTTATGGAACTTCACCACACCCAATCCACAAATGCAAGGTGCAGGAGTAGGGTATTTCATACATCTGGGTTTTTTTGGTTTGGTTTCAGCACCACCACCACCCCCTTTTTAATATAACTTCAGCTTCTAATTTACAGTTTCTTCACATCCATCTCTGAATTTCAAGCTGCTATTTTTATGGAAGTTGGAGCTCTGTTTAGAGGGGTTTTTACTTACAAAATGAATCAATGGAAAATGGGATCTCAGGCTCTCCTCTCCCTCTCCTCCCAATCACTGTGGTCCAAAACAAGAGTTACAGTATCTCCTAGTTGAAGATAATCTTATCAATTCATGTACATGCTGGAGTTTTTTTCTGTAATTCTAGTTACGTAAATAAAAATATTTGCTTGGTTATTTAATGTCTAGGCAAATTGATCTAACTGATCTCCAGTGGTGTTATAAAGCTGTGCAGAATGACTTAAACCAGTAACTGTGGAAATGTGAATATGCCCCTGTGTATGTGTGTGTGTTTTGTTTTAAGGCATGTGTATACTCTGCTGCAAAGAATTAGATAGTCTCCCCGTTTTACCCTTTATAGCCCAGGTTCAAAGAAACCCTGAGCGTGCTTATACATTTAGTGTGTATAATGGTTCTAGTCAGTCATAAAGAACCTGTAAAAAGTTGAAAACTGGATATACACAGGGACATAAATCATTACTTTGCATATGTAAGTGAATGTGGTCTTGTTCTACATTAGTCTCATCGTCAGGTATTTGGACATGGGGAGATTTCAGAGATACCCAGGAGAAATGCTTAACACTGAGCTATCCCTGAATATTTGCTAAGATGCCTGAAGTACTTTTTCCTTCTCTGACTAAATGTTTTGCTTAGCTATCCCTGATGTTTGGTTCTTATTTGCTGATAAAGATTTACTTTGCATCCGTAGGAAATGAAATAAGCTAAACAAGACATTTTTATGATATGACATTGTTTCTGTAATGGATCAGATCTCTATATGAAATCATGAATGTTTTAATTTTCTACCTAGTTGATATTTAAATGTTAACTGATAGAATATTAAGATAGTACTTGTACAATCTTGAGGGGAAAAATATTTACCACTGGCATATATTTTTTGTAATTGCCTGCTTTTATATATATAGAGGGTGTGGGCAAATACATACCAACCAATATAAACAAAATGTTTCAAAGTCCATCTTTCAAGCAGTCCTCAAACTAAGTACATGTATTAAGGATTTCAATCTTTAATATACTCCACAAATATAACGTGGTTTAGATTCATATGTGAAATACTGATGTGTTCTTGGATTCTAATTTTCAGTAACTAATAAAATGCAGATGTCATGCATATAGTAGGGGAGGGATGGTATTTAATTCTCTCTAGATGGCATCTGTACTTTGTGTATTTAAGAGTGGTGTGACTTTTCTGTTTACTGTTGGTACAGATTTTCAGCCCTTTTCTTCCTGAGTAAATTTTTATTTACTAGAAGCTTTTAACTAACAGCTGGTCTCACAGTTTAGGCAGGACAGCAAATGGGGGGAAATAATGCAATAGTGGTCTCTCAGATTCTAGCTTCTCATGCCCATCAGCTGCAGTCTTCAATTGTAAGTCGCACACCCCTTTGCAAGATGATAGGTTTTATCTCTTCCCTTTACTGCTGATGAGAGTATTCAGCATTCAAGTGAATGCCACATTGCTGAACTGTTGTGTTCCTTTTTTTTTAATCCCTTGGAGATGAGCATGGAAAGGTTAATTCACTTGTAGGCTGCTTTTTCAAAACCTCTTTTCAGGCAGGATAGAAGAACCTCAAAAAACAAGTACTTAGAATGAGACCATGATTTAACCTTTGGGAGAGACAAGAATTTGCCTAATGCTGAAAACATCCTAAATGCTAATCTGCAGTGAAACATCTGTTTGCTTTAGCAAACAGTGAGCAAAGGCTGTACGTGCAACTTCATTTTTAAATTGTCTTTGAATTGAATAGACAGACTGAATTACCCTGCTGAAATGCATGCATGGTTCAAAGAAAAGAGTAACCTTTCCAAAGAAAGGTGCTACAGTTGGTTTTTTTTCCAGAAGCCTCACCTGTCTGCAATACTTAGTTAACTGTTTCCTTTCCTGAAGATTTTATACCTTGATACAGTTGGTATAGCTAATAAAACTTACTTAAAGTAGCCACAAAGAATTACTAATAACTTCTAAGATGTTATTGTCCCATTTAATCATGCCTGGTTTGGTTGCAAGATTTTTTGTTTATATTTCAGCTATATGAGAAATTGAAATTTATGAGGAAAGATAGTTATTTAATTCTTATTTTGTTTCCTGTCCTTAAAAACTGAGATATTCTTCTTGTCACTTCTTTACTTCCACTTGAGATAGGCTAAGAGTACACTGTGTGTGCCCTGTCCTTTGACTTGTATTTCCAGCCCGTAAGCAAAATAAGACCAGTTCTTTCTAGATTGTTCTTAACTGATTGCATAAGAAAACTCAATTGCAGAGTTCTGCTGTTTCAGTATAACAAAATGCATTTATGAGAGAAAAGTCTTGAATACATTTCATTCTTCTCAGTGCACCGGTAGGAAATCTTTGACATGCAGTCATCATATAAATCATCTTTTACATTATAGCTATTTATTCTCATCTCTTTTCTTCCAAAGGCTCTTCAGAGTAACCTAAAGTATTCTTTATTGCCAAGACGGCTGATCATCAGTAAAAGATTATCTCAGTGTTTGCATCCAGCACTACCTAGTGGAGTCCATTTAAAGGCACTAGAAACCTATGAAATAATCTTTAAAATTATTGGGACAAAATGGCTTGCCAAGGATTTATTCTTGTACAGGTAAATTTTTCTATAAAGGCATATTTTTCACAGTCTATTTTAATTAGCTGATTTTTAATTAATTTTTCTCTTTTTTTAAAGCTCTGGTTTGTTTCCTCTGCTGGCAAATGCAGCAATGTCAGTGAGGCCTGTTCTCCTTGGTTTGTATGAGAAATACTTCCTTCCCCTCCAAAAGGCCCTCCTGCCTGGTCTTCAAGCCTTTGTAATTGGACTGCTGCCTGGATTGGAAGAAGGATCAGAAATTTATGACAGGTGAGAACTAGTATTAATTTTAAAGCAATATACAGTATTTTGCTTTCCTAGGAAATTCTCAAGGAATTTCTGTCAGCTCTCTTTAGAGAAGGCTGGTTAAAAGAGCTTCTAAGAAGGACAGAAGAATGGCAAGTCCCTGGAAGATGCAACAAACAGTGCTAAAGTAGAAAAACCCTTTTCCCTTATACTTTCATCTTGGGAGGAAAAGATTAGACAAAAAGTAGAGTGTTAAAAATAGATGTGCTGACAGAAAGGAACAAAATCTATTTCTTAAAGCTCCTCTGAACTAATTAACCTGGCTCCCCAAAACACTGCTCTGTCAATAAATTCTATTTAAATATTGTAACATGAGAGAGCAGCTGAGTTCTTTCCTGTCTTTCTATCCCAGATACTTACCCTCAGGTTCTGAAAACAGGATCACCTCTCATAAAATCTATTATGGAAACAAGTATCTCTTTCACTCTTGTGTGTCTCTGGCAGTAATGACAATGTCATTTGGTACAATAAAGTCAGGATCAGGAAGTGTGCTGAGAAGAGCAGCTCAGCACCCATTTGTGTTGTGGTTTTACTTCAGTTACCAGAACTGTTTTATAAGATCTTATAAGAACTCAACCACTGTAGGTTCTTTGCTTAACGAGTCACTAAAGCTGTATGTACACTTAAAAAAAAAAAGGGGGCGGGATATTCTAGGCTGCATAGCTTAGCATTGCTAAGCAAAATACTTCTACATCTAATGGTTCTTTTTAAAAACAAGTAATAACTTGAAGGCTCATATCAATTGCTGGAGCAGCTAAGAGTAGATTGCATATGTGCCCCAACTTGGTGAATAGCATTCGGTTGCTAATTCCAGAACATCCTATCTGTGGATAAGTATATACTGCTTAAACATCTGCTGCAGAAACATGAGTTTTAGTATGTGCTTTTTGTCAGGCAGGCTTGTAACTCATGGTGTATAGTTTTTTCTTTCCTACAGCATTAACTGCTGGGGACTTGGAGGAGAAATAGGATCCCTTGGAACTAAATCTCTTGTCCACTTGAAGCCTTTTTAGGGAGACTGAACTTATTCTGAAACTGACTAAATCTGAAGTAGTGAGTTAATGGGAACTGCAGATTAACTTCCAAGACCCAGCTTCTGGTTTTATACCTTTTTTTTCCCCACTATTCTTGATGGCACTGTTTTCCTCTTTGCCTTGAACAAATAGGGTCACAGACTGGAGCTGATGGTATATTTCACTGCAAAAGATTTATGCTAAAATTAATTTAATGTTATTTTGTGAAATATAAAAATTACACGAGAAAATCTTTCTTTAGTCGGGTCATTACAATGATTCTGGTGCTAGAAAGGTGGACAGATATTTTGTTGGAAGATGTATTAGATTAATTTTAAATTCAGCTTCGTGAGAGACTCTCCACTGAAATTTGTCAGAATGTTCAACATGGAGAACTAACACTAATACAAGCCCCTGCTGTTCCTGAAAGTGGCAAAAGTACTAGCTCAGGTTGTGCTTCACCCTAGAAACTACTTCCTTCTTAAACACACACATCTGAGTGAGTTTGCACAAGCACACACAGAAAATGGAAAAGAAAAAATGGCTCAAGGACTACTTAATAAAGAAATGGAAAAGAATATCAGTTTGGGAGATGGGGAGGAGTCCCTCTTCTATATAGAACTTCTTCCTCTTTTCTCACTTCTACATTCCTCACATGAGGTTTTAATTCCTACATTAAAGTGAAATACCAGAGGACTGGCAGAATTGCCAAAGCAGAGAATGTGCCTTTAGTCACGGGACCTCCAATGTGATTGCCTTTAAACTTACTTCAGTGTACCAGTCCTGTGTGCAATAACTGACAGCATGTCATTTTATCTTAACAGGTTTTTTGTTCAGTGACTTTAAAATCGAGCCTACTGATTTATAAGTAAAAATATGTAGGATATGTTCCTATTCCCAGACTGATAAAATTGGTTTTCAGAATCTAGCATCAGCTTAAATTATCTCCAATTCAGCATTGCACACCTCTCACCCTAAAAGTTTTGCAATCAGGGCTACTGCCTGATTGGTCACAGCTTAATGTTTGCAGATAATTACTGGAGAAGTTTCCAAAGCCTGCACAGAAACTTTGCTTCAGTGAGTGTGGACGGTGACAAAGGACTGAGTGGTTTTTGATTGCTTTCATACAATCAGATGCTGGCCATCTTCACATGAAAAGGGCAACACTAATAATACAAAGATGTGGAAATTAAATAAATAATGTCAACTACAATACTAATTCTGTGTATAATAACCTTTTTATGGTATAAAATTGAACTAACAAAAATCTATTTTCTCAAGTCAAATATATTTTCGTACAGAACAGATGCTCTGCTTGTGAAGCTCTCCTTATTGATGGGCCAAGAAATGTTCTATGGAGCACTCTGGGGCAGCGTCCTGGTCAGCCCATCCATCAGGCTGCCTGCTTCTCTTTTTGTTGTCAACCATATCAACAGAGAGCTGCCTGGAAAACAGCAGAAGTACATGCTTGGCACTGATTATAAGCTCACAGTAAGTTCATTACACTTCTCATCAGTCTTACTTACTATGGTACCTTGCATACTAGCAGCTCTGTATTCAATTAGAATGACATGCTTTAAAAAATATTTGAGAGAGAGGAAGGAAGAGTCGCTGATGAAATGAATATAGTTACTTCATGGGAGCATCTTACCTGAAGTATAGCAGAGAATCTCCCATACCAGTTTTGGTTAGCCTGCAGAATGCAAGTCTTCTGAAGCTTCTGCAGTTTTTGATTATTGATACCATGCACAGCTTTAAAAGACTGACTCTGTTTCAAATCAGAAGACAAGCCTGACATCTTTTCTCTGCTTGCCCTGAATCTGTCTTTAGGGTTGAAGAACAACTTTTCTATATAGTACATCATATGCAGTGTTCCATGTGGATTTCTCAAAGTGTTTGCAGTCCTGGAAGACAATTCTGAAATTTAATATCTTTTCATTTTTTCAGTAAAATGGATGTCTTCAGTAGGTAGTAATTTATGTTAAACTTGAGTGTCAGAATAATTGCTAGTTGGAATACTTTGATACCTGCATTTTGTGAGGCTTCATAGTCTGTCTGATAGCTGTTGATGTCACGCTGTGACATTCTGTATTGTTACAAAACTGCGTATTTCATAAGTATTAACGATTCTTTTAACAGTGTTCCACAAAGCTTCTTTTTAATTCATTTTGGGGACACGAGTTAAATGTCTGAGTAGTTATCCTCTTATTTAAAAAAAAATTGTTCACATGTAACCAAGTTTTCTTTCTTTACTTGTGATTATTAACAGTGATTGTAGTTTAGCTGTTATCATGAAGTAAAACAGCACTGTGCTTTCTTTTCCTTTTATAGGTGAAGTCTTTGTGTGTATCAGTATTGGATTCAAATGTCCTTGTGCAAAGAAACACCCTAGAAGTGATTCTTTTCTTCTTCCCATTTTATACAGCTTTGGTAAGAGGACTATTTTGGTAGTGTTGCCTGCGCACTTTATGCAGGAAGGTGTCTTCTGTGGAACCAATCCAGCTCTACCTCTATTATTACCAAATGTCTAAATTTTGTACCTTCCAAATCAATGAACAGATTTTGCAGGTTTTTGTTTCCACATCAGTTTTAAAAACAGAGGAAACTCTGCTGCTTCTCAGATTCCTTACAGCTTCAAATGAGTATATACTTACACAATGAATATTGCATGATATTATAGAATCATGGAATCATAGAATGGTTTTGGTTGGAATGGACCGTAAAGTCCAACCCCCCCTGCCATGGACAAGGACACCTTCTGCTAGACCAGGTTGCTCAAGGCCCTGTCCAACCTGGTCTTGAATACTTCCAGTGAGGGGGCATCCACAGCTTCCCTGGGCAACCTGTTCCACTGTCTCAACACCCTCACTGTAAAGGATTTCTTCCTAATATCTTCCTAATATCTAGTCTGAATCTACTGTCATCCAGTTTGAAGCCATTACCCCTCATCCTATCACTACAAGCCCTTGTAAAAAGTCCCTCCACAGATTTCCTGTAGGCCCCCTTCGGGTACTATAAGGCTGGTATAAGGTCTCCCCAGAGCCTTCTCTTCTCCAGGCTGAATAGCCCCAGCTTCCATAGGGAAGGTATTCCAACCCTCTTACCATCTAAATGGCCCTCTTCTGGAGCCGCTCCAACAGCTCGGCAGCCTTCTTGTGTCGGGAGCCCCAGAACTGGACGCAGTACTCCAGGTGGGGTCTCACAAGAGTGGAGAAGAGTGGCAGAATCACCTCCCTTGACCTGCTGGCCACGCTTCCTATGATGCAGCCCAGAATACAGTTGGCTTTCTGGGCTGCAAGAAGGAATATTTGGAATGTGATTGAAGTAGTCAGGCCTGAGAAACTGCATATGGAAAAAATATTGAACTCCTTTTTCAAGTAGGATTTCAGAATTTAGAATTGTCTGCACTAAACTAAAATACTTCTCTTAAAGACTAGGAAAGAAAATATTACTTGAGCTGTTCCCCATCATTTCCTAACTTACCTGGTAGTATAGTCAGTATTTTGAAAGTAACAAGTAATTTTAAGTCTTCAGGCATAACATAATGGAATGTTTAGTATTTTTAGCTTAACGGTAGCTCTGTACCTGAAATATGAAAATTACCACAATTGTGTCAGATTCCCTTCCTTGAGATTTTTAGTATACAATATATTTTATTGTTGATGGTCTGTTGCCTTTTTTTTTTTTTTTTTCCCAAACGTTAATATTACCAGTTTAAAAAAAAACCCACAACAAACTCATTACTAATTTGACTTGTTACAGTGTTCATAAACAGCTAACACATCTTCGTTTTACATCCTAGGACTGCAACGAAAGCACTATTCTACTGCGCAGGACTGATTTAGTCTATATTCTGTCAGCAGCTACACAGACGTTGTTGAGGAGAGACATGTCACTCAATAGGAGATTATACGCATGGTTGCTAGGTACTGTACAACACACAGTGATGTTCAATATTCTGAATACCTAAGAGAGAAAAAAAAAAAAAAGCTCAGTGCTTAAAAATGTAATACACTTTTTCAGCAGTTAATGAATGATGATTAAAGTGTCGTGTTGTTGCCATTTATTAAGTACCTGCTTAACAAAATCAAGCATTCATTTGGCAAACAGCTGTCTTCAAAGGTGAATTCATTTCACTGGTACCCTGAATCACAGTGTATCTGATGAGTTATTTCTAGCTCCATCCACAGTTCATTCTGAAGTGTTTTGTGGACTGAAAGGAATGGGGCACTATTTTAACCTTGTTCTTCTGGAAATACTAGTCTATAAATTCCCATGTGGGCTTAATTGTGAAGGAGGAGCTACAAGAGAGCTAAAGCTTCTCCCCATCTGTCTCCTTTTAACAGTGTAAGAGGAGACTAAAAGTGACAGGGCAAGAGCTGCAGCCATGTAGTTGCATGAAGGCTGCCCTTGCTGACCCCATGTCTGGATCTGGCCTTGGTTTTTATTTATGTTTGGTACAGCACATCTTGATGCCTCGAACTGTGGACCATCCTTGGGCAGTATGTGAGCTGGTAGCAAGCAAAGTGCTGAAATGCCAAAGGTTAAAAATGCAGTGTCATTTCAATATTTGCGTAAATGAGGTCTGTCTAGTGCTTTGCACTGTTGTATTTCTCTGTACTCCTGATGCTTCTGCTTATCTTGTAGGCTCTGATATTAAAGGTGGTACTTTTGCTCCAGACTCAACAACTTCTGAAGACCAGGCTATGTATTTCTTTGGAAAATATGCTAAAGATCTTTTAGTGGAGGTTTGTGTTCATTGTATACAGAAGTATTTATGATCCTTTTAAACATTAGCACAAATTGAGTCTAGAGTTATTCACTGTGCTACTTGTCCTTCACTTTCTGTCCCTAAAACATTCTTTTGGTGGTTATGTTTTAATCTATCTGAATGTCTGCTGTGCTATATTTATCCAAATATGATTATGTGCTTACGATACAAATGGAATCTAATGATACAAAAGGGTAGCATCTTTGATGAACTACCTGAATTATTTAAAAATGCATCTCTGAATAAGATCAGCTCTTAAGTACAGATGATGGGATGATGATGATGGCATTGATTTGTCTACTCTGTGTGGAAAATTGAAGTTCAGTTGTAGTCAATACTAATAAACAAAACAAATCTATAATCATGTCAGGTCTTCATAAAATGGCAATCTCTCTTCTACGTATAACATTTTGATATTTTCTTTTTACTAGAGTTTGATTGAAATTCTACATCAGAAATTCCCAGAGTCTGATACAGAGGAACGGCATCAAGCTTATCTGAAACCCTTCCGCATCCTAATCAGCCTCCTTGACAAACCTGAGATAGGTAATGCCACTTCTCACTTCCGTTATGGGTGCTAGCAACTGTTACAACTTGGCATTCATCACCTTTGACAGTAGGATTGGCACAATCTTCCTGATTCTGAACATGTGTGCATTGTGTATTGATGTGCAGGGAGGGCCCTGTGTTCCTTACCATGGACATGGTTCAGAATGGTGCTCTGGAGCAAGCACCCGTGACAGGTTGTCTCTGGCTCTTCTGCAGAGCACTCCACTGTGTAGCATGGATGTATTCTAGTGAGGACAATGCTCTTTTTCCAAGCCCAGAACCACGATCTGAGGGGACAATTAAAAAGGACCACTTCTGCCCTAGTCTCAATATTCCACTCAATTCCTTCCTTGAAACTTACTCTCTAAAACACTGTCAGGCCTCTTTTTGTTCTCTCTCACAAAGCAGCTTGGAAAAATCCCACTACTTCTCTTGCCTGAGTTTGTTTCGAGTGCTTGACCGTGCTTGCAAGACTCCCTATGCACTTGCATCAGATTCTCATGACCACGTTGCTCTTCCAGACACTGCAGTCCCATAGGCATCTAGCCTATGGTGGTACTGCTGACAGAGTGGACAATACCACTTACTTGCAGGTGCTCCAGCTGGAAAGAAGCTGTTATGGGTGTGGGAAGGTAGGGGTGCCACTGTCAGTGGCACTTTCAGCTTGTACCAGCCTGACACTGCTGTGGGAGCTGTAGTTTGAGACTTCATGACTGAGCTGTGAAGAATTTCCTCCTCTTCCCTGTCACATGTCTGTCCTGTTGTGTACATGAAGTCGCCAGCACCAGAAGGGCGAGACTCTGCCGGCCCTTATTTTAAAGGGCAAGTTCTCCTTTTTGAATCAAAAAATTAATCCAAAGTGACTTGACATATTTTTAGGATTTAATAGTATTCTGTAAGAACAATATATGTACAGATAAATCTCTGAAATTATATTCTGTGAATCTGACAGGTATGAAAAGCCTGGGGACTGGTTAGCTGGTATTTGTTAGATGATAATAGTGTCATAACAATTGACTGTATCCCAAAGTGTTGTGCTAGGTATTATCCTGAGTCGGGGAATGATGTTGCCATTGACTAAGCCTGTAGACTTAAGAGTAAAACTCATGTACTGAGACTAAACATTTGAGTGGCAGGTAGTTCGTTTAACAGGCTTATCTGGTAAGCTTATCCTCTTTCATGGGTCAGGAAAGTCCTTTTAAGCATGTTTCCTGTCAAAGAATTATCAAAGCACTGCCAGGAAAAATGAGGATTCTGTCGGGTTTATCTACAACTGAATGCTGTTTGTTTATAAGACAGTGGTGCTCATGTTTCCTTCTGCTGGTTTTAACTGTTTTTAAAAAAACTTTTATCATGGTTAAAGCCTCTTATATAAAGTGCTTTTATTTCCTGACAAAAATGCTGAAGAAGAGACTAAGGTTGTTACATTATAAATTTATTGGTTAATCTAATATAGAAAATAGATGACAGATACTACCCTATTGTATGTTTTATTTGGCTGAAAATCAGTGTTAATCTAAACTACAAATAAGGGTTATTTAGCTGAACTCTATTATACAGTTTAATCTTTCTGTTCCAGTCAGCACATAAAATATAACTTCTTGGGCCTTAAGCCAATATGACTTACGCTTCCTTTTGAAATGGATTTAGCAATGCAACTTTTTTTTTTTTTTTTTTTTAAGGTAGCAAACTAAAGCAGAACAAATATCTTTGACCTTTTCTGATACTATTAGTCACTTTAACTTTTTTTTTTCCCTTTTTAGAATCACTCATTGGAATGCTTTATATACTACTTTTTTTTTTAATGGTTGCACGTTCAGGGTGTTGTACTTATTTGTTCATCTCCTCTATAGACAATTTCACATAAAACAAAGTGCTGACCCTTGAAAGTTGGGTGTAGTGGTCAGCACACACCTAAACTTGTGCTTTCTCCTTAAAACTGTATAAATATGCATTTTCAAAATACCTTTAGGCATTTGAACTTTTTGATTTGCTGATTTTTCCAGCTTTTGTTCCTCAAAATTTAATCAATGTTAAATGTGTATTGTGAAATCTACGTGTTTTCCTTATGGATCCAGACATGGTGATTATTTTTCACATGTGAACTGTAGGTTTATAGTTATGGTTATGCTCACTCATAAATGATTGTAGAGTAGGTGCCGTACGGAAATCACGTAAATGTAATATAGTACTAGTGCTATGGCTTTCCAAGTAACACTTTAAAAAGTTCCTAAAATGAACAATAGGTAGTACTTAACTAGAATTAAACAAACAAAACAAAAAAGAAACCATAAACAAATATTTAACTTAATATTTATTTTAACTGGTAAATCTGTCATTTTAAAAAGCCACATACATATTTTCTTCCTGCTTGGGTGATTGTGGATTTTTTTTTTAGTCTAGCAACCCTTAGGTTAAGTCTATACAAGTGACTGAGATGCTTAGCAATCGGTTTGGTGCAACTACTGGATTCTTTTTTCCTTGCATTGTAGGTCCACAGGTTGTTGGGGATCTGTTCCTTGAAGTTATTAGAGCCTTCTATTCCTACTGCAAAGATGCACTTGGTTCTGATCTCAAACTTAGCTACAATCAAAGTGGCAACTTACTTGCAAGGTATAACTACAAGTTTTCAACTCTTCACTGAGGCTGTATCACTTATATTATGCTAACTTAGTAAAATCTACCTAATTTAAGGAAGGTTAGGTTTTTAACAAAGTCACCTTCTGTACAGAACGTGAGGGGTTTTTTCTGACTTCCGTTTCGCTAACTGCAAATGCTTGATTTCTCTTTCATTAGCAGAGAAGAAAATGAAGTACATTGCATGTGATCAATGTTAGTAAAAGCAGTTAGTTACACTGGCCAAGATTTTCAAAGTTGAAGGTTTGATTTCTTTCATCTGGGAGAAAAATTCTCAAACTCTAGCTATGCCAGAATGACTTTGTCCTTGATTTAAAACAATCAATGTGGTTTAGCTTGTAGAGAAAGGGGGAGAAATATTATAGAACACATCAGCTACTACTGTGGAATCTCCACTGACATCTGTTTGTTTTTTTGTTTTGTTTTTTTTTCACAGTGCAATCAAAGAGAACAAAAATGCTTCGGAAATTGTCAAAACAGTCAATTTGTTGATCACATCCTTAAGCACGGATTTTCTGTGGGATTACATGACCAAATGTTTTGAAGATTGTTTCAGGTGTTTATGTTGTCAAACAATAGTAGTACTCTTAAAAATCTGTAGCTTAATAAAGTGTACTGAAGTATTTAAATTCTGGAAGGGTCATAGCACATGTTAGAATCAGACGGATATGTAAGTTTCATCTTAAAAAAAATCAAGAATGCAAACAGGTAAACAAATAGATGGAAACTAGCAATTTAAGAATAAAAGAAATTACTTTTGAAATGACAGCCGAAGGAGGAAAGTGGAGGGGAGGTGGATAAGTCTTCCTTGGAAGAACAAGTGTTTTTTGAAGAAAAGTAAAGGTCTAGCATTTTGTCTCTTTCTAAAGAGAAGAGGGAAGATTATAGTTTAAGTAGGAAGATTGTGTATAGAAATTCAATCTGAAAATTAGAAGCATTTTAGCATCACACGTGTAAGCTGCAGTTTAGGTGGTTTTGACAGAATGTTGTATCCTGCTGTGTTAGAAGTCCCATTTTACTTTGCTTCAGAAAGCCTGACCATTCAGTATTTTGTGCTGTTTTTAATGAAGCATTTTTATTGCAACAAAAGCTTATATAATAATGTTTCCTCTCGATCCAGAAACAAATCCACACAGATGAGATACCCTCTTGAAAATATTAGCACTCCTCCTTCAGTTTCAGAGCTCTGCACACTATTGGTGTTTCTTCTTGATGTGATTCCTTTGGTAAGGCAACCTGAAGTTAACTGCTTTGAAATCTTAAGAAAATTAAAATCAGATAATTCATATTGTGATTAACTAAAATAAAACTAATTTACATACATGTGCATATGCATGCTATGTCCTGCAAAATGTAGCTTTATGTGCTGGCTTATAAATGCCTATCCATGCGGCTGCATAGCAAAATAGAAATTGTTTACATTTTAAAATATTGTGATTTTTATCAAAGGAATGAAAAAAACTTACCTTTTGCTTCTTGGGTAAGTAATTTGCTGTGACTTTTTGATCTCTTAGTAGCTGGCAGACTGTCATAAGTTTTTTTTAAGGTATCATTGTTCATCATGTAGAATGAAGAAAGAAGGAATAGCACTGAAGCAAGTTTGTACAGTTTAACCATTCATGAACTAACTTCAGCAGTCACTGACCAATGTTGCTAGACATTGGAATAATAATATGTGATAAGTATTTTAAGCTATGTTTCTTTCTTTTAGGAACTCTATTCTGAAGTGCAGACTCAGTATCTTCCACAGATGCTCAGTTATATGGTGCAGTCTCTCCTGGAAAATATGGAAGTATTAGATTTACCAGAACTCACTCATGCCTTAAAGACCTGTTTTAAGGTGCTTAGCAAAGTGCAAATGCCCCCTTCCTATTTGGACATTGAGACAGGAAGTGGAAATGGGGTAGGTGTTTTTCAACTACTCATTGATGTTTAAAATTGTTAGTGACATAACTTATTTTAAAATGCTAATTCTCCTAACTTAGACCTAACTGATGACTGCAACAACAAGGATTTTTTGAAACTTACCTTCTTTGGTCCTTTCCAGAGCTATCTGATGCCTTGTTATTCTTACTAGGTATTCAGTTGTGACTTGTTTGAATTATTTGTGACAGTGAAGGAGTATAGTTTTGTCTGAAACTGGGGCTATAATCCTACCTCTTGAAAAGAATGTGATCTTAATGGCTTTGAAAAGGCACTCAGCATCATGTAGTTGCTAAAGATTCAAGTTGCAAAATCAAGGCCAGCTTTTCAGCTGGTTAGGTATGCAAGGCTTAAAATTAATATTTTAGTTTAACACAATGTGGTATTATTTTTGTGCAAGAGAGCATGGTAGGGAATGGGGAATAGATGGCATAAAGCAGTCATATAAGCATAGCCTGCCAAAACTTTGACATTGAACAAATAGATGCGTTTGACTAGAAATAATCCCACATATGTAATACTGTTTTAATTGGTTTTAAGGAAACATTTCCATTTGCTAAGTATCTGTAGGTATGGATCTCTTGGCATTTGATGAATCAAAGTGTGAGGATTACACAAACGTTTTTTAGGTTTTAAATGCAATTGAATTGAACTGCTTACAAATAACACTCTCATGATTTTCTAAAGTATTCTGTATCTGGAAATTGCAAATACTAGGGATTATTTTTTTCCCCTGTCATTGCTG
The DNA here is from genome assembly GCA_025345505.1 of Todiramphus chloris collaris. Taxonomy (NCBI): domain Eukaryota; kingdom Metazoa; phylum Chordata; class Aves; order Coraciiformes; family Alcedinidae; genus Todiramphus; species Todiramphus chloris. Next base: position 9,269,844 of record JANVCC010000017.1, on the reverse strand, counting down.
TTTCCTAGTTCCTGACACAGTTCTTCATAGTCTAACGTGATCTACGCAGTGCCACATTAACCGCATTAACACTCCTGTTTTAGAGCCCAGTGAAAAAGGAAAATGTGGACATAACCTTGGAGACAAAGTCTGTGCTGCAGGAGGAAGATGAGACTCCGTTCCCTCCCCTGAAGTCAGAAGACAGTGGTATTGGCCTAAGTACCTCTTCCCCAGAGCTGTCTGAACACTCGGGTGTGCCAGCTGTGACCCTTGAGAGAGATGATGTCTGGAAGAAAGGGGGGAGCATTCAGAAGACTTTGTATTGCATCCAAGAGCTAGTTGCCAAGTTTTCCAGTAAATACATTTTTGGGGTGCAGTTTCAAGAAACAAGTAATGAAAGCATCTCAGCAATGAATCTGGGTGGAAAAGAGAAAAAAGAGAATGGCTACAGATTACCTGAAGGTGCTAGTAAGAAAAAGAGCCCATGGGATACAAAGCAAATCACTGTACCTCAGTTTAAACAAATGCTCTCAGACTTGTTCTCAGTTCGAGGATCACCATTCAAGAACAAGAGTTGTGATCCTCTCCCTCCTGACTGCAACTCTGGTAACAAAAAGGAAAAGGAGGAAGAGGCGTGGGACTTTGAACAAATGATGCTGGTATTGGGACCCCTTAGAGGTGACTGCAGGGAAACTTTTGCTGCAGCTTGTCACCTTTTGTTGGATTGTACCACATTCCCGGTCTATCTTTCGGAGGAGGAGATGGAACAGTTGTATTCCTCTCTGTTTCAGGTTCCTGGTAAGAAAAGTTTCCTTTACTGGGCAGCTTGAGCATTTGAGGATGCAAATACCAATGTGAGCTTGGCTATTTGTAATACATGTGACCACGGCCAGTAGTAAAGCCTCTTGACAGGGCTGAAGGCGAGTTGCATGGGAATTAAAGACTTGACCACATCATGTGTTTTGTGTCTTGTAGCTGAGGGACAATTTTTACCAAGCTTTTAAAATTCATATTCTGTTGAAAGCTTTCATTACAAAACTTGTAGCTGAAGGGATGGAAAGACTTTTTGCCCTGTAGAGACTTGTGGCACTGTTCAGGGTATTCAGGAAATCTGTTCACCTAGTCCATGTGTGCCCACCCATCTGTCCTATCCCATCACCACACCCAACCTCCCCAAAAGGGGGGGAAAAAAAAAAACCCAAAAAAAAAGGAAAGAAATTATATATTATAGGAAGATTTGTGTGGTTGGAAAACAATCTCTAAGCCATGACAGAAGCAAAAGCAGCTCTTTCCCTAACCCTCAGAATTCAAAGGAGTCTGATGTAAGAAACATATAAGAATAATATCATATAACCAGAGTGCCTGTTTGTTCTGGGAATTCAAATTTATTCATTAGCTTCAGCAGGAGCAGTTATTGGCCTGAAGGCTCATTGATAAGATAGGTTTGTAATGAATAGAGATGTGAGAAACTGGAAAATTGGATTTTCTTCCTCACCTCACTACAAATTTCTGCTGTCTTCCTTAGGAAAGTGATGATATGCCCATTGTCTACATGGGTGAGCTCTTCTGCTTGACATGGACACTTTTGTGCATGTGCAGTGCCTTCCATGTGGTCAGCAATGTAGCTGAACTTAGAAGACTTGCTTTCATAGTTGTGTTTCTTTGGATTATTATCCTAGGATTATATAAATTTATTTTCAAAGTTCTTTTCAGCCCCTGGAGAATACAGTAAGCTTTAAAGCCAAAAGGACCTCAGATAATGAAGGTCTGGGTTGAATGTGATACAGAAGTTGTCTGATGTGGAGAAGGCAGAGTGGTCATTTTGTTGTGGTAGCAAAGCAGCCATTAAAACATTTGGTTTCAAAGCCAGAGGTGTGAACTCATACTTCAGACTGTCTCCAGCCAAGCCTTAATTAAACTTTATCTGAATATTCACTCTGGAGAGGCAAATGTGGCTTGACTTGATGTTAGCCATATTAGTTCCTTGTGTGCTTCATAGATTCTGAAATGACATGCCTCAGCACTGTCTGAAAGAGCACCCTTGGATCAGACCTTTTGGTTTTGACAGTGCTAGCTGGAAAACAGCAGCTGTAAAAACTAGTTGGGAATAAACATAAACGGGAAAGCTGGAATCCAACAGTTACTAGGTTTACTGAGGTCCTGCAAGAGCTTTCTGCTGGGAGAAATGGGGAAAAGAATATAACTTGCTTTGAAGCAGGTTCCTTCTGAAGTAAGGGACTTGATGATAGCATGACAGTTGCATTTGGGCAGTCATTTTTGTCTCTTGGTCCTGTGGGCTCAACTGAAGAACTCTTGCAAATATGACCATAACCTTGAGATAATTCAAAATCTTTTTTCTTGCTTATCTTCTGAGTAGGTTGTGATACCAGCTTCCCTCTGTGGCTGAAGTCTTTAATGACAATATGCTGTTGTGTGAATGACTGCTATGTTCAGAACGTGTCCATCTTCACACTGCTGGAGGTGATCAACCATTCCCAGTCACTGGCACTTGTGATAGAAGACAGAATAAAGAGGTACAAAGTGTCTGGCCACAACCCCTTCTTTGGAAAGCTACAGATGGTCACCCTTCCTCCCATTGCTCCTGTAGTTCTAAAGATCATCTCAGAGAAAACGGATTTCTACCAGGTATCAATTTATTTTTTTTCCCCTTTTTTACTGCTCAGCTACACTGAACCTTTAAGGATGGGATGAGAAAGAAAATGTTATTTGCATGGATGTTTGGGGGCAGGGTGTTTGTTACAATGACAATCTGCTGGTTTTTCCTTCCACAAGCATTTGAAAGCAATTGCATTCTTCTTCACATCCTTCCCAAAGCGGTAGATTATTTTCAAACTGCTAGCTGGTTTTGTATCCCAGTTCTTGGGGGTAGGTATAGTTGATTTCTGACTTGAATGGTTTGGTTTCATTAGCTTGATAGGTACACGTTAGAGAACTCTGCTACGCTCTCAGCTTTCAGATAAGAGAAACTGGTAGTGGGTGAATAATGATGAAAACATTCCATCCTCCTTGTTTTCAGTATATATATTTCAAAGATGCTTCCCTTCTCCTGACCATTTATTTAGTGTTGGTGTAAGGGTTGGTTCCAAGATCTGTTTTTTAATTACTGTGTTTCCAATTGTTGTGCCTGACACATATGCTATCTAGTAAGTTTTAACCCAGAAAATAAAATGAAAAATGCTTTTCTTCACTTCTGATGCATGTACATTTGAATTACATGTCCTGCTAAGGTAAGAAAGTTTCTTTCCTTTAGGGCTGAGTGTATGACCTGAATTCTTGCTCTTTGCTCAACTAAGATAATTTGGAAATCCCTGTTGGTAATAGAGGGCATTTATGCAATGGAAAGCTTTTAAGACAGGGAAGGAATGGCATGTATTATTAATAATTATTATTATTACTATAATTAATATAATAATTGTTATTTTTTCTTAGAGAGTAGCCTGTGTGCTCTGGAATCAGCTGAACAAAGAGACACGGGAGCATCATATTGCCTGTGTGGAGTTGTTCTACAGGCTGCACTGCTTGGCACCATCAGCAAATATCTGCGAAGATATTATCTGCCACGCGCTTTTGGATTGTGATAAAGTAAGTCCTCTGTTCACTGAAGCCCCTTCATCCATGTAGAGTTGTTCCAGTGATTCCCAGGCTGTCCGGTTCCCTTTCACCCCACATCTTTAATCCCATGGTACTCTTCCAGTAATCTGAGAGACTGTGTCCACACCTTTACAATTCCCTGAGATTTATTCATCATGGGACTACTGCTAAACTTAATTCCTGGATACAAGCTCTGTTAGTCATTGCTGGAGCTTTTTTAGTTTCAGCTCAAATCATGTAGTATCTAAAAACCTGCAGGTTTTGTCAGTATTTCCAAAGTGAAACAGCTCCACCGATAACTCTAAAATAATTTTGCTTTATGTTGATTTTGTGACCTTCATACTCCTACAAGAGACTTTGTGTCGACATACACTTACAAGGTAATAGTGTTGACCGCGTGTCTGCCGTAGTATTTAGATCTAATAATAAGTAAGCTGTATTTGAAATGAGCCAGATACTAATTATTTTACTTGCCTAGTTTAATGACAGAACAGTTCTTAAATAACTTACAGTATGTTTGTGAGTAGTGCCTTGCACAATAAAACTTAAATAAGCCACCTTTGGTCTTCCCTGTTGTTTTTATATACTGCTCTTGTGATTTTGAAACTTGGAAATTGTTTGGAAACTGTTTGGAAATATTTTAAAAGCTTTCTAACAAAATTACCAGTAATATACCCTACCTAATATAGCGATGTCTTCCATTTGTCATCCAACTTTTAAACCTCCCTAATACCAAACCAAGGCTAAAATGTTTATACACAAGAGTCCTGAAACGCATATTTGGTGTATTGGCACAATTTTTTTGCTCCTACAAATACTGTGGCTGTTAAGTTTTGGTTGTGCATTCAGTGATACATGGCATTTCTGTTTAGTTTATTGCAAAATAGAAAAGTGCTCTCAAATTACCTTGGAAGCATTAGCAGTCATCTACACAATAATTGTTTTTCTGCTAGAGGTTTAAAAATCACTAAAACTTTACTCAGAGATAAATGCTGCAAAAAAATATGTATCTGTCTTTTTTCCATGCAAAGGGGACAAGGCTGGAAGCACTGTTCAGATTCTCTGTCATGTGGCATCTGACCAGAGAGATCCAGGGGAGCAGAGTGACTTCTCACAATCGGTCCTTTGATAGGTATTTTGCATTTCCACTGGCTTAGACTTACATTTATCTATTTATCTATATCATGACTTTTTCTGGGGTTTTTTTTGTTTTGGTTTGGTTTTTTTGGGTTTTTTTGCTTGTTTTGTTTTTTATGAGGCAGGAAAAAGTTCTCTGTAGAGAGAACAAAAAATGAACAAAATCTTCAGCTTTCTTGCACTATTACCTTTGCAAAGCATTGCATGCATGGTGCACTTTTAAGTGTGAAGGAAGTTTCTGTAAAAATAGAAAGAGCTTCATATATGAAGAGTAGCTTGCAGACAAGTTTCTGCATAGCAGACATTTTTTATCTTGCAGTGGATTAGACTTTTTTTGTTCTCGGACTAAACAGAACCAGCTACTTGTACCAAAAAAAAAAAAATTTTTAGTTTTACTTCCTATTTACAAGATCATAACCTTTGTATAAAGTGGGACAATGGCATTAAGAGTCTGTCTAAATACTTATGTGAAAGAACTTGAAAATATGCTGCTTTTCTAGAGTGAGTACATGTATGATCTCTACAAATGCATGTGTACTTGACCTCAGCTTGTGAAAATGTGCATGATCAAGCTATTGTCAACAGACATGAGCCATTGTCTGGTGCTTACTTGAACATGCGCTGCCTGCTCCCTTCCACTATTTTGTTGTTTGCATTAACTTTTTTAGGGATTTCAATTGTACTTCGTTCTGATTTCTCCACTCAGGTCTCTGTTTGTGGTACTGGACAGTCTCAATTGTTCAGATGGTGCAATTGGTGCTGCAGCACAGGGCTGGCTGATCCGTGCTCTTTCACTTAATGATGTTGCACGGATTCTTGAACCAGTCCTGCTGCTGTTGCTTCATCCAAAGACACAGCGCACGTCCATCCACTACATCAAACAGAAAAATTCAGCAGGTAAAACTGTTCTTGGACTGAAACTGTAAGTGCTAACATAGCATTGCAGACTCCTGAACACCTACTGAAGATAGTCTCTGAAGTGCAGTAGTATCCTATTACCCTGAGCTGCCTTGTATCAGTTCCATAGATTCCTCCTCGTCCAACTACCTCTAGCGATGCCTAAAACAGTTCAGGAGTAAGTCATGCTAGTTGAAGGCCTAATGATCATTTCTATTACAGTGGCTGAACCTACACTGTTGGTTTGGATTGCTCCCTGCTTTGCTCTGGGATCTTGTCCCACACTTCTCATTGCCATTCCTAGGTGATCCACACCGCATGTGTGTTCACTGTTCACAGGATCCCTTCTCGAGCAAAACTAGGTCTGCAACCAAACGAAATCCAGGAGCAGTTTGGTGACTCTGTCAGTCCAGGAACTGTTAACATAGGCAGGGTCAACAGGCAAATCTCACTCACCCCAGCACACCTTGCACTCTCATACCAGGTTTCTTTATTCAGAATACTTTTTGTTAATGATTCTCTCAGTATTAAGTTAAAATAATCAGTCAGGTTGTGAGGCACATCTTGCTGTTTAGGGCACATGACACAAAAAAGTCACCCTAATTCTGCTAACTTCTAAAAATTAAAATGACTGTTTGTCAAAAAAAGATCCATCTTGATTCAGTGTGAGAGCTGAATCCTTGTGGCATATGTCTTGAGGTATCCCAGAGTGAGGATGTAGAAGCAAAAAGAGATGTTTGGCATTGAAAATGACCTCCAGCAACCCAAATTTAGGAACATGGCAGGGCAGTTTTTCCTTGACAAGCTCAATGTGTCCACTTTAAGACCTGTAATGAGAACCATTATGAACCACGTATGATCCGTGTGTCAAATGTGGAGCAGAAAAAATGTGACTGAGAGCTGTGGGAAGTAGCTGAGGAAGACTGAGACAGGTATGGAGCTAGGGTTCACTCCAAGTGCAGAGTCCTGTGAAGACTGTCAGTCAGTTCAGGTTTGGGATTGCTGGGAGTGGTATGGATATGAGGCACTCTGCACCATTTGTCTCAAGTATCCAAGAGTGTTTCCTGGAGCAGAGCAGGAAGACAGTGGAGAAGTGTCTGGTAGTTTTGTGTAAAGATAAAGAAACTTCCGTGTCACCTGTCTGTCTCATTACTGTACTATACTGTTGTTATACAAACGTAGAGCTAATATATTCCTTCCTTGTTCCACAGCATGTAATCAAGGAAAAAATTAGCTCTTAAAAAATAAATTAAAAAAAAATAAATCCTCTGTTGCTGTCCTTCTCATTTTCTATCTGATCTCATCAAACATTTTATGCTCAGGAAGCATAAAGAAAAATTGTCAGGAGACACAGCATAAGAGAAACAGCTTGTGCTTTATGTTTTGATCGTATTCTCTTGTGCTTACAGTAGATTAGTATTGCTCTACCACTTAAAAAAAAATTATTCTTGCCTTAACCCAGTTTTATTTTAGCTCTACTTGTTACAATTAATAGTAGACGAGCAGAGTAGCTTTTTAATCTTTTTTTTTCTTATAATGATGTACTCAATATAAAACATGTGTAAAATAGACTATTAGCTCTTTTTAAAAAATATATATTTTTTTTTTTTTTTTTCAGAAGATATACGTGATTGGCTTTGCAAGAAAAAGGTCTATTTGAAAGAGTCTGGAATCTCTGAGAGCAATTCAGAGGAAAACCTTCCCTTGAGCCAGTTTACTACTGTGGATAGAGAAGCAATTTGGGCAGAAGTGGAAAAAGATCCAGAGAAGCTGGAGTTAAAAACTGCACAGTCTGAAAACAATGGCTCTTGTAATCCAGTAGCTTCACATGTAGCAGATGGTGACCAAGATAATAGTGAGCATACAGAATCAGCAGACACCAGCACAGGCCATGACAGTGAAAATACATCCTCTTTTTCTCCTTCTCTGGAGTTGCAAGAAATGAGCAATGAGGACAATGACAGTGCTGCAACTGATGGCAGAGAGACCACAAACCACATGAGTTCTCTCAATGCGTTCCTCCCTGAAAGCTCCAAATCCAGTGTAGCACTAAACCTTGTACGTGCTGACTCTGAGAGGACTCAAGCATCAGAGTCTTTGTCAAGTGATGAAGAGGTGGACTTGGAGCTCCAGGAAATTAGCCATTCTAGGTCGCTCAAGCAACAGAAGGAAAAACAAGAGATGATTGAGGCTCTGTTCAAACACATGCTGTTGTATTTGCAGCCTTATGATTCTAAGAGGGTATTGTATGCTTTTTCTGTTCTGGAGGCAGTGCTTAAAACAAACCCTAAGGAGTTTATTGAAGCTGTAGCTAGTACAAGCATGGATACCAGCTCCACAGCACATTTGAATCTTATTTACAATCTCTTAGCTCGCCATCAGGAAGCTCTTGTAGGGCAGAGTTTTTATGGCAAGCTTCAGACTCAGGCTCCAACCATGTGTCCCCATTCTCTTCTAATAGAATTGCTCACTTACCTCTGCCTCAGTTTTCTGCGCTCGTACTATCCATGCTACTTGAAAGTCACACACAGAGATGTGCTGGGTAACAGAGATGTTCAGGTAAAAAGTGTGGAAGTCCTGATTAGAATGATGACCCAGCTAGCTACTGTGGCGAAGGGAGCTGAGAATAAGAACGTGGAGTTCATACGCAATTTGCTAGGAAGATGCAAAATTCAGGAGTTTGTTCTTCTTTCTTTGTCTGCATCTATGTATACCAGTCAGAAACGGTATGAACTGCTTATGACAGATGGAGTTAATAATGTTCCTGAAGAAGAACTCTTTGAAGAGAACCTAATCAATTTTGGGCATGATCAAATATGGAGCGAACACCCGCTCCAGATTGAGTTGCTGAAGCTCTTGCAGGTGTTGATTGTCTTGGAGCACCATCTTGGACAGACTCAGGAGGAGCAGGAGAATCAGCCAGACCTCTCTAAGGAATGGCAGCAGGCTCTTAATTTCCAGCAGGCTATTGGTGCAATGCAGTATGTCTATCCGCACCCAATAACTTCACAGGGGTTATTCGTCTCTGCTGTGGTTAGAGGTCTGCAACCAGAGTATGGCTATGGGATGCATCCCACTTGGGTAGGCTTAGTCACGTGTTCCCTGCCCTATTTTGGGAAGTCTTTAGGCTGGACTGTGGCACCGTTTGTTGTACAGATATGTAAAAACCTGGACGAACTTGTCAAACAGTATGAAAATGAAGCTGTGAAGACATCTGCAAAAACACCTGCAAGGTAAGAAGAGCCTGCGGCGTGGAATGTATTATGCTGAAAGTTTTTTACGTCCCTCTTACTAGAGTGTAGTGCATAGCAATTTACTGGGTTAGCATTGCGGCTCCCAGAGTTTGATCCTCAAGCCCCACTGCACAGGCAGGCACCTGTCTCATGGGCCCAGGTGAGGTGGAGGCAGTATTGTTGCAGCAAGGCTCACTGCAGTTGTAAGGATGACCAGCCGCTGTGATACTTCCTGTCCCCCGTCCCCCTCCCCCCTGCCATTCAGGTAAAAAGAAGTTCCCAGTTTTGACAAGACTGAGGATTTTGGAGGACTAATTGAGGAGAGACACCCTGGAGAATCAAAATACAGTGGCACTGTTCAGAACAGGCAGTAAGTGAAAGGAGTAGGGAAAAATAATTGGACACTGAAGACTTGTGGTCAGGTGGGGAATGATATTCTGAAAGATCTAGACAAGGAAACAAGGTTGTCCAAGCATGGTTTGTGAATCCTTTGTTTTCATACTCTTGTCTGGTCATTCCAGTATTCTTCTAAGTATCAAACAGAAACATTTCTTTTTTCCCTCCAAAGCTTAACTTCTAAAAGAGAAAATGTTACGCCTGATTACCCACTAACCCTTTTGGAAGGTCTGACAACCATTGGTCACTTCTGCCTTCTGGATCACCCTAATCAAACTAAAAAGGTAAGTGCTTAATGCCTGCCTCTCACTTAGCACCTCAGCATCAGTTCATCAAAGTATGCATCCTGTTTTCTTTCAGAGGTGAATATAAGTAGTAAAGCAGAGCTTGTACAAGAAGATAACCTTAAAGAAGCCTAAAGATAACCTTAAAGAAGCCTAATCTGTACACAGAACACTAAAAGAAGGGAACTAAGTAAAAGTGTAAGGGAGGGGGACTGAACTGTATTTATTTATTTATTTATGTGAAGACAGGCAAGTTAATTTTAAGCAGAAGATGTTTATGATGATCTTGGTCAAACAAATATTACTCCTGTGTAGCTTGTCTACAGTTGCTCTGTCATTAACAAAGTCTTCTGTTTTCTTTTGTGTTGATAGCATACTGATGTTCTGTACAGATTTTATTCCTATAACATTGGTTAGAAGAGGATATTGTCCTAATAATTTCCTAGATAAATCAATTCTCTCTGTGCCAAAATAGTGAACAGCAGATTCAGTACATTCTACTAACAGCAGTGTATTTCAGAAGTAGAATGGTTGAATTATTTTTAAAGTTGTCATTGCAAGAGTTGACTATAATTCTCCTGTAATTAGGGTAAGAGCAGTCACTCTGTGGTGCATAATAGAATGCATTTTAATATTAATATTTTTGGTTTTTCTAGTCATCAGGTTTAGCTGAACCTACAAACCTGAGAAATGCTAGGAATGCCATTTTGGAAGAATTGCCTCGCATTATTAATACTATGTCCCTTCTTTGGAGTGTTATAAAGAGGGAAGACTCTCAAAAAAGACCAACTGACTTCTTTGGATCAACTAAAGGCTCTTCTTCGGTCTACTTTAAAGCAACCAAAGTAGGAGTTCTTTTAAACTGCTGTGTATCTCATCATCTTTATTATCCCCTCCCTCCCACTGCATTCCAGTGCATTTTACAGAGAGTTCATAGGAATAGTTTTGCCATTCCCAGAATGATACTGGGCCACAAAGAATTTTTGAAGAACTCTTCAAGACCTACAGACTTGCACAGTAACCCACCTACAAAAGTAGATTTTTCCCTGTTCTTTTTGCCTGTCTGCACCTTTACCTCATCTGTTTAAAGTTTTGCTTTTTCTGTGAGCTTCTGTCAATAGCTGCTGTAGAGCCAATTAGCTCTGCTTTGTCTGCACCTTCCACAGGCAGTTGAGTATGTACCTGAAGGAATAAAAATACTAGACTTTTCCCTTCTTCTGTGGATATTGGTAAATCGTAATAGTGAAAAATACCTGTTGTAGAAGAGAAAATATAACACAAGAATTTGGGTTTTTTTCTCTTTTGCAATGTGTTTTCCAACAAATGTGCCTTCCATCTCTAAGAAGTATACACTAACTCATACATAAAGTATCAGAACCAGTCTGACTGACAAGTATGTAAAGAAATTCTTTCGTTGCTGTGTATTTTCTGAACATCTTGGGAGAAGGAAGAATGCTTTACAAATTGAGACAGCTTTTGCCTTACAAAGTTCATCACTGACAGCTGTTTTTTTCCCCCTTTATAGACATTAAGAACTAAAATACTGGACTTCATGAATCCATTGACAACACAACTTGGAATCCAGATGATGGCAGCAATTGCAGCAGTATGGAATAGCAAGAAACCTCATAGGACTCAAAGTAAAATCAAGGTGAAATTAAAGAAGGGCACCCTTAGTTTTCCAGTGTAAAGGCAAATGTTACATTTATATGATCAGTTCTAAATTATACACTTTTTTTATAGATTCTTTGGGTTTTTTCACACATGACAATGGCAAGCCACTGAAAAATCTGAAACACTAATATTTATATGTAATTCCACAAAGCATCAGGACTAAATTAAAATAAGTAATCAAATAAAAAGGACAGTGTGGCAGTTTTAGTCTGATCATATTACTAGTTTTTTTAATCCAATACTGGATTGTAATGTTAGGATTGCAACTTGCCAGTTGTATTTTAAAGACCACAAATCAGATCAATTTCCAGAGAAGGCTGAGAGTTGCAGTATTCATTGGAGCGAAGCATCTATTCTGAATAGAACACCTCTTTCTTTTCCACTGTCATTTGCACATAATGAAGTTGTTTTCATGAAGGTGTTGGCAGAAGATCTCTATATGGCAAATTGTTGCATGCTTGATTTACCTTGTATAATATAAGTTCTGTATAAGTGGTACTTTCTGATATTTGAAACACAAAAAGCTGTTTTTTCAAATTGATGTTTTGCCTGGTACAGTGATCTGAGGGGTGTGTCTTTTGTTTTGTCAGATTCTTCCAGTGGCTAGTGCATCTCAGCTTATTCTTGTGGACTTAATATGTGCACTTAACACATTGAAAATTGACACTATATTACATCTAGTCAAAGAGGTAGTCAAGAAGCCATCACAAATCAAAGGCGAAGAGGTAACCATGAAGATAATTTCAGTTTCTTAATATATTCTGTTCTGGATCTATTCCTGTGTGTCTTCTCAATATTGTTAGAAGGAATGTTTGGGGGGGGGGGGTTCTAAATGTGTGATTCTCTTTTGCTCCTGAATAAGTTATGTTCGCCAGAATGTCTGATTCTGTGTTTTGATCCATCAGTTTAAGTAGGTACTTCAGAATACATTGCTAGAGAAGTTGCTGGAAATGAAGAAGTGCGGTGTCCTCCGGTACTGAAGATGGTCACAATTTTTGTAAAGCTGCTGCAGATAATACAACTCAATGATGCATGCATTTCTATCTCTCTAACTTGAACAGTTAGAAATGCTTCACACTGAGTCTGCAATCTTCCAGTTGGCTTTCAAGGAAACCAGTTTTGCTCCTGTACACGCTATTGTAGGAGCTGCTACAGCTCTGAATAAACTGTAGCAGATACTCCAAAGCACTGTGACTGCTTCTGAACTAGGGTCCTCTCTCAAAGCTCTGAATTCCGTTGTACTGCTGTATAGATAGCTTTATCACAGTTAGTCACCTGTGGGAATACAAGTGACTTCTGTGAAGATGTTTTAACCATTGAATGCAACTATTCAACAGGTTGGACCTTCTTTTTTTTCTTGATGGCAAATAATTGTGGGTTTGCTTTTATTTTTCAGAAATCTTCTCTTGTAGATATTCCAATGCTGCAGTTCAGTTATGCTTTCATCCAAAGGTAATTCAGTCATTACAGGAGAGAATTTTCTGTTTAACTTGTTACGATAACAGCCAGCATCACTATTTCTAGTTTATTTTGATCTTCATGTCACAATGTCACACACCTTTAAGCAGGAAATGGTTATTGCCACTTCATTGTTAATTAACATCGAGACAAAACAACTGGGCTGTGACATTAAGTTCCATTGATCTGTTGATAATGCCAGTCTGAAAGCTTCACTTCATACTAATAGAGCAACATACTTCAGGCATCTCATTAACAAGATACTTGTCTAATATCTTATGATCTTTTTCCTTATCTGTTCCCTGTTGCCAGATGAATGGATAGAGAACTTCTAAATTCAGTAAAACTGATATAGCTGCAGTTAGTGCTGGACAAGTAGTGGGTCAGGCTGTTGTCTGGAAATTTTACTTTGATCAAAGCTCCTCTTCACATACGTGGTTTTTCTCATACAGAAGCCTTAGAATATACCAGACTGTATGCAATAAGGAATGGAGATAAAGTAAGCTGGCATGCTTGGAGTGGAGTCATCAGCTAAATTTATTCCTTTATTTTCCCCCGACGACCCAGCCCTCTTATAATGCTGTCTGGCACACTGCATGTAGCTATTACTGATGTATGCATGTTACCTATGCTGCTGGATATTTATACCATGTTGTTGGATCAGTTAGGAAAGAGTGGGATCTAAAGGACTGATCTTGATAGAAGCCTTTAGGCCACCAAGTTACCTGTGTATGCTGGGTTTTTTTTTTTTTTCTTCTTAACTCTAACTTCAGATTTGGGGGTGTTTTCGTGTTGTGTCTTTTGGCAGATTACCTGTCTCAGCCTTGCAGGAGAACTTCCAGTCCTTATTAGGACTTCTGAAAGAGTCTGTGCAGTTGAACTTGGCTCCTCCTGGACACTTTATTCTTCTCAGGTACTGCATGAGAGAGAAGAATGCTTAGTGATGCATTGGAGTAGACCCGCCCAAATACTAACTCAGAGTAAATTATTTTCCCACAGTACTCTGAATGACTTTGTGACTAGGACACCTACTCTAGAAAACAAAAAAGACCAAAAAGACTTGCAGGTACAATGTATACATGTATACCTTTTAGTTCATAAATCTGGCACTGTACATCTAAGTAAAAGTGGAGATGATTTGATCTGTACTTTGTATCTGAATCGACCTGTGCTTTTAGAACGTGGAATGTGCATCCACATGTTTTAGCTTAGGCCTGGTGTATAGCAGACTCAAATATGAGAGACATGATGCATGGAATGTCTCTAACTAAATTTTGTGTTTAAAAAAAAAAAAACCAAAAAACAAAAACAACAACAACAAAAAATCCCAAATATTAAATTGCAGTGGTAAATATGGACTTTTCAAAGTCTTTCCTGGGTAATTTTATGATTTTTCTCAGAATTAAAATCACAGCACAAGTGTGTTGTTATGAGTTCATGTTATACATGTAAGTATTGAAATCTCGAAACTATCTAGGAAAATCAGTAGCGTAATTATCCTTGAAGCTCACAGATGTGTTTGGCAAAGCAAATGACTGTCACCTCACCTTTTATTTAAAGAAGGGATGGAGTAGAGCAGGATTCTCTTCCTTTGCTGATTGTGATTTCACCAAAACAGTTTAAGCACTACCTATGTGGGTGCAGTTTTGGCTCTGAGACAAAGTAATGCTATGGGATGAGATGAGAGTGTTATGGTTGTAGTATTTTTGTGCCAACAGAGAAATTTAAGTCTCCACTTCTGCTTCAGACACTTGCCAGCAAAATGATGATGATGACAAAAAGACAGTCTTGTCATCTTGCTGTCATATAGACTCTTCACAATTCACCTCTGCTTTGCTTTGGATACTTGGGATTTGGTTTCATTAGAGTGACCAGCTTTTCATTTCACTGGGAATTAAATACGCTGAAGTGTCACTGTGCTTGTGGTTTGATGCTATATCTTCCTTAACCCTAATAGAAAGACTGAAATACTAACAGATATATTGCCATAAAATAAAAACCCTGCCTCACTTAATGTTCTCCAAATATAAAAGGAATAAAAAGGAGCAGTGTTCAAGACAATAAAGGCATTGGTGTGACATTTCTGAGGGGCTGAATAATTCAGATCATGTCTTTGACAGATGACAGCTAATGTGTAATATGTGGCAGGACTGATGGCAAACTGATACTGTGTTAATGGTGTACATGGAAAATCATGTTTAATACCTCCATGATAAGATAACTTGAAGTTTTTCCTGCTTCTTATTTTCTTGCCTGTTCTTATTTGAAATGAGGAACAGTTACTTATCTTGAGAGCACAGATAGCTAAATCAGGGAAGTATTTCTTTTTAAGAGATTAAAGTGTCTACTTCTGATCCTCCTGGCATGTTCCATGCTGGATTGTCCAAGTGATGATCGCTTTCATCTGATGCCACATCATCTGTTTGTGTTATAGGAGGTGACACAAAAAATCTTGGAGGCTGTAGGGACTGTTGCTGGTTCATCTCTGGAACAGACTAGCTGGCTGAGCCGAAACTTAGAAGTGAAAGCTCAGCCTCAGATTTTACCAGATGATTTCAACATTGAAGATGTGAACGGTAATGTGATTTTTGTCTGACTTTCTGCTGCTTCATCTTTTCTGCTTAAGCCAGTGAATAGTACAAGGTATTTGATAGTGTGTAGATTGCCTAAGATGGGAGTAATACAGACAAAAAGTAAAACAAACAAACAAAAATGCATTATGCTCCAATAACAATGTCAGCTTAAGCAAGTTTAGTGAATATATGCAGATTGTGTATAATACAGAGGAAAATGTATTGCAGGTGCATGCAGTACGTGTGACAGAACAGCATGGGGCATGAGGTACCGCATTGTGGCAACATGCCCAGAAGCATTTCTCTGTGGTACCAATATGAAAATAACAGTTCTCTTGGGGAAGAAAATTAGGAAACAGCAAAATTTAAACATGTCTGAAGGGAAAACTAAAAGATTTTTCCTCTTTCAGATACATCAGTGGCACCATCTTCAATGGTTTCTGCCTCCGCTCCTTCAATATACAGTGTCCAAGCTCTTTCTCTCCTTGCAGAAGTAAGTAGGAATGTTTTATAGTTGCTGCTCTCATCTGTGGGATGGTTGTTTTATTAATATTATTGATCAAGGAATACATTAGGTTTTCCTGCTAGATTAAATAGGAGCTTAAATCTTTATTGAGACATCCCATGTGCAAACACATTCTAGCCTGAAATATGGCATGCTTTCCCCTTGTGTCAGAAATACCAACTAGAGGTTTAAAGAGATATTCTTTTCATTTTTAAGGTTCTTGCTTCTCTTTTGGACATGGTTTACCGGAGCGACGAGAAGGAGAAAGCTGTGCCATTGATTTCGCGTTTGCTTTATTATGTATTTCCTTATCTACGCAACCACAGGTGACTTCTCTCTCTGCCCATGTGATTCTTCTTAAGTCTGATTTAAAAAATTTTTTTTTGACCACTCTGTAAGACTTTTTCTTCTGTTTGTCCTTTCTTTTGTTTCAATTCTCATAAGGTATGAGCTGTATTTCCCCTAAAAGCCAAAACCTTTTGTTATTTGAACTTTGTCACAGCTGTCTTTGTTTAGCTGTAGGTGTTCCTCCCATCTGGGTTTTTAGACTTTACTTAAAGCTGCCCTTTCTATGTATATTAGGTAATGGAGAGAGACTGTAGGATGGGGCAGCAGGGCACTAGGCAAGTCACAGGATCCATCATGAAGTAGCAAGAGATACAGCAGTATCTCCCTATACTCTGCCTAGTTTTTCAGCTAAAAACATAGGTGTGGGAGAGATGGATGATGGCCTTTGTCAGCTCAACTGTATAACCCTTTTCCCACAGGAAGAGGAGGAGGAAGAGGAGCACATGCCCTTGCTGTGGGGGTTTCCCTTCCATCTTCCAGGGCCTTATCAGTTTGTCCTGGTTCCTTAGCCTTCCTCATGCATCTCTCTCCACCTTTCTCCCTGTGCTATTAACAGATCTCTTTGAAAGCAAATCCTTCTTTATCCAGCAGCTCTCTGCCAAGTGGCAGGAAACAACCTGCCTCTTCTTTTCTTCCCTTCTCAATGCCAATTCCATTTTCCTGAGTTGCAGCTTCTCCTGCTGTAGCTGTTAACAAGCTTTCCTTCCTCCTGGCTGCTACCTTTTGGCTAGTACGTTTTTCTGAGCACACCAATTTATACCAAGGTGTGGGAAAGCATCAGCCACAGCTCAGGGGAGACAGGGGTTGAGGGGAAGTGAGGATTGTCTCAAGCATTACTTAGGTCACAATCAAAACTACTAGCCAGTATAGAGTCAACAGCAAAAAAAAGGTATAGAGTTCAGGGAAGATACCACAAGGCATGCCTAAAAGGGAAGATGTCTTGAGTGTCACTGGAAAGTAAGCATTAAAGCCAATAAGCCTGAGAGTGCAGCAGGGTTTGAAGACACATCCATGCTCTCTCTCAAGGGGAATGGATTAAAAATGATACAGAGAAATTTTGTGAAATTATTCTTTTTTTATTCATTATATTTGTGCAGTTTCCATTGTATCTAATACAATATTGTCTGCCTACTTCACCCCTAAGTAAGTCAGTCGGATTCTTGATGTGTGGGGTGTACTTCACTTTTGTTGGCCAGGGCATATGTCATCATACACATGCATCCAGTGCCCTCGCTATTTGCAACAGATAAGGAAAACACTGCACACACTGAAACTGTTCCTGGGAACGCTGGCATCATGCTGTTGTGCTTGGCCTGCTGTGAGCCAGTGGCTGCAAGCCAAACTCTTGTTCCATCTCTGACCCACGTGTGGAAATGGCACAGTTAAAATTGGCATGGACAGCACTGATGTCGGGATATCCTTGTGAAATGGTGCAGGGAATAAATAATGACTTCTGCAATGCAAATGGAGATCTGAACAGCAAGAGTCAGACAGCTTCCCCCCCCCCAATAAAGATACCACCATCCCTCTTGCTTTGATGTTTCAAAAGACACAACCATCAGAGTCCTAATGAAGTTGCAGAGATGCCTACACGTGTACCTTGATAGTTCTCCAGTGTCAACATGGCAAGACCAGCAGTCCTTGTGATATGTGTAGCCATAACTTTAGTGAGATGATCACTGCTTAAGAATATGGAGCCACCATGAGGCACACAGATGTGCTGGGTGTTTTTCATGCTATTCACATGTGCTGCTCAGAGCTGGACTGTAACCTCCAAGACTGTCTTCATACCTCTATACTCCCCAGTTTGTCAGGAGTTTAGTTGCAGGGCTCCACAAAAAAGCAGTAACCTCCTCCTTGGAAACACAGGGGCTATTGAAGCCTTCTTTGACTGTGTGGTGCCACCTCACAGCAGAGGACCTTGACAACATCCCTTCTCAACCAAAAGTCACATTCCTGCCAGTTTAAGCACCTCCTCACCAACCTGAAGCCTTTGTTCAGCCATGGGCAAAGCAGTTACCATAGCAAAGATTTGGCAGCAGGACATTGTTTGGCATCTGTGTCTTCAGTGAAAGAGGATAAGCATCAGTTCACGCAGGGTCCCTTCACCTTGCTCCTACCCATTTCAACTTCAGCCCCATGCTCCTTCCCTAATGTGTCTTGCAGAGCATGGTGTCCAAATTTGCAGTGGGATGGTGCTGAGGGCAGCACAAGGAGAAAAAAGCTTAGATGACATGAAAACTGATGTGTGTTATCTGGGTGACAGATGAAGTCTCGTGTGGTACTTTATAAGGGGGACTGCTGACAAGGAGTCAAAGCTTATGGGAAATGTTACTTCGGGGGGAGTTTTGAACCACATCTGTAGTGGAGACAGGCAGTGGTGTGCTGTGGTAAGTCTCATCTGAAAACATCTCAAACCAGGTACACTGGAAATGTGAGGAACTTCGGCATAAACTTTTTTGATCTACTGATACCCTGTTGCTCCTAGTTATGAGCTAACATAGACAAAGCCTGTTACTGAGAGAATTTTGGATTTATTTTCTGATTACATAAACTTAACTTTAAAAAACCAAACAAACTGTATTTATCATTGTCCTCTTCCCTCAGTGCCTACAACGTTCCTAGTTTTCGTGCCGGTGCTCAGTTGCTCAGCTCATTGAGTGGATACGCCTATACCAAGCGTGCCTGGAAAAAAGAAGTTGTTGAATTGTATATGGATCCAGCTTTTTTCCAGATGGACACTTCATGTACTCAGTAAGACATGAGATTGTAGCACTCCAAGATTCTGTTCTGAATTTGCAAAGGCAGGCTTTAAAGGAGAATGGCAACTAAGGGAAAGTAAATTCTGTTTAGTACTTTCCTACAGAATGTAGGAATGTTAAAAATGGGCCTCAACAACTAATTCTACTACATGAATTATAAGCATTGAAGTTTTCATTATACTGCAGAAGCATAAACTTGTCTCATGCTTGATACTCCCCTTAGTGATTAGGGAACTGCATCTAGTAGATCTGGAGGACTTAGAATGCAGTATGTGTTAAACAAAATATGGGTCTGCATAATGAATACCATTTGGAAACTGTTTCCTTGTATGAAATGTTTGATCAAAATCTTTTCTGAAGTGAATCCATACCAACACTTTCTTTGGTTATCTTATTCCTTCTGTATTCTTATTCAGTTGGAGATCCATTATTGATCATCTTCTAACACACGAGAAAACTATGTTTAAAGATTTGATGAGTAAGTATCATCTGCTGATAACTTCTACGTTAATTTGAAATGTATTTGCATTTGAGCTATTGGGTACATTTTTCATATACTAATGTATCAATAAAATGCAGACCAGGAATCTGCATAATTGAGAATGTTGCCAACTTTATTCACAGATAAAAGTTATGCTAAGATAATTCTGCCTAAAACACCCCGTAAGAGTTTTTGGTCTAGAAGTGTTAATGCTGGACTCCTCCATTCATATTTTGCCATATTTTTAAGTTGCTGAATTGTGATCTTCTGCAGCTGTTCCCTGATAGAAAGCAAGGATACTTTGGCTAACTTTGCAGGTGTCTGTATGCTGGCATCCAGCTGTAGGAATGTGGCGCACCAGTACAGCAAACCTTTGAGCTATTCAGACTAATTCAGACTTGAGGCAAGTGTTGAAGAAAGTGAGGGAAGCAGTGGGATACAACTCCTTAAATTTGCATGGAACTTCAAAAGAAAAAGCAATGTTAGCATCTTTTTCAGGTCTTTTAAAAGAATATTTGAAGGGTTAAGGTGTAAGACTAAGTCATAATGTACTCTTTTTTTTAGCAATACATATTATTTTTCCTCAGTAAGTCTTAAAACTCTTGAGATCACAGAATCACTCTGGTTGGAAAAGACCCTTGGGATCATCGTATCCAACCATTAACCCTACTCTACAAGTTCACCCCTAGACCACATCCCCCAACACCACATCCAAGTGATGCTTAAACACATCCAAGGATGGTGACTCAACCACCTCCCTGGGCAGCCCATTCCAATATCTCACCACTCTTTCCATGAAGAATTTTTTCCCAGTGTCTAGTCTAAACCTACCTTGTTTCAACTTTAGGCCATTCCCTCTGGTTCTGTCCCTAATTACCTGAGAGAAGAGACCAGCACCAGCCTCTCTACAATGTCCTTTCAGGGAGTTGTAGAGTCCCCCTTCAGATCACTGATCTGTAGATTTAGGAGACTGAAAAGAGGGGAAGGTCAATGCACATAAGGGCAGACAGGGGTTTAAAATACTGGGTAGCCTCATGGGAGCTGCAGTTCTTGTTTCATATCATTTTCCTGCTAGCGTGAGCAGGACTCAATCAACGTTTATGTATTATTCCAATTAGTAGAGAGTTTTTATATTTAAACGATTTTGCGACATAGCAATTATTTTCAGGCTGAAACACATGAAGTCTTTATATGGTAGATAATTCTTATCTCTTGCAGATATGCAGAGCAGCGCCTTAAAACTTTACCCAAGTTTTGAGCAAAAAGCAATGTTGTTAAAGCGGCAAGCGTTCGCTGTCTTTAGTGGAGAGATTGATCAGTATCATCTCTATCTTCCCTTAATACAAGGTAAGGTTTGTAATTTCACTTGACTATTTTTTTCAGCTGTAACACATTTATAAATTGTGTAAGAAAGAAATGTCACCTATTTTCCAACACATACTTCCATTTTTAAAAAGTTTTAACAAAATCGATTATGCTGTGAATCCATGAATTCTAACATATAAATAACCTCATTAAGAGAGAGACCGGAATCTGGATTCCAAAGCTTTTGGTGTGGAAATGTAAGTGGAAATGTGATTGTTTTGTAGCAGTTTTCCAGCCGCTCTCAGGCTGATGTTGTTCTCCTTAAATGTTAGTTTTGACTACATTTTGTCAAATACAAACCTACCATGTCTTCAGACTTTTTCCAAATCACAATTTTGTTAATAGAGTGCAATGGACTATACCCAAACTGATGATAAGGCACAAATTTTGTTTTGCCATGTTCTACATTTTTTTAATTTCCCCAAACAACACATGTTCAGGAAGATACTACTATTTCTTTGGTTCGGGTTTTGACTTTTTATGTTTCTTTCAGAACGACTGACTGAGAACCTCCGTGTTGGGCAGACTTCTATAGTTGCCGCACAGATGTTTCTCTTCTTCAGAGTTCTTTTGTTAAGGATTTCTCCTCAACATCTAACCTCATTGTGGCCAATTATGGTAACTGAATTGGTAAGGAATGAGTAGTCATTTGAAACTAATTAGTGTGTGTTTTTTCCCATTTCACCTCCTACCAAATACACGCCCTGTTTGAAAAAGGAAATGTTTTCATACTTCTACTTTAGTCTGGTGATTTGAGAAAAGAA
The DNA here is from genome assembly GCA_025345505.1 of Todiramphus chloris collaris. Lineage (NCBI taxonomy): Eukaryota > Metazoa > Chordata > Aves > Coraciiformes > Alcedinidae > Todiramphus > Todiramphus chloris. The sequence goes on along the minus strand of JANVCC010000017.1, from coordinate 9,248,376 downwards.
TTAACATTGTTATTAGGAAATACGTTTTTGATTAATTTTATTGTTGTTGCTACTGTAATTTCATGCATGATTTGTTAATTTGTTGCAAGTCATAAGAGTAAACTAAGAGTCTGTGGTTCCTTCTACTATGTGAAGCTTATCTTTTTTGTGACTGAGTTGTCTGAACGTTTCAGCATCCCCATAAATAATTTATCTCTTTAAAGATCCAGACATTTCTACAGCTGGAAGAAGATTTAACTGAGGAAGAAGAACTGTCAAAGTAAGAATTACCATTTGTCTGCTAAAGATGTTTTGAAAGCTAGTTAATGATTGTGCTTGTTGTGTATCTGCAAATTTATTTATTCATTTATTTTTCTGGGATAAGGAGGAGACAACAGGATTTTTTGTTATTGCACTTGTGTATTTCTGGTGTGTATGAATCATAGTTTAGGGGTTTTTTTCAGCAGCTGAAATAGTGTTATGTTCAAAGAATATAACTAGCATTTATTAGTTGTGTACAAAAATAGAAGAGATGCTAAGTCATCATTTGAATATATTAATGTATTGCCTTTTTTTAAAATATTTTAGATTACTTTTTCTTCTAACAGCCTTTTGTATTAATTATAGCTCTCATACAGAATAAAAGTAGTTTTTCTTGTGCACAGGTGCAAGTGCTCATTTGTATAAATATGTACATTTTTCTTTTGCTGAATGAAAACCATTTAGTGAATTTATGTTTTAATGGTACGTTTCTTAATTATAACTAACACAGGAGCAACAGCAAAAGCAAACAGAAAGCCTCAGGTGATGGCAGTGGATCTGACATACAGCAGAATGAGCTGTCCTTGTATTTGTCAGCTTGCAAGTTTTTGGACACAGCACTTTCATTTCCACCTGATAGGATGCAGTTGTTTCAAATGTAAGTCCTCTGGTTACTTACCTGTTCTCCAGGCTGTTGCCATTCTTATCCTTTTAAAGTAATTCTAGATATATTTTCTTCCAGACTTAATTTTGCCATCAGTTCTTTTTACAAAGGCAGATGTTGATGCTCAGACAAATGTTAATTCAGGGTATTTGGAAAAACAAACTGGTCTTGTCAGTGCAGGAGGACTTCACCATCCTCCTTAGGAGGTTCTCTAACTTGAAAAACATGGAGAAGAGAAAGATGGAGACTGTTCTTTGTTTTCTCTTTGCAGACACTTGGGACTTTTTTTGGGTTTTGACCCAGTTACATTTTAATACTGACAGGATAGTAATGTTCATTAAGTTTAGTTCTTCTACTAGCATAAAATTATAGTTATGCTATAATTTTATAGCATAAAATAAAACTCTCCTTATCAAGGAATTTATTTGTTTCAGGTACAAGTGGGCATTTGTCCCAGAGGTGGACACAGAGTCATCAACTGTGACCTCTCATCTGATAGAAAATCATCAGGAATGCAGACCACACATTATAAGAATCATGGATCTGCTGAAAATGAAATATGGGGTAAAGAAAGAATGCTTTGCTTGAATCTTTTTCTTTACTTTTTTTTATCCATTAACTTACTTTTGTACACAAGTGACAAGATTTTTAAGTTAGGCAAGAGTTTTTAAGATACTGTAATTAAATTAATGAGGCTTTTTAAAATTGTCTGCCTGCTTTCACGTATGTATCTTAGAATCATAGACTCATGGATTCATTAAGGATGGAAAAGACCTCTAAGATCATCAAGTTCAACCATCATCCCAACATTATTATGAACACTAAACCATGTCCTGAAGTGCCATGTATACACATATTTTGAACACCTCCAAGGATGGTGACTCCACCACTTCTCTGGGCAGCCTGTTCCAATGCCTCACCACTCTTCCAGTATAGAAATTTTTCCTAATATCCAATATAAACCTCCCCTGGTGCAACTTGTGGCCATTTCCTCTTGTCCTGTTGTAGGTTACTAGGGAGAAGAGGCCAACGCCAGCCTCTGCAACCTCCTTTCAGGTAGTTACAGAGAGCAGTAAGGTCTCCCCTCTTCTCCAGACTAAATCCTAGTTCCCTCAGCCACTCCTTGTAAGACATGTTCTTTGTACCCCTCACCAGCTTCACTGCCCTTCTCTGGACCCATTCCAGCAACTTGATGTCTTTCTTTTACTGAGGTGCCCAAAACTGGACACAGTGCTCCAGGTGTGTCCTCACCAGTGCCAAGTACAGGGACATGACCACGTCTTTCCTCCTCCTGGCCACACCATTTCTGATACAGGCCAGGATGCCATTGCCCTTCTTGGCCACCTGGGCACACTCCTGGCTTATGTTCAGCTGGCTGTCCAGTAGCACCCCCAGAACCTTTTCTGCCAGGCAGCTTTCCAGTCAATCCTCCCCAAGCCTGTAGCGTTTTGACATCTTGAAGACGTCAGATTGTTTTTGAATGTGAGGGAACAACAGGCAGTTTTCCTGTTGTTCCCTTAAATCTGTCCACAACCACCCAGTGCAAACAATTTGTCTCAGACGGGACTGGTATTTATAAAAAAAGAGTATGCTGTACTTTGTCAAAAAAGTTTACTGTAATAGCATGTTTAATTAAGGTTTTATATTAGTTCTTCCAGAAAAGGAAATAGGGACATGAGTATTTCTCAGAGATATCCAATTCTGCAGGCTAGACGAAATTTGGATTCTTCTGAACTTTTAAGACTTTTCTTTAATGGAACCTCAAATCCAGATATTTGGTTTACCACTGGTGTAAAATTTATATTTTGATACGGTTGTAGGCTGTGGATCCCTTAGTGGGGAAAAAAAGCATACAGTACAGGGTTCAGACAAGCTCTAACATTGTGTCTTAATGCAAAACCCTTAGTAAATCTCAGTTTTTTTGCTTACAGGAAACAAACAACACAGAGGGAATTTCCAAGAAGCACAAATTTCCTCTTTTGAACTTACGCTCTGTGTCTAGCATCACCCAGCTTATGCCCTTCTTCAAGACTCTGTGTTGCGCCTTTACAACAAACGGGAGCGAGCCCCAGAATTCATATACTTCTGCATCTCCCTCTGTGGACTATGTTGGCAGTAATGGCATAAAGGTCTTGCAACAGCTTGAAGAGAGCGTTGAATGTGACTTCCTTGAAAACATGGAAGGTTAAGCCACACGTTGGACACTTGGCTATCCTTGTGAATAAATAGCGAAAGAAGGGAAAAGCTTTACTGCAGTTCTTCTTTTTTTCCACAGTTTTGAAACTACATTTTGAGTTTTCTTCCTCCTGTTGTGGAGTGCTCTTCAATAACCCAGGCTTCTGAGTTGGTGTTAAAAAGCAGGATTCTCCAATTCCTGGGGGGGGGGGGGGAGAGTGGTAATTTATCATAATTACTGTATTCTTTTATTGTTTTCAACATGAAGGATTAAAGAGATTTTGTAAATAAAGGAAGAATATTTTTGAATTGGTGAAAGTAGCAACTGTACCATTTAGCCAGTAACTTCTCAAGTAAGTATTTTAAACTGCTCTTGGAACTGTGTTCTGAAAGTAAATTTAAGAAAAAGCTAATATTGCATGTCAGTGTACAACCAGTTTGCAGATAAGCCATTTCCTGAGGTTAAAGCCCACTTCTCCTTCTCATTTATTTGTCCTAAAACTTATCAACTTCTAAACTTAAACCAGCTGTATTTTTTAAGTCTTACATTATGCAAATAACTGCAGACTTGACATGCAATTTCAATTCTGTAGTATACTAGCAGTCTTCAGGATTAGTGATTCCTAAATAAAAGACAAACATGCACAACAGACAAACCTATACAGTAACATTTTGTAACTTGCATTACTTGAGGGGAGGTTATTTTAATTAATTGACTAAAAATATTCTTTTGTTTGTTTTTTAATTAAAAAACTTTGTTCTTTCAGTGACTAAGGTCACTTTGCAAGTAAATGCAAATGTAACTGAATGAAGGTAATTCTGTAAAAATACAAATTGATGTATACCAACAGCCTACTTAATTATTTTTTTTTCTTTTTAAAGAACACTTTTGTATTAAAAGAATGTATTTGGCTGTTCCTAGGTGGTAAGAGGTAGGGAGATCATCACTGTGCCATGACTACAAGTGATGTTCATGGTGCAGCTTATTTTGGAACTGTACTGCTACCATCACCCAGGACAGGGGTTTGTTCTGCCACCGGACAGCGCAGATGCAGTAACACTTCTGAGGGCCAGTGGATAAGCACCATCATAGCAACATGAACATCAAAATGCTTACTGGAACAGTTTTTAAATGATGAGGGGGACTCCATTGAATTTTCATATATTTAGTGGATTATCTGACTGAATTTGCAAAGCTGATTTGTCTGAAAGGGGACATTTATCTTATTTTTCATGGTGAAAAGCTTTGTCTGCTCTCATTGTTTTTATTTTTTTTTTTTTTAAGAACACCTTTGCCTCCAGATACATTGGTTTTATAAGATATACCTGTACACTGGTATGCACTACTTGAGTTATTTGGAACATCACAACTGAGTTAAATGTGCTGGGTACTGGAATCCACCACTCTTGGTTTTGCTAATTAAAAAAAGGACATAGAAAATGTATGGTTTAACGTCACTAGGTTGTGAAGTCAGGGATTAGTTTTTTTTTTTCAAAGCTCACTCAACAAACATAGAAGGCTACTCTGTGGTGTTTATCTACAGATATATGAAGTTTTCATCTTTGGATTATAAACTAAAACACTGAACATGCTTTACTATGATAATACTGTAATACTCTCTGAAGATAATACTATAGTAGTCTTATGCTAAACTTAAATAACTTCTTTGCAGTTTTACAGTTAAGGAAAGTGACAGACTGAAGTGTAATACTGTGTAGTGACTAAGAATGTGAATTATTTGTATCACTAAGAATGTGAATTATTTGTATCAATATAATTTATTAATGATGTCTAATGCTATCAGAATGAGTACAAGTGAAAAGTTATCCTCTGAAAGCATTAATTGAAAATTGAAACAGGATATTTTTTAAATGTTTGTGTTCATTACTTACATACCCTCGATAATTTGTAAAGAGAATATTCCTAATACTCGGGATGATTTGGTAATTATACTTTCCTTTTTCTAGTGGTTGCATTCCATACTTGGGTATTTCCCTTAAAATCCTGAGACAACTTTTTGTCATGAAACCTTTTGTTTTGCATTCTCCGGTAAGCTATAAGCCTGTGTCTTCACATAGTGTCATCACTAACCAGATGGGGTGAACCAGTTACTTAGACTGAGGGTTTTGTCATCCTTCCCTGTGAAAGGGAACACCCCATTCTGGCTGGCTGGACTTCAGATGTGCAGGAGATCAGACATCAGTTGCATCAGACACCAGTCACTGCCTCACCAGTTATGGTGATGAACTTTAAAAACACAATCTGTGGCTTAGTTTGTATAACTCTCTGACTTCTAAGATGATCTTGCCTTGTACAAGCAAGTACCACTTGCTCCTAACTCCTGCCTTTCATACATACACTTACCTTTGGTCTGTGGTTCTGCAGACAGCTGCTTTAAAGGCCTCAGGTATTTGTGACTTGCAGAATCCTTTCAATGGAGCAGAATCTAATTCTTAAGAAGAAAGAGTTTTTTAAAATATACTATATAAGCAGATATTTATCATAAATAGCATGTGAATAAAAGAGGAAAGGGCTCTAACAAAAGTCCTACTTGGGTGGTGGAGAGGCACACTTACATAATTTTACTAATTTTTTTTTTATATGGTACTAACGGTAGTCATGGAATCATTAAGGTTGGAAATGACCTTCAAGATCATCAAGTACAACCATCTGCTAAATATTATCAGGACCACTAAACCATGTCCTGAAGTGCCACATCTAGATGTTTTTAAACACCTCCAAGGATGGGTGTTTTACTTCTTGTAACTGCTGTTAAATCCACGTGAAGAAGGGCTGTACTGCTCTAATCCTGGTACTGCCAAGGCAGAATAACTTAACTGTAGGGGCATATGAAAAACTTCTGCCTAGAGCTCAGTATCCAGAACAGGAGAGAAAATGCTTTTGCTTTGCTGTGTAGTTCTTTGCTTGTTTTCAGAGTAACCGAGCTTAGCTTTCTCTTTTGGATACTTCAGCTTTGAGATAGCACGGCCACGGTGCAGTATACAGAGGGAAACATAGTTAAATATACAAAAGGATTTCATTTTCCTGAAGGAAAAAAAAATAGTAGGTGCGACTATGGTAACTGCCAAAGAACAGCAGAACTTTAAATACCGAGCGTTATGTAAGGTTAAGTGTATTCAATACTATATTTGAATGCAATTCCTCCAATAAAATCAAATGCTATTTTGAAATACCTTTTCAAATGCAATTCTAAATTTTTTTTCAGCCTACATTCACCGCCCCCTCACCAACTTCAATTTTTATTTGAAATGCAATTGTAGCAGATGAAGGCTCCGGACAGAACTCCGCAGGCTTCGGTTTGGATGCCAACAGCCGCGGTCCAGAGCCGGTCTGAGCTTCCCCCACACTTGTCTAGGGAAAGGCAGCGCCACCCCCTCCCCGACCCTCGCCTCAGAAGCCCCTGCTGCTCCCGCCCTTATGTCCCTATCTTTCCTATCCCTGAAATTTCCACCCTGGGGTCCTGGGACAAGCTTGCTGGGTTTGGGACGAAGCGGGGCTGGTTGATGGACCGACAGACACTCGATGCCCTGTACGGAAAGAGTGCCTCGCCCTGGGGAAACGAGGGACCGCTGGCGCGTCACGCCTCCTCTGGGCGCCAGACCTTTCCACGCTTCCGCCTCTACATTTTCCCGCGTTCCGGGCAAACGCCCTAAAAAGTAGCGACGTTGCGTGTAGAAGGAAGAAAGCTTTCCGCACAGCTGAGCTTGAGCGTCGAAGGCCAGCGGGGTTCGGGGCCAACGACTTTGCGAAAGCTGTTCCTCAGCCTGCGCGTCTTACGTAACGCTGCGTGAGGCGCCGCGCACCTCGAAAGCTGCTCGCGTTTCACTGCGCGCTGCCGTCTCCACACCTGCTGCGCGTCACGCCGGGAAGGACGGTGGCGTAGCAGCCGGTAATACTTAAAGCGCTGAGCAGCAAGATTGGCCGCTGAACTCCAGCGGCGAGAACGAGCCTCCCCTTTTACCAGTTACCTTCCTAGGGGTGGCCGCCCCTGGCCGCGCCTTCCCGGGGCCGTGCCTTCCCATCACGGCTGCCCCTGCCCGCCGGGAGGGGGCGCGGCCCGGGCGCCTCTCCCCGCCGGCGGCCGCGCTTGCTCGCCGGAAGCGGGCGAAGAGGGTGGGGGGGAGGCGGAAGCGCGAGCGCTTGGGCGCTCCCCACCCCGGCTCTCGCTGCGGCACAAAAGATGGCGGCGAAAACACAGGGCGGCATCCGCCTCAGCGCGGTGAGCGGCGCCGAGCCCTGCGGGGCGAGCGGGGCCTGTCCCGGGTGGGGCGGCGGGGGAGGGCTCCTGAGAGGACGGTCTCTCTTCCCACCCCCTCGGCGGCCACCGCTGCGGGGGTCGGCGCTGTCTGGTAGCGGCGGGGAGCGGGGTTGCCTGTGCGAGGCCCGTGGCGGCTGAGGGGCGGGCTGGGCGCTCTTGGGGGGGGTGAGAGAGTTGCCGTGCCGCCGCTTGGACGGCGCCTTGCTTCCTCTGGGTGAAAGCGGGAAGCGAAGTCTGCCCGGGCTGGGGGCGACTCTGCGGGGGTAGAAAGTTATCGGCCAAGTGTTGGGAAGGGCGGACTCGGGAGCCCTTCGCCTAAAATAAACCAGCAACCCCTTCTCTCCTCAGACTTTTCTCCCCTCCGGCGCTGTCCCCGGCAGTGTCCTTACCCAGCCCCCGGCGCGCTGTGGCGTGGTCGCTTTACTAAGGAGAGCAAAGAGGGGCGGGTTATGGGCGGCCGCCGGGGAGCCCCCGAGGATCGCGGTGACCAGCTGCGGGGCGGGGTGTGTGGCGGGCCGCGGGGGCTCTGTCCTCGCCCTCGGCACAAAGTCTAGGTTAGCCGGGGCTGTGCCGGAGGGGAAGTTGGCAGTCTGTGGCTGGTTTGGGTTGGTTCTTGGCGGTGGGGTGGGCTTCACGGCTCCTTGTAGCGATGTGATGAGTTGTGGAGATGGTGACCTCTAATCGGCAGCTTGTAACTTAAGGTCTTAACTACTTTTTTTTGAGAGGCCTAATTACATTTTAACAAGGGCGATGAATGTGAATGCAGTTAAATTCAGTACTGTATTGTGCTTTTCCGTCAGCGTTGCTGTTTGTGGCAGCGCTCGTTTCCTCGTGTGCGCTAATGCGAATGAAGTTAAAGCTACTTTTGCAGTTGTTTGATACGTAATTGACGGAAAAGGATAAATTTTTTTTAAGCCTTTCTGACTTCAGCTCTCTGTGCTAATAAGTCACACTTGTAATTAAATACAAGCTCCTCGTTCATAACCTTACTTATAGAATAGTGGAAAGAACCTGGATCATTACAGTTAGTAACTTATCAAACATTTGACCGAAAAACACGTCAGTTTTTCTTAGCACTGCTTAAATTACCTTAATATAAATTGCTGTGATTGTAGAGGTTAGCAATAAATGTCATGTAGTTCAGGTTAAAGAATTACACTTTTGTTTCAGGTCTTTTATTCTTCTAAGTGTTTGAAATCCACAGTTTGACTGATATATGTTATTAGAGATGTGCTCTCCTTCTCTAGATAATGCAATATTAAAAAAAAAAAAAAGGAGGGAGTTCTCCCTTGTCTTTAATGCGTTGCTAATCTTCCTGAGGGGAAAAATGTATCAGTGTCAATTATCTTTTTATGCCTTTGCGTAAAAAACTGCATATCACAAGTCAGACTGCAGACTTTAAAATTATTTTCAAGTTGAAATCACTCTGGCAAGCTGAACTCTTACAGATACAGGTGAAAGCCCGAAGCTAAACTTGGCAAAATTGATAACTTTCAGAATTATTTTTGGGATGTGGCTTGGTTTTGTTTTTCAGTAATGGTAACCGAAACTTTACATTCAGTCTGTTTCTAGTGAAAGGTGTGAATTTTAATTTTTTTTTTTAACTTTTTTTTTTGGGTATGTTTTTGCTAAAGGAGTGAGGCAGCTGATATAGTTGTTGGGTTTTTTTTGTAATAGGTTGTGCTCTACAGTGTAAAAGGCTCTTATTTTCTAGAGAACAACAGACAGATGATGGTCAGACTCTTCTGTAAGCAGCTGTTCTTTGGAAATATGTTGAGTATATTCACCAGAATACATCCATCAGTTTCAGAAGCATGTATAAACAACACCATCAGTATGAGCAGGCCTGGTAACTCCTTCCCGCTGTGGTAAAATTTTTGCTCAGTTGCATGATGATACAGATCAGGGAAATGATCCAGGTTAAAATAAGGTTTTTAAAATGGTTTTTAATTTGGATCAGCTTCCTGATGTGGTTGATTACACAGTCCTGTATCTGGACTAGCATAACTTGGAAGGAGAGGAGGAAAATGGCAGTGGGATTATTCCCCAAGAAGCTGTAAAATACATTTGTAAGAAGACAGACGGTTTGGTGGTAATCCAGCTTGTGCATGCGTTATGTTCTGCAACGGACAGAAGTGTTCTGCTTTCTCGGAAAACTAAAATTCCCAAAGCTGTCTGCCATTTTTGACAGATAAGCTGCTTCATTCTTAAATATTTGCTGGTGGTAATTGAAGAGGATGCTTCTCTTAGTGTCGTTGAGTCTTTTTATACTACTCGGTGTATATGCAGTTTGAAGGAGGGGGAGGTGTAGTTGGGTCTACAAAAAAGAGTTGAACTGCATTTGGTCTCGAGAGAAAAAATGAAACCAAAACCTACTTAGTAACAAAATATGAGGCCTAGTGAGCAAAATAACTGGATTGTCTCAGCTACAGTCACACTAACGTAGCTAAAAGTGAGTTTTCACCTGGGGACTAACTCCTTCTTACTGTACTTACTGAACTTCAATTATTCAGGAGCTAATTAAAGTGGTGCTTTGATGAAATGAAGTATAAGGGGACAAAATGGTCTTAAATATTTCCTGATGAATTAATGAGGAAACGACGAGTCGTTGGTGCCAGCTTGGTATGCTCTGAAGCAAGTTACAAACGTGAAGTCCTTAACTCACTATTCTCCATTTTTTTTTTTTAATCTGGTCTGGCCATGTGCCCTTGTTTGAATGCCTTGTGAGCAAATGGTGCTGTCTGTTCTGAGGTGGACCTTGCTGTCAGCTACCCTGTGGGCTGCATGCTTGCCTTTTGCTAGAGGGGAGATACTAGAGCCAAGAAACAATTTGTTATAGTTCCCGTGTTCTAGTCTGTATCTTCTTGTTTCATATACCTGTTCACAAGTTCCCGGTTCTAAGTACCACCTTCCAGCCTCTCTCAAAGCTGTACCATTAGAAACAGTGATCTAGAGGAGATCAGCATAATTCTGGTGCATGTTTATAGAAAATGCTGTTTCTTTAAGATGTGATTCTTTTCAAAGTTAATCACTATTATGCAGCAGTGAAATGAGGATGGGGAAACATTGCATTACACAGGCAATACATGAAGAGATTTTCTTGCTGTACGTATGTAGTGTTTGCTTAAAAGAAAAAAGGACACTTTTTTTTTTTGTGGTTATATTGGTGATGCTGAGGTTCCTTCCTTCATCAGCCTTGTCTGGTCATTAGGGAAGGCTCACAACTTTGAGTTCATACCTTTATCAAAACTGCAGTTGCAACTTTCTGCCCAGTCCATATTGCTAAGATGACAATGTCAGCAGTAACTCCAGAGGTCCCAGTCTGCCTTGTGTATGGTTGGAGTTCTTCATTATCTATCAGCAGAGAAATATTTTAGCAGTGAGTTGAGCTCGTCCTGAATGCTTGAGTGTATATCTGTGTGATGAGGGTTTATTTTTTAAGTGTTAGTGTTTATGTTTTGACAAAGAGAGATTTCAGGCAGAGAAAAAAACCACATCTGTTTCTTGTATATTTTGATCATGAAACTTAGAAAGTAAAGGAACAAGTATATGAACAGTGTGAAAGGCTGAAGAGACTGGTATGGAGATCTTAAGATATGCTGAGTTACTGTGTGGCAAAGGAAGAAATTGAAAAATCTGTTAACCATGTACCATGGGATATGTGAAATTTCCACTAACAGGCTTGATGTAATTTTCTTCTCGGCTTCTAAATTATTTGTAGGTATCTGTTAGGAATTTGAGAGGGGCACAGTGACAGCCTGACTCAATTTGCCAGCTTTTACAAAACTGGCGTTTTAAAGTAGGGGTGGCAATGAAGAACATGATGTCTATTCATACTTGTACTCTAGCTCGATGGAGACATGCAGGGATTAAGTTGCAGTCTGAAAATGTGTCCTGTGCTCTTATGACCTTAGAATCAAGGTGAGGTTTCCTGGCCATTTATGTTAATCTGAACTGGGGCTGCTGCTGCTTCTGCCTTACTCCTGCTCTGGTACCTGGTTTATGGCTCTGCTACTTGCTTACAGCATTCTTCCTTCATTGTCACTGATAAATGAACTTGGAGACTTGAAGTGGTTGCTTGCTTTTATTTAGACTTTACAAAGTGCTTGTCAGGATGGTAGTCCTGTAAAATTTATACAATATGGATATGAGCACACTCTTTTTGAATTTACTAATTCTACATATATTATAATGTGGATTACATTTTTTAATGTAACTGCACTATACAGGGACTATTTTGAGTGTTATGTATTTGTAGATACTACTTTTTATGCCATCAACATAACTAAACCAGCAAGGCTGAAACATATTTGTGCAGTGGGTTTGTGTTAAAAGCCTTGTAAAAGTGTAATTACAGTTATTCTCAGGAGTAATGCAAACACAACTGTATTGGTTTTAGCAGTTAAACTTCTCCAAACATTGCACTGGCAAATCCCTGAATTATGTGGATATTTAGTTGTGGTGTTCTTAGTCTTTTGTATTATGTGAATTTATATGAATCCAGGCTTTCATAAATTACTTGAGAATACTTTTGTCACTGACATCTATAAGATACGTCCCATAAATTAGTCCTTTATTTGAGTATTCTCATCTAATCCTAGTAGTGGCTACATTCTTCTGGTTACATCTTATGATAAGTGAGGATAAAATGCATGAGATCAAATTGCTAAAAGCAGAAACCACTAGTTGAGAGTATCTGATAGTGATTTTGATGAACATGGGCAAAAGGAGCAATGATGTCAGACTGTAAGCCACTGAGTATATGAGGTGCTGCTCACTTTTCAGGTTAAGTTTAATACTTCTGTAAGACATAAATTTTTAACATCTGATAGCATGTGCTTCTCTTACTGGACTAAGGCTTTGTTACTTGGTTTGGACTAAGGTTTTCTATAACCTCTAGTATCAGTTTATAGTAATAGTTCCTTATACTCAAGGAAAATAGAATTCCTTATATCTAAGATAGTTTGATAGGATGACAGTATAACCCATGCTCAGAATCTAGTACGGTACTATGCTGAATGCTGTATTTAATAGCTGTACTAATGATCACATTAAAAGGTGTTAGTATGCCAATATCTAAAAGTAAATTACAGCATTTTGGTAGTGTTGTATAAAGTAACATTAAATGAAGATGCTTTACATAATATACTGTTTTCTGGTTTAGTATTGTTGAAGAGCACAAACTAATGTCATTGTTTGTGGTTTGTTTCAGCTTTGTCCAAAGTTCTTGCATACCAACTCCACCAGTCACACCTGGCCTTTCAGTGCAATTGCAGAACTTATAGGTATGTGGAGCAATAGTTTACTTAAGTAATTGATTGTAATACTTATTTTCTGTTATAAAACATTTTTCCCTCAGTTAGGGGGAGGAGATGATCCTGGTGTTACCATTCAGAATCTTGCAATGTGTTCTTTGGTACAGTCAGACTGACGTTTTCCTTTGACAGCATACATACTACCTGACATCAGTCACAGGAGCCTTGTAGGATTTGCCTGTTTCTTTTTACCGAGTTTATTAAGGATTGCTAAATGTAGGAGACTGGGACTAAGTGAATTTCTTCTCTTCTAGTCTGCCAAATGCAAGCCTGCTGCTTTTTGCTGTTCCCAGGCCCAGAGAGTAGTAAGGCTGAGCACAGGTTCAAAAGATGTGCACGCACACTTGCGTCCTGTACAGACACAGCTGGCCACAGGCAGGTTAACAGACAGGAGGACAGCAGCTTTGCAAGAACCCACATAAACACAAGCAGCGCTCAAAATGCAAACAGCACAAATAGTCTTCTCCTGTTCCTGCTTTCTGACTAACCAGGTTTAAAGTTTCATAGTGCTATGTACGCATACTGTCTCTCTCCCATATCACTCCTGCTTACCCGTGTTTCTGGGTGTTTTGCCAAGACCTGTGAGTCTTTCCAGTATCTGTGTCCTGGACTTTTTACCAGTCTCTGGCTTAGACCTTGGATCTCGATGACTGATGGCTTCTTCCAACTTGTTAACTTTCCCAACTTGAAGCCTGCTAGCAGAACAAATGCATACAAGCACATACTCAGGAAAACATTAGAAATAGTACTTAGTGAGAATGTACAACAGAGGGCACAGGGTCCAACCACAGAAGCATACTGACCAGCAACCAGCTTGCACACAATCAGCCAGTGTTATTCCCCCTGATCATTATACCATTCTTCTCCCATCCACTTTGAGCTTTCCTTTTCTTCCACACTTTCTCAAAAAATCCAATACTAATTTTTGCACGTTGCCACAATATTTCTCAAACATCCTAATTTTCTTCTTTTGGGTTACCAACTTCCTGGCTGAACATCTTCAGGGTTATACTTGAGTGGTTCCTTTTAATGGTCCAACCATCAGAGTCCTAACAGTTCTGCTCTTTGTTGTCTCTGTCATCTGCTGTTAGGGCTTGTGTATCTGCTGATGAACTTGCCTTTGATTTTGAGTAACGGTTAACTGAGTATCTTCAGAGTTGCTTGTCTCCCAAGTTAAGGAATAATTAGCAGATACTCCTTAATTGGTTCCTCAAAATAAACCTGTGGTTTGGAAAGGCTTGCCAAGCTTCTCTAGAAGTTTGCTTCTGCCAGAGGAAGAAACTCTTCTGGTCACACATTCCTTCACTTCCTATGTACAAGTTTTGCTGTGGCTAATCCAGAAAATTAACGTAGCAAAGGCAAATGGAATTTTTCATCTAGATAAGGCCAGGGCTGTCATAAAGGAGGAAAGCAGAAACACAGGGCTGTGGGAAGGGCTGGCTGTTTTGGGAGTGATAGTATGTTAAGTCATTTCAGCTGTTTTATCACACCATGCTGTACCTGGCTGGAGGGATGGTAGATGTGCTGTGCAAGGCATGCAGATTTATCTTCTTCCTCTGCCAACAGTTTGTCACGCTTTGCTTTATCAGAGCTTCAAAAGCATAGTAACAACATACAGGTTGTAAAGTCTTTGAGGTAGTCATGTTCATTTAAATAAGTTTTGTAAATCTGTCTTTCACATGCTTTGTAAGGCTATACCATATGCAGAATATCAAATAATATAAGTAGGGTTACATTATAGAGGCCTGAATTCTAGTTTATGCAAACTTACCTAATACTTTAATGGTCTGTAGGCTAAAATTTGCCTTTTACGCTTCAGTCCCTCTTGTCAGCTCTTCAATGGTTATATTGCTGTCCCATCGTCTTGCCCTTCCTCCTTTCAGTCCTTTCCCTCCCTCAAAAACTCCATTAATAGCACAGTGCTGGGGAAGGAGGGGAAAGAAAATGTTAGGGCAGATGAGATTTAAACTAGCTTTGCTGCCCAGAAATTTTTGTGGAACCATGGTTTCTGTTTCATTTGCAGCAGAAATACTGCAAGCTCTTTCAAATCCTGTAAATAGAAATTGTAGTTTAAAGCACTTTGTACTTCCCTTTTATGAAAGTCATGCCTTCTTAGATGTGAAAAACTTGCACTAGCAAAATATGTGCTTGGTGCTTAGCTCTGCTAATATTGAAGTGATGTGGTAGCAGAGCAGCAATAATTTTTTCACCTAACTCTCCTGAACCTGGGGAGTCAGAATTCTAGATTTCACAGAACTACCTGGATTGCAGGAAGTTGGGCTTCTGCCTTTTTGCTTGAATTTCTTCTTTTTTTTTTTTTAAGTGTCTCGTATTTGATTATGTTAAATTGTGATAGTATTTCAAATCTTATTTCCCAATTAAAAAGAGCACAGACCTGCAGCAGGTAAGATGATGTTGCAGCCATGTATATTAGCAAGGTGCCATTGTCTGCATTGTGGACAATAACCCAGCCTCCCAAGCACCAGTTAGATGTTTGTGTGGCTGAGGGAAAGTACATATTGCAGCAACTGCTTGGGAAATGGAAAATGAAAGTAAAAACTTGTCTTGGTTTCATTTTCTGTTGTGGTGTTTGAGCCTCTCATTGCCACTCATATTACTGTTATCTGTAATATCTGGCAAGTTGTCTGTTGTTTTCAGGCAAAGTTTGCCGGGTTTTGGTGCAGGTGTTGCATTGTAAAGTTTTGATCTAGCCTTGTCATCTATAAAGAAGACACTGTTTTAGGAGACTTAGGTTTTAGTGTAACATTTACTTTATTAAAAACTCTGGTTTCTTGCTTCTGTGCAAAAGCTGACTAATGTTCAGTGACTTAGCTGAGAAATGTATGCCTATGCCAGCATAGGGTTTCTGCAAGTATATTACAGACCTAACTGCAGAGATGAAAAATGGCTGCAGTTTAGAGCTCTATTAGTTTAGCATATGACTCTTCAGGGTGATAAGCCCCCAGTTGGAGAACTACATGAAGCTGTCATATTCACCAAATAAAACATATGTGCAAGCGTAGCACCATAATAAAGTTAGGGACAGCTATTCCATATATCTATATGGAATATATAGTTTGGCATATAGTGTTGCAAGACTAACATTCAACTGATTATATATGTATTCCTGCTAAATAAAGCTTGTTGTGTGCTATGTACAGATTGAAGTAATTTTGGACAAGTTATTATCAGACATTTTCACTGGAATTAAACACTTGAAAATATCTTCACATTTATTAAACTGCTTAATTTTTGCTTTCTAGTATCCCACCCTTGTTTGCTTCTTTCTTCTCAGATAATGCTTATGATCCAGATGTGAGCGCTAAACAGATCTGGATAGACAAAACGGTAATAAATGACAATATATGCTTGACATTCACTGACAATGGAAATGGTATGAACTCGGACAAGCTGCACAAAATGCTAAGGTGGATAACTTTTTTTTTTTGCAACAATTCCAGCTTCTAGTTCTGTTATTGCTTAGCTTATTCCTTTTTCTCATATGTAATCAATTAATTTTGCTCATAGCATTTCTGAAGGTGAGCGATTAAGTTTATCCAAGTGAGGCTTTGGAACAGAGACATACTGGTAAAACTTTCACAGACCTTTGTCAGTGTATTTTTATCTCCTAATTTCCTCATAGCTTTTCTGTCAACCTTCCCATTTAACTTTCTGTACAGTTACGCTAACTATGTGTAGTGCTTTTTAGGGGAGCTAAGGAGAAATGGTTTATTTTATTTTATTTTTAAAATTCAAGATTGCTTTGGGTTAAATTATCAATCAAGTGAAAAAGGGAGATGCCGCTCAAATACTTTGGAGTATTGAATGTAGAAGGTATTATGTAAAACTGGAGGGAATGATAATTGTATTTGTGTGGTTTGTCTGTCTTTAAATGTTCTACAGAGTTTGAACTGAAACTTGTTTCCACAGTTAGAAAAGAGATTGCTGTTCAGTTGCTCTTTTAGTATAAAACACTGCTCTCCCTGTAGATAAATTTGTGGGTTTAAACTTGAGCACACTCAAGTTTAAAATGTTATTTTTCTTCTTCTGTTAGATACCATAATTAATAGTTGAACTCTGTGTTCTGTATGCAGTTGCCTGTTTGACTTCTAATGTGCATTTACTAATGGAAAATTTGTAGATCATTCATTTTCAAGCAAGTGGAGGAGGAGGAAAAAAAACCAAACCAACTTTGGGGGGCTTTTCTGAATATTTTCTGTGAAGCCACAGGATAACTATTAGAACTCTGTGAGAATGTTTATTACGTAATTCCAGGCAGATGATATTTCTTTTCCATACTTAAAGATGAGAGTAAATTTTCCTGAATTCTTGCAGTGTGGCTTTAGCAACGTTTTACAGTTAACTTTCAGGATTTGCTTAACTATACATTGTTTAATTGCACAGTAGACCTTGGTCTGTAAAACAAAAGATTAACTCTTTGTGTTTAAGTCTAATTTGGTAAGTCTTGTGTGTGTCTTTTTTGAGTTTTCAAGTTTTATAGGGCTTTTTACACTTTGATGTTTTCATATGTTTCAGCTTTGGCTTTAGTGAAAAATCTGTGATGAATGGCCGTGTTCCAGTGGGACTGTATGGAAATGGGTTTAAATCGGGGTCCATGCGCCTGGGAAAAGATGCCATAGTCTTCACCAAGAATGGAGAAACCATGAGTGTGGGCCTGCTGTCCCAGACTTTCCTTGAAGTCACAAAAGCAGAACATGTCATGGTTCCTATAGTGACATTTGACAACAAACATATCCTTTCAACAATTTCTGAATTAAAAGTTGTGGGTACATAGAAAATTTGGATGATATCAGTAAAGGACATCTCCTTCTCTAGTTTATGGATAACCTAAATTATAAGATGCAAGGAAGGGTTTAATTTGCTAAAGCCTTTAAATCCATAGGAACTGTGAGACGTGGAATGGGAACCTGTGAAGTGAGTACAGGATATTGTTGCAGAAGTTTCCTTTTCTACTGAAAGCTTACTTCATTCAAAGTTACTTTCCTTAACATAATGCTTACGACAGATAAGTGATCCAACAGAATCCAAAAACAGCCTGAAGGCCATCTTAACGCATTCTTTATTTTCTACTGAGGAAAAATTACTGGCAGAGCTAGATGCTATAATAGGGAAAAAAGGAACAAGAATTATCATTTGGAATCTTAGGAGGTAAGATACAAGTCCAGTCTCTTATAGCTCTCATATGTCTGTTATCTTTTGGTGTATACAAACACAAGGGTTGTTTATGTTTGGGGTTTTTTTTGTGGAGTAATTACAAAAGACTGTGTGCAGTTAGCTGTAACTGGGAAACTAGATTGAAACTTGCATGGTTGAAGGGCTGTAATGCTGACTGAGAATGGTTGACAATGTATCGGGTAAGAAAGCAGAAGGAAGGAGAATGTGAAGGACTTAATATTTTCCTTTGATAAGATACTGTTGCTTTTGTCAGAAGAAAGATAAAATAAACTATATATCATCTGTTATTTCAGACCTATGAAGTTATGAATGCAAAAATTCAAACAAAAAATATTTGTATGTAACAGGCAAGTGTTACTGTTTGGGTTTGTTTTTTTTTTAATTTTGAGTTAGCAGTATCCTTCTAGAGGGATCTGGATCTAGACCTTTCTAAATTTCCTAACAGTTTATCACAAAATAAATAGAAATTTGCATAAACAAACACAGTTGTGTGTATTTCTTATCTACTTGCCTCTGTAGGATTGTTCAGAGTAGTATGGATTTCCAGGCTTTCCTATCTTTGACTTGTTTTGTTTTTTTAAACAGCTGTTGCTGTAGCAGTGGCTGATGTGTCATCAGTTCTCATCTTTATTCCCTTTCCTTCACATCTTTGCTGCTGCATTATTATCAGAGAATCTGTCTGATGGTCTCTCCAGAAAAGATTTAGTATGCCTTTAATTGTAATGGCATTGATTGGTTGGGGAAAGAGTTGTCTCATAATGTGCTCTTAAATGCTTAGCTTACTGTAGTTTTAAATACCTGAAACAACAAGGTATCCATAGAAAGAAATTTTGCACTGTTTCAGTCCTCTGCATTTGGCAAGAAACTAGCTTGGGTTTCAGTTTCTTTATTGTTGCTCATCAGGAGAGGGGTGACAACCCCATGTGGATGAGTATAGATTAAATGTTACAGGACAAAAAATAAATAAATCTGAGTCAGTTATAGCAGATGAAAAGTTTGTGGGTTTTATTTTGGTTTGTGGTTTTTTGTTTATTTGTTTTTTATTTTGTTAGTGCATTGTAAGTATTAGAGCCCCAAATCACAACTAACTTAGGAGATGTTAATACAAGAAAGGTAGAGGTAACAACTGTATTACTAATTCTGGTTATTTCCCCTTGCCACCTGCTCCATATGAAAAACTTTACCTTCTTTATACTGCAGAAATTAATTTGTATTGCCCAGGTAAGCTTTAATTTATATTTAGGTAAGAACAGTTTTAGAAATGTGCATGACTTCATTGCTCGAGCAAAAGAAAATACAGTGATTTGGGCTGACTGGGCACAGTAACTTCCATGCTCTGAATTTCAGAGTGTATTCTTGGGAAGCTCTGGGAATGAACACATCTGGGGGGAGTATGTGTTGGTTTTAATATGTTGTAATCAAATCTAACTTAATTAAATAAAAAACCAAAACCAAAACAAACCCAACCAAACAACAACAACAAAAAAACACCCGACAAAAACAAAACACTAAACACAGAGCTGTTTCAGTATTAAAAGACTCATATTTCTGGAATGTTTGTGCTAACTATGGTATATAATCAATGTTGTGCAGGGTTACTGCCAGTATACTGCAGCATATATATATATGCAACTAAATACAGTGTATATATCTAGTGAGCAGTCCAATAAACAATAGTGATTAATGACTGAGTTGGAAAGCTGTGGTGTGTCATTTTTGCAGCATTAAAATTCTTGGGAAATTTGTAGTGTTCAGAAATTTTGCATTTAGAAGGAATGCACATGTCTTGGTCCATTCAGAATTTAGAGCTGATGCTGTCTGCTTTTATTTTAGAAGTGTGACCTGTTTCAGATTAAGTTGGAATTCATTAATGTCTCACTTGCTATCACTTCTCTGATATTCCTTGGGTATGAGAGAGCAACCAGTGAACTTTATGTGAATTGTAGCAAATCTGTGAGGAAAACGAGCATGGCTTGAAGGAATTCTCTTTCTCTTGCTTCATTGTGATACCCACTGGGTCCACCGTAATATCTTCTGTTGTCTTTTTTTCCCCTGTAATTAGTTTTTCTTCTTTTTAATCTTCTTTCTTAGAGATAAAAATGAAAAAACAGAATTTGACTTTGACAAGGATAAATATGACATCAGAATTCCAGAAGACTTGGATGAAACCGGCAAAAGAGGATATAAAAAACAAGAGAGACTGGACCAGATTGTTCCAGAAAGTGACTATTCCTTGCGAGTATGTGTAACATATATTTAAAAAAAAAAAGTGTTTATTTTTGGAAGCTGGAGGTTGTATATTTTTGTTTTAACATGATGTACTATATACTACAGAAGTGCTGGCTGGGAGGAAGGATGAATGTCAATTTAAATGTCAGGGCAATGTGTTAGCATTAAGTTTGAAAGTTGAAGGTGGGATGTATTTGTGAACTTGTGTAAACATTTGCTGTTTATTTAGAAGACAGTTACTGGGTTTTATGTAGTCTTGCAAATAACTTTTGCTGTGAAATGGAGCCATCACTAGCCACTAAGGAGCAAGGAGGAAATGCAATCAGTAGCTTCAGAAACGAAATAGGGGTGTGTAATTGTCAGAGTAGTGCAGCTACACATGCATAGAGTGCCGGTGCTATGCCTGTTTGTCTCCACTATTGTTTGGTAAGCTTTGAAGGCTTCTTTTTGTAAGAAAGTGTATCTACTAGGTGTTTTGGGCTCTTCTTGTGGATGATTTCAGAACTATTATTGCAGTGGAACTAAAACCTTCAATTATTCTAAGACTTGCTAAAGTTCTATATCCACTTCAATTATTAGAAGTTGCAAATATAACGATAAGTGAAATGCAAATTAAAATTCATAATCTACGTGTTTATAAAGAGATTGCATAGCTATTATCAGCTATGGTAATATGCAGTCAGTTGGAGCAAAGTTATCATGCTTGCTTTTGTTTGTTACTTGAAAATAGAAAGTTTAAAACATCCACTGTTTTGTAGTAGAACTTTTACGCTCTCAACAGGAGATACGGACCTCTCTTCTGTATGAGAACTCTTAGTGTTAAAACTGCATCTTCAGACACCTGGTAAACTTGTCATCTTGGTAAAAATTGTCTTTCAATTGCTATCCATTTAATCTATTATATATTTATGCTTATTATGCACACGTCCATTTCCTATTTTTCTGGACTCAAGTTGAAAAAAAAACCAAACACATTTAGTAAAATGGAATTAAAACCTGTTTGTCTTCCTAAATGTCTATTGTAAAATATTTACGTCTTGAGGTTTGGGATTGTTTTTAGTAACAGGAGTTACTGTACGTTTTCCAGGCTTATTGCAGTATTTTGTACTTGAAGCCAACAATGCAGATCATTCTACGAGGACAAAAAGTGAAAACACAGCTGGTTTCCAAAAGCCTTGCCTTCATTGAACGTGATATATATAGGCCAAAATTTTTGAATGTATCCTTTGCAAATATTTAGATCATTGTATGTTGAATTTCGTAGTGTAACTTTTAATCTAAGCTGTCTGGATTCTGCTGGGTATGTTGCAATTATACTCATGGGTTGGTGGGGTTTTGGTGTTATGTTTTGTCTTGGTTTTTGTTGTGGGTTTTGTTGTTTGTTTTTTTACATTGTTGGTTTTTTATTTGTTTTTGGGGTGTTTGTTTTTTGTGTTTGTTTTTTTTTAATTTTGTGAAGAGATACTGAAGGAATTATCTCAGTATTAAAAAGGAGATTCTGGTATCCAGTTTAGAATCAGCACTCAGAGTATATTTTTATGTTACATGAGATTACCCAGGTTTTTCCTTAATGTCTGGTAAAAGGCTAAAACAGTAAGAATTACTTTTGGATTTAACTGCAAAAACAAAGATCATTATGGAATAATGATGTACCATAAAAACAGACTCATCAAAGCATATGAAAGAGTTGGCTGTCAGTTGAAGGTAAGAAATTAAAGCTCAAAAATATTTTAACATCTTAAGAAATAATTTCATTCAAGTGCTGATTTTAAAAAAGAACACAGATGGAAACTACAATATTGATGTATCCTTTATAAAACCACCTTGTTTAGTTTGTGCAGCAGATAAAAATTGTATTAAATTGCATGCAGTCGTTTGAATGTTTTTGAAACTAAGCTTGATACACAAAATACTAACCTGAGCATATCTTTCAGGACAGAGAGGCATGGAACAGAGGTTTTTTACTTGGGGGGGTTTGTGTCAGGAGCTTCTTTTTGGAGAGGAGTTGAAAGCCAGAAAACTGGTTTTAATTAGCGTGTATATATACATATCTTGTAATTACCTCTGACAAGCTTCTGCAGTATTAGCATGGAATGGATGTGGGTTTTCCTGATCTTGATTTCTTACAGGCAAACAACATGGGTGTTGGTGTAGTTGGGATTATTGAATGCAACTTCCTAAAGCCAACTCATAACAAACAAGATTTTGACTACACAAATGAATACAGGTAATTGTATATTAAAATGTATATTTTTATGTGGCCTTCTTATTGAATAGTATTGTTCACTGTGAAATACTTGAAGATAAAGGCTGCTTCTTTTCTGAGTAGCAAGAATAAAAGCTTATGTTCTATCATTACCCAATGTGACTATTCCGAACAGTAGGTTTGGCATGTTTACATCTGTCTCACACAAAATATAAACAGCTGTGTCCCCTTCCTCCTCTTCAGTTGGTAGCAACAGAAGCTCACTAGTTGAAGGTACATAGATGACACTTTTAAGTTACAAGCACATAGACAACTGTGGGTTCCAACATGGCCCCTCTGTCCTTCTGGTACTTCAGCCTGGATCCCAAGCCCTCTTACCTGCTTCACAGGTCCTGTGTGCACTGGTTAGTGCAGTTTGCCGTTCACTGCCAAATGTGTGCATTCACACATAGTCCTTGCTATCCATAGACACTTGGGATAGAGAATGAGATTGCTATGTAGAGAGTTAAGAAAATATTAAATAAGAAGATACAGGAAGATAGGACAGGCTGTGGTGATCAGGCACAGGGCTCAGATAACTGTACTGAGAAAACCCGTTTTACATGCAACCACTTCCTTTTATACCCTTGTATCACCTAATCAGTTGTCATAGTTCCACTGACCTGCTCCAGATACCCTGGACCCTCAGGTTCGCATCAGTATTGGTTGCAAAATCCCAGTCTGCCTGTAGTTTCTTGATAGCCTGTCAATTAATGTGACCAATAAATTTGTTTCTAGTTATTGTCTTTATTAATGCGAACTGGTCACGTTTTATGACTGTGTTTGTTTCCTTCCCTTTCCTTATCTTCCCAACTGAAAAATATAAGCATTTTCACACTCCAGGTATCCTTACCAGTTAGTGTGACTGACCAGGCTTGTTCTTGTCTTTACTTCCTTGTCAGTCAGGTTTGTCTCTGTATGTTCTTGTTTATAGGTCCTTTGACCGTACACACTTAAAAGAGAAGACACTTTCCTTCTGTGTGCTGTAACACTTCTTTCAGTGTGGTCTTAGAAATTATGGGTATTGGCTTGCAAGCATAGGTGGAGTGAACTTTGCCAGGAGAAGTTACTACTTTTTTTTTCTTTTCAAGCTGCCTGTTTTGCTCTTCAGTTGTAGTTCAGCTTCAACTGGCAACCTGATCTGTCCACAGCACCTTTTCTGAATTGCTGATTTATATGCAGCTCTGCATATAAAGATAACCCAGAAACCACAGCAGAGTGTTGTAATAAACAGAGCTGTTAATTGCAGCAACGGAGGGGCTATAGCAAGATAAATCTGGTTATTCCTGCTGTTATAACAGCAGTCCTGTGGAAGAGGAGCAGCAAGCCTGATAGCTGCTGCAGCCACTGCACATCAGTCTGCCTGTGTCTTTAAGTGGTACTCACAGCTTGTGCTGCTCTTTGCAGTCACGTTGCCAACTTTATGCAGTTGCCATGTTTCTACCACCACTGTGCTAGCAGAACCATTAACGAGAACACAGGGTAAAGTAGAGGAGGGAATCGATCAAATTGGAAAATAGCTCTTCTGTGAATTTTTTTCAATACAGATTTTCCCTCAACCTTTTTCTGTGCAGTGGCACTAAGAGCTGCCTTGGCAGAGACAGAGGAAATAGTATGCCATAGGATAGTCCTATGTGTTGACCAAGGTTTGCACTATGTTCCCACAGGCTGGTACAGTGAGCATTGAATGCTTTTTACTTGTTTTTCTTTAAGAACACTTGTAATGTGGGCATAGAGATACCATACTTGAAAGATCTTTTATAAAGGTTTTTCTGCAGAGTGCTACAGGTTTTCAAAATGTAACTTTCCAGGCTAAAACAGAAATGTAAAACTGATACTGTAATTGTATGATCAGTGTAAGCTGGCCTGCCTGTTTCCTCTTCTGAAGAGAGTTGTGATCCCATCC
Organism: Todiramphus chloris collaris; assembly: GCA_025345505.1. Taxonomy (NCBI): domain Eukaryota; kingdom Metazoa; phylum Chordata; class Aves; order Coraciiformes; family Alcedinidae; genus Todiramphus; species Todiramphus chloris. The sequence continues at coordinate 9,224,126 of JANVCC010000017.1, read as the reverse complement.
ATGTATTGCTGCTTGCTTTTGCCCTTGCAGAACAATTTTTTTTTAATTTTTTTTTTAACCAAATGTCATGACTAGGGTTCAGAGGTGATATAGATCAAAATTCTCTAGGTCAGACTAGCTCATTGCACAAACATTTGTTGGTTCAAGGGACAGGGTGATGTAAGCATTGGATTAAGCCAGGTAGGGAGGGACTGACTTTCAGGCTCTGTTTTCCCAGTCATGCCAAGTCAAATTCAGCATGTTGACAAGAGGCAGTCTTACTTCTACCTCACCTGTGGGGCTTGTTGTTCTTTCGCACCCCTCCCTGCAAGTGTGTGCTAGCTCTAGTAGTTATAGAACCACACAAGAAGCCCTGATCAGGAAACTCAGCTAAAAATTAATCTAGGGTTAGACTACCTTTTAGCAATAGGTAGACTTTATATTAAAGTAACCATATGTTTGCAATCTCCAGGTAGCATTGTATGTCAGCTTAGAGCAGTCATGACCCTGCAGTTAATAGATGTACAGAACCATCCTCCAAATACACAGCTCCGTATTGGACTGGACAGAGGTGGTTTTGTACTTGTTTGCTCTGTGACTGAGGTTGAACTGATGAGGTGGCTTCAGAGTTTGCAATGTACGTTCACAGTGCTTCTGAACTGAGCACTCTTGATTTCAGTCTTTGTCTGTGTTCCAGCTCAATTCCAGTAATTGCTGACAAACATGACTTCACACAATTCCTGATTTCTAGGACTTTCTAAAAGCAAAAAGCTTATTGTTGTTCAAATAGAAATATTAGAATGGTTCACATGTTTATTCTTTCACTGTAGTTTATAAAGGTTCTTTCTGTGCTGTGATTTGATTATTTAATGTGGTGTTTTAAAAACTTTTTTCTTTTTAGACTTACCATAGCAGCGTTAGGAGAAAAGCTTAATGATTATTGGAATGAAATGAAAACTAAGAAAAACGGAGAATATCCGTTAGCTTTGCCAGTTGAGGAGATACAGTGAGTATCACTTCTAAATAGAAGAATTTTACATACTGTTATTAGTATTTTACATTGTCACTAAAGTGAACTTTTAATGTGAAAGTTGTGATGCTTTTTCCATTACAGAAAACAGCCTGATCAGACATGGGTACAATGTGATGCATGTCTGAAGTGGCGGAAGCTGCCAGATGGAATAGAGCACTTGCCAGAAAAGTGGTACTGCTCACTGAACCCTGACCCACAATTCCGGTAAAATTTTTGGTATCTAAATACTGATTTTGGTTTGTATTTTATCACCTGTTATAAGTATGAAAATTAAGCTCTTTCTGTCTCTCTTACTTTTTTCCTCTTTGACTCAGGAATTGTAATGTGCCAGAAGAACCAGAAGATGATGACTTAATACATCCTACATATGAGAAAACTTACAAGAAAAAGTGAGTACTAGAGACTTTCTTACAAATGTCTCAACACTAGAAGAGGAATATGAAGACTAAATGCCCCTTTCTCTGACCTGTGGTATAACTGCAATTCTTTTGAGACTATATCCCTCCAGAAAATAGTACACTGAAATAAATACTCGATCGTAGCAGTGAATAGCTGAATATCACTGGTTTTTTTGTTATTGGCATGTTGGCATTACATTCAAATGTCTCTCTTTGACTTAATACCCGTGTTGCCTCTTAAATCAAAATCGGGGAAGTCATAACAAAAAGAGCCTCTCACATTTAGTAATGACTAAGTAGAGCAATGCAGCAGTTGGTGTTTAAGTATAGGTCTTGAAGAGGGGCATTGTTTCATAGTAGTAGATGGTATGAGGATAGTTTGGGTATCTAGGTAATGTTACCTAGGTAACTATTGTTTTCAAGTTCCACGTTGAAGCAGCTGAATACCTCAATAAATTTATTTAAGAATAAGAGGATTTTTATCTAACATGTATGGAAAAAAAATTATTTGGGTCATTTTAATGCTGGCTGGCATTCTAGAAGTGGGAGTTTGGGGATTTCTATTTTCAATTTTTTAAAAATAAATCTTAATTTGAGAGAAAGCTTGTTTGAAGTTAAGCTAACTTTAAGCTATACTAGCTTCTAAGGTCATGTGGAAAATTTTCATTCAATAAACAAGAATACATTCATTAGAATTTTATTGTATCTAGCAGAGATAAGGAGTATTGTTTGCTTTTAGATTTTGAGGTTGGTTTGGTTTTATAATGAATTAACATTTTGCTCTTAATTTTTTTCCTTTTTTTTTTTTTTTTTTTTTCCTTTCTGCTGTTCAGAGACAGGGAAAAACTGAAGAAGAGACTAGAGTACAGCCACCAGGTAACTCTGGGAAGTTGATAGGAAACTGACTTTGGTAGCTGAGTTGATTTTGCTGGCAACAATGCTACGCAGTTTGATGGAATAGGCTAGGCTTTGAGTTAGCTAGTGGCCAACTGACTGGTTCAACATCCTGTTTTGGTTTGATAGCTGTACAGGTTATGCTTATTATTAGTAACCAAAAAAATCTCATCTTTGCTGTATTTTTTAGAAAATACACTGTTGCTTTCTATGTAGTACTTTGAGGAGCAAAAGCCTCTCACAAAATAGTACTAGAAAAGATGTCAGTCGCTTACACAAGATAGATTTGTAGTAGCTGTATTTTTTTCAAGGGCATACTCAAATTCAGATGAAATGCAGATGCAAATCAACATATCTGATGAGAAAGTGTAGACTGTATCTCAAAATCAAATTTCCAAAGTGTGATTTAGCTTAAGTTGCTTTCAAGGTAAAGTGGTATCCTAAGATCACTCCATTTCTGGAGCAGAGATGGGTTTTTGTTTTAACCTATATACTTGGTTGTATTAATTTTTCTGCCATTACTTTTACCCATGTACAAAAGTAATTTTTCAAAGTGAAATATTGTTCATTTTGGACAAACTGAATTAATTATGAGCAGCTTTAACAGAGGTGTCTGTCCCATACTTTGTGTATGATGGTGAGACTTGAAGAGAGGTACAGCTTGGGAAGAGCTCTTGCCTGAGATTATACTTGGTAATTTAAAATAGCTGTATCTAGAGAAAGAGTTGCAAGATCAGAAAGCTGCTTTCTGACAGCAATAAATTTATGCATGGAGAGGAGTGTGCAGCTGGTGTACAGCATTCAGAGTCCTCTGGGAAATCTGCCAGAAGTCTGTAATTAGGATACAGAACTTGCTGCTTTCTAATACGTTTTATGTCTTGAACATGAAAGAAATACTTCACGTGCATCATCAGAGTTTGAGGAGGGGTTGAGCAATCATTAAGTTAAGAAAAATGGGGTTTGCAACATGGAATCTAGTTAGGCTTTCTTACTGCAAAATACTGAGCCTGGGTTCAAGATTATCCTTGTAGCATACTTAAGAAATGTTGGTCAGAATTTTAGGTGTTAGCAGATAGAACTGCTTAAACCTATTTTGAAAAATCTACTGTCTGTTTCTTTTCATTCTTAACTAATACTATTTTACAGATCAATAATGAAATATTTTTAAAAACACCTGTTTCTTCAAGTAAAGACTTCAAAACGTTCTCATCTGCAAGTGGGAAGGAAGCTGTTCCAAGATCACTTTTACCAGAAACATCAAATGCTTCTGTCAGAAGAACTATTCATATTTTAAATAGATCAGTATCTTCACCTCATTCTGATTCTGATAACAGGTTAGTGAACCTGTGCAAAGTAGATTCCTATATTCTAAGATTAGTAACTTGATAATGCAAATGATGGTGTTGGGTGTAGTCTCATCTTCAGGTGATAGCTGCCAGAATTCTTATGCCACTTTTGCTATCATAGGGTGTATAGGAAGTAGCAGGTTAATTACAGGTACATAGAAGCCTTGTGAAGTAGAAAAGTGAATGCAGAAAAAAAAAGTACTGTGCACTGGCAAGGAAAACTGCTTACTGATTTGTCTGTTTAGGAAAAGACTGTATTGTGTTAACCGCACTCCACAGTATTTTCTCCTTACCATCCACTGGTTAAGTAACGGGTGCAGGGGCCTGTTCCTGCCAATTCTGAGTCCAGTTCAAAACAATGTGTGAAGGTAATAACTTAATGTGTGGATGTCCGTTACTTGTTCTCACAGGAAAGGTATTTACTCTGGCTGTACATGTTAAAATATTGTGCAGGAAGACATCCCTTTCTAATTAGTAAATAGTAGTTTTTAGTAGTGCTTATAGAAACACTAGACATAGTTTTAAACAAACAACTGCAATATTTGAGCAATGCAATAATCAGTTTAATATTTTGCTTCCCAGCCTTAAACGGAGGACCTCTAGTTGCATGACACCTGTGTCTTTAAAAACACCTCGATTAAATGACACAACATTCAACAGCCATGATGATGACGACGATGAAGATGTCATTATTTTAGAGGAGAGCAGTACTCCAAAGCCTTCAACAGATCCTGATATTCCTGTAGTAAAGACTGAATGTATTAATTTAGATCAAGAGGAGAAGCGGAAAGAAGACTCTGATGTCAGAGAGCCTTGCAGTACAGTGACTTCAGAAACAAAAAGTGAACAGTTGACCTCAGCAACACAGACAGAGCTCCCAAACATAGTTGTTAAAAAGGAGGAGGTGGAAGATGACACTGATATTCCAGCTCCTGCAGCAGAGATGGAAGTTGAACAGCACAAAGTTAATGATGTTTCTGGGACATCTGTAGATCTTGGAAACGAACTGAAAAATCAGCTGCATTTATTAAACAAAGAAAAAGAGATGTACCAAAACAAGTGTGAAGTATTAACCAAACAAGTGGAAACACTGGAACAGAGTATTTTAGAAATGAATAATAAGTATGTAAAAAAAGAAATGTGCCATCAGTCAACTGAGACCGTTTCATTTGAAGAAAATGTTCATGAAGGAAGCTTGGCAGAAGTGACCAGTCTCTATAAACAGGCTTTAGAAGAAATAGAAAAACTGAAGGAACAATGCAGCACCCTCCAGAACTTAAAAACTGAATGCAGCAAGTGTGCTGATGGTGAAAATAAGAGCGAGGTAGATGAAATTGCTGTGCAACTGGATGATGTTTTCAGGCAACTGGACAAGTGCAGCATTGAGAGAGACAGATATAAAAGTGAGGTATGTTTGTTAAAATGGTGTATTTTTTTTTTTATGGGTGTTTCATAGCAGTTCTGGTACACAATGTGTTGCATAGCTCAGTCCACTAACTAATCAAGCCACCTAAAGGGGTGAAGAACAGTAAATTAGCCTAGGAGCTTCTGGGTTTGGTTTCCATAGATAGAAATAAGCAAACCTGAGAGAGACTGCGGGGCTCTGAGTGGCTCTGACTGCAAGAGAATCATAGAATCATTTAGGTTGGAAAAGACGTTTAAGATCATCAAGCCTAACCATCGAGAGACTGAGCTGGCTTAGAAGGAGCGCACATATGTAGTGGTTCAGCTGACTATTTTAAAGCAGCTTGTCTAGGTTGTCGTATCTTCAGATCTCGCTGAAAAGTTAATTAAAAGCAGTCAACAAAGTTAAATGATTTAAATTTGTATAAATTCTCTTTATTTTAATCCACCAAGTTTTTGTGGAGTTTTTTTGGGGGTTTTTTAATGTATAAAATTATTTTTATTTACTTTCTAGGTTGAACTGCTAGAAGTGGAAAAAAATCAAATTGCCTGTCAATGTGAAGAACTCAAAGCAGAAATCGCACAGTTAAAAGCTTCGATTCCACAAGCAGTAGCACGTGCAAATGATTCTACCACCAGTAATGTAGAAGATTCTGTAAATTTTTCTGATGGAGAAAGGTATCAATTTTATTCTTTCTAGACTATATTTCAAGAAAGATTTTGCCTGGATGATTGTATCTGAAACATGTTCATGAAGGTCATGTCTGATAATCATATAATAAAATGTGATGCTTGGAATTCTTTTCTACTGCCTCTTGTGACTCCTAACTCAGTAACAATTTTTTAATCAAGTGATTTTTTTTAATTATTATTATTATTACTAAGGTATTTCTGTGAGCAGGGCTGGCCGTTGCATGATAGAATGCTGTACTGACACTCATTACAATATAAAAAATGTTACATAATTTCTGTATATGACTTGCAGAACAAGGGGAGAGACAGGAGAGAGTGATAATTAGCTTATGCTGTGTAGATGAATTTCACTTTGATACTAGTTTTATTTTACTTGGATCAGTAGTACTCCACTGAAAAGCATTTGCATTTGATTTTGAAACATCTTTCCTGTAAGAACTTTTTGCTGCAGACCAATCCTATAGCACTAGGTTGTGTCCAGATGTATCTTTGAACTAAATGAGGGTTTAAATCTGTAAACAGATAGCTTGCAGCTCATGGTTATTAGAAATAGCAAACACACAAAAGAAATACACACACCAGATGGAAGCAGGGATGAGCAGTCCAGCAGGTATACGGGCACACTGCCAGGGTATGTAGGATGGAACTGAAAGCCAGAGCTCTGCTGAAGTTAGAACTTGCAAGGCCTGTGAAGGGCAAGCATAAGGGCTCCTGTAAGCACAGTAGCAGCAACTAGGAGAACTAAGAGAAATGTGGGCCTGCTTAGTAGCGAAGGACATGAGGTATGCGAGGCACAAATTACTGAGGTACCCACTATCTTTATTACCTGAGCTCCCTGATCTTAGGGAGTGAAGCATTACCTGTAATACAAGGTGACTGAATTAAGGGACCGTTTAAGCAAACTCGACATATACAAGTCCATCGTACCATGTGAGATGCATCAGAGAGAGCTGGCCAACTGATGGGAGAGTTGGCCTTGCTATGATGTCTCCAGAAGGTTGTGGCACTTGAGGTTCCTGATGCCTGGTAAAAGGCAGTTGTTGCATCCGTATTTAGGATAGGCAGAAAGATGATCTGAACTACAGGCTGGTCAGTGTAGCCTTAGTCCCTGGAAAGACCATGGAGCAAATCTACCTGGAAGCTACCTGCAGCACCATGGTAGTCAAGATGTTTAGGAACAGCCAGCATGGATTTAATAAGGGCAAATCATGCATTTGCAGCCTGACTGCCCTTTACAACAGGATGACCAGCTCTGTAGGCCTTCACTTTATCAAATCTTTCAACATGGGCTGCCATAATAACATTATAGTGAAGTCTGTGAAGTAGGGTTTGGATAGGTAGACTAAGAGGTGGGTCTTAAAATTGGCCAGACTGCCTATCAGTATTGAGGCCAATAATAGTTAATGTCCTCATTAATGGCCTAGATGATGGAGCAAGGTAAACTCAGTAGATGCATGATGATATCAAATTGGCAGGAACCACTGATACTCTGGAGAGTAGGATTGCTGTTGAGGGACCTTTACAAGTTGGAGAAATGGTCTGAAAGAAACCTCAGGAAATTTAAAGGCAACTGCAAAGTTCTGCACGTGTGTTGGAAATACCCCATGCAGTTGAACAAGCTGGAGACAACTCCTAGGAAAGCAGCATGGAAGAAGATGGCCTGTGATGCTGGTGGACTAAAAATTGAATGTGAGTCAGCAGTGCACTCTTGTGGTGGGAGAGCTCAGTGCTTACTGGTCTATGCTGGCAAGAGTTCAGCCAGTGGTTTGAGGGAAGTGATTCTTCTCTATTATTGGGCGTTGTGAAACCAAACATGGAGTACTTTGTCCAGTTTTGGGCTCCCTGGTATATGAATGACACTGGCATATTGGAGCAAGTGTACTGAAGAGCCACCAAAATGGGCAGGTGCTTGAAGCATCTGATACAGAAGAGGAAGTTTAGGGACATTGCCTTATAAAGAGTGAGTTACCTCAATCTTATTGCTCTCTTCTGCTGCCTAATGTGAGTATAGGAAAGATGAAGCCATCCTCTTCTCATGAGCACAGTGACAGGATGAGAGGCAACAGACACAAGCTGTAACAAGGGAAATACTGCTTGAATATTAGGGAGAGAGGAAAAAAAGTGTTCACAGACAGGGTAGTCAAACCCTGCTAAAGGGACCCAGAGAGATTGTGGAATCTCTTGCATTTGGAGATTTTCAAAACACAAGAAGGTCCTAAGCAACCTGATTTGAGTTAGCCCTGCTTTGAATGTGTATTGGAGGGGGTTGGAAGAATGGACTGGATGATTTGCAGAGACCCATTTCAGTGTAACTTTTTTTTCTGTCGTTCAATCTCCACTCTATCCCTATAGAAGCAGCAAATATACACAGGACTTGCAAGTAACTTCTACCACAAGTCCTGTTGGGGTATGATAGCACTGTGGAAACTGGCTTACTGGAGATGAGGAGGGGCCTGATGGTAGAAGGAAATGCTTAGAAGGGATGGGTGATTTGGAAGCAGTTCAGGCAGGAAGAGGACAGAGAAAGGGGATCCAGGAAAGAAAGCAGAAAGAGGCGGCCCAGCATTTTCCCTGTACTATAATCTTATGTTACTTCCTCTTTGTGTTTTAAAGCCTTTGGACAAACTACTTTTTCCTGCCTTCTCTCTTTTGTTGCCATGGATGCTAGTAGGTTGTGCTTCTAGATGTATAAAAATACTGGGGTTTGATATTAGTTTGAGAAATAAAAAGGTGTTGTGGGATAAAGGCTAGTGCCAAGTTAGTGCTTATTTGCCAACTTAAATAAAAAGCACTTGGGACTATTTCTGATCTGTTTTGGGAAAGTCACAATTCAGTTCAGCCCTTAGTGTTTGCTTGAAACTAAGGGAATCTACACCTTCAAAATTAAAACTCGAGAGGCTTAACTTTGAAAAACTGTTAGATTTTGAAATAATCTTAATGCAGTTTTAACTGCATCGGTGTTTTGTTAGTTTAAGGGAGCTATATATGAGAGTATCAGTCCAGCTTTGTTAAACAAAGTACTGTGTATTTGAACGTGAAACTTCATCTACGTCTAATCAGATCAAATTATTTTTTCACAGCCTGAAACTACGCTCTCTTCGAGTGAATGTTGGACAACTTCTGGCTACAATCATGCCTGATCTAGACTTGCAGCAAGTAAATTATGATATTGATGTAGTAGATGAAATTTTAGGACAAGTTGTAGAACAAATGCATGAAATCAGTAGTACTTAAGATGTTAGCAGACTCTCACTTGATCTTCCGTTATGACCTTCGTGTAGGTTCAAAATTGTATATACTGCTTCACTTTATATATTTGACATAGTTTGATCAGTAATTGTATATACTTTATGCGTTTAGATGTTCCCACGGATGCAGTGGGTGTTCACTTCAAAGGAACACTGTCAATATTGAGCAACCCTGATGTACTTAATTAAGAACTTTGCTTTTAAAATGCATTTGTAATTAAATTTGCAAATATTTTTATTAGGAATCTTAATACTTTTCTACAAAAGCTTTTTTGTTGACTTTTGCTCTTATATAAGCATTAATACTTAAAATTGTCCTCTTCTAAAATCTGAGTAGTAGAATATATTAAAAATACAACAAAGAACCTTCCTTGATTTCCTTCTCAGTACAAACCTTAGTAGTGTTGTTGTATACTACAGTATCGTTTCATTGCTATCAGCAATGTTGTATATTGCATTAATGGGATAGAAATGTAACTAGTAGATGAAAATTTTGGCCGTATGGGTAATATTTGTGGTTTACTACCAAAAGAAGAAAAATTCTTTAAGGATTTTATCCTGAAAACTTGTGACATTTTGGATTTTTTGATGTCACCGAAGAACATTATCTGTACATAGTTTTTGCAGCATGAACAACTCCATGGGATATGGCTAGGATATTTCAGCCTTTTCAGTGATGGAAAACACATGCCTGTTTGTGTCCTGCCCTTGCCACTCGATTCTTGTTTCCTACATCCGAGCGCCTGTCTGTATTTGAGCACAGTCAGAGCAATCTTTACTTCTACCCTATAGTTGCCATTTGAAGACAGCATTTGCTGCTTTCTGAGTCCAGGTACGTACCAGTACATGCATGTACTGGCCAGATTCCACACACAGCTCCTGCCTGCTTTTTTCTAAGTCAAAGGCAGTTGGTGGAATGCGAGGCAGCATGGTGGACCATTGGAGAGAACAAGGTGAGATGGCATATCCAAAGCATTTCAAACACCACCTCCTGAGACCTGAAGGACGTTTTTTAAGAAAGCTCAGTGCTGAACAGGATTGACATAGAGGTTCTGCAACATATACAAATGCTTGCAGGTATTATCCCAAAAAGAAAGTCATTGCAGTATTGGATATACAGTCTGTCTTGGAGTCTTTCAGGCTGAGATGTGAGGGTGCTGAGGTTCATCTCCAAAACTTACCTTCCTATCAGAACGTACCATGCCGTGTACAAATGAGTCGGACTAAATCCTGGATTAACTAGTTGAACTGGAAGTACCTGGGGAAAAAGAGGCATCTTTCCTTAGCTGTGGTGTGTTAACTACTGCAGAGCAAGCTCATGCTGGAAATGTTCAAATATAACTTGTTTATGGAAGCTTAAAGTTTAGACATCTTTTATTACAGGTAAGATAGGGAGGGGAGAGGGATTCCCCATTTTGTTTTGTTTCTTTGTTTTCTCCAAAAATGTTTTATAGTGACTCTTAAGCCCCTAGTTCTGTGTTCTAATGCTCATGCAAAAACCTGGAAGAAATGGTACCTAGAGAAATTGCAGTTACAGTGGTGACAGTATTCTCAGACAATTGCATGTCTCTTCTTTCGAAGTCCTTGGGAAGGAGAAGAGAGACAGCAAATCCACCTTTTATTCTCTGGTGGTATTTGTCATCCAAACAGTAAAAAAAATGCTTTTTAAAAAAAATAAATCATGAGAGTGTTCATTATGTACATTTCTAGAAAGTGTTTTTTTTATAAAGCCAACATTTTTGGCTTTTGCACTGCTACTGTCCTGATTTAATTACATTATGTTACTTTCACTTTCAGTTCAGTCAGCTTTTTTCGGTGGACAGTATTTCACTTTTAAGATCCTATGTTTTCTAATATGCCAATAAAGGTAATGCAATACTGTTGTACTTTATAATGGATAAATGGAATGTTTGATTTTTGAAGAGGTGGCTGTAATATAACTGTATGACTTTTTAAAAGTTTATATTTTCCATTTATTGGTGTGTAGGTTTCACTTTCTTAATCATTATTTATTATGCTTCATCTGACGGTAGTTGACTTTCTTATAGACAACTGGCAAAATATAGCATATGTCTATATTAAAAATGGCAAATTTACCCTGTACATTTACACTTTGGAGAGCGGTGGAATAATGAAAATGGTTTTTATTTACTTGTTAAAATGTATTTTTTGTAAAAAATAAAACAATATATAAATTTGAGTTTGCTGGATCAAAACTTGTATGTGATCAAATGCAAGGGTTTTGTTTATAAATAAATACTATGCAGAATGGCTAATGTTTCTGGCTTATTTGAAGTATTTGGTCTTAATAAAGAAAGCTGTCTCAGTCTGATTTTTGAGCAAAAGACTTGGGCTCACCAAGACATGCCCTCAGGCCAGCTGGGCATCCTAACTGAGGCCCGAACTAGCCACCTGGCTGTGCTTCAGACAGTTGTACAAGAAATTCTGTTCCCCTCTTACAAGACTGTTACTTGATAAGATTTAGGGCAAAACTGTTTCTTGGGGTCTTGTCAGAGAACCATTGTCTTAGTGGTGCTAAGGCAGAAGTGACAGGAACACTAAAAGGGCTAGGGTGGTGGGACCACCTCCATCTTCAGGTGAGGGTAAGCTCTTGGATGCGATGTCCTTGTGAAATTTTACCCCTAGGTTGTTTGATCAGTTCCCCAGCAGGAGAAGCTCAGTTTTTTCCAGATATTTTTTTGTGATCGTCTCATACAGATGATGAATGGTGGTAGTGGGGAAAGGGTGCCACCTGGTATGGAAAAAGAAAAATTTACATCTAATCTGTATATAATAAATCATTTCTTTTGCTCTCAGCGGTGGTGGTGGGCAGTGTAGTAATGGGTGAGATCTTCAGAGTACAAGTTTTGGCTTTAACTACATGGCAGGTGCTGGTTCTGCCTGGTGGTGCTGGGAAGGGGGTGAGAAGCAGGATAGCCATAGGTGGTGGGGGAAGAAGGGGGAGTAGATGCCAGCTTCAAAGGATGTAATTTTGCTATTATTTTAATCAAAAGGTTCTCATTTGAAAGGGGAAGGTGGAGGATTAGTTGCCCTGTGACTAGTCTAAATGTATAAACACCTCAAATAAAGCAGTTTGGGGGTGGGAGCAGATTTTTTTAATTTTGGGGTGTTTAGTCTTTTTTTTTTTTCGTCTCGTGACTTTTTTTTTTTTTCCCAAATTGCAAGCAAGCTTGGGCCAGCACCTGTGCATCCTCGGTAGAAGAAAACGCAGGGAAAATTGCTACCCAAACCCTCAATACTCCAAAGCTTGTGAGCGTCCCACACACCCACCTTTTTGCTTTTCCGGGGGGGGGGCAACCGCGGCCGCCAAGCGCCGCGCTGGCGGCGCCGGTACCTTCCCAAACCCTCCGGAGCCGAAACCGGGGAAGGGAGGTGGACGAGGAGCCGCTTCCCTGGCCACGGCCGCACAAACGGGCCCGGTGGGGCCTGCGGGGTAAGCGCCTCGTCGCCGCTCCCGCCTCCGGCAGGGGGCGCCCCTCGGCCGGCGGCGCGCAGGCGCGGGGCGGGAAACGTGCGCCCGCGCTGGAGCGCGGCCAGGCTGTGCTGTGCCGCGCCGCAGGTAGGGGCTGGGACGGGCGGATATACCCCCCCTTTGGCCCTTAGCGGTGGCTGCCGAGGGGCGGTGGGGTGCCGCTGGCGCCCCGCTCTGCTGCGGGGATGGGAGCCGGGTTTTCTGTGGGCGGGAAGCCGCGTTACGATGTGACGGGGAGTTCGGCTCCCTCCTTGCAGGGCTGTCGCCAGCGAACGCCTTGGGTTTCGCGCCGCTGATCTTCTCAAGGGCGTCGGTATCGCCAGTATCTGTCGGCCCGGGAGCGGTTTTCGAGGCCCCTGGTGCTTTAGGGGTGCCGCCCCGGGAGGGGCCGGTGCCTCCATCCTGGCCCCTGCGGGGCCTTGCTGCCCTTCCCGTTGTGTTGGCTTCTCAGTGCCTCGCGGTCGGTACGGAAGTAGTTGTTAGCCCGGGGCTGGCTGGGTGCGCGCAGTGCCCCTCCGGCTCGGTTCGGCTCGGGCTCGCTCCCGTCGGTAGCTGTGCTAAGGCAGAGCCGGGACAGCCAGGTCGGATGGGGTGGGGGGGGGGGCCGAAAGGGAAAAGCTGCGGGGGCCGCCCCCGGGATTTGCTGTTTATTGTAACCCTGACCTGTGCTTCTGTTACAACGTTGATTTCCACTGAGAGGTGTGGCTTTATTCCCCTTCTCTTGGCAGTGCCTGGGTGATGGCTTCAGCTGTAATAGATCATAGCATTTAGAAACGGCCTGCCTTAAACCATCCTAGAGCTTTCTACAGTGAAATTGATACGGGATCTGTCTTTGGTGCTTGTGAAAACTGCAGTAACTTTGATTGCCTTAGTAATAAGAAACAAAGATTTATCTGATATTTATTCTGTTTTCTTCAGCAAACATGAAGGTCATCACTTGTGAAATAGCATGGCATAATAAGGAGCCTGTCTACAGCTTAGACTTCCAACACGGAGCTGATGGGAAGATCAATCGACTGGCCTCAGCAGGTGTGGACACTGCTGTTCGTGTAAGTTTCAATCCTGTTTCTTTTGGGTTTGCAGCATGCGCAGAACGTGAAATGGCACAGAACATGAAATGGCTCAGAACATGAAATGGCTTGTTATCCAAGGTATTAGATTACTGGCCAGTACATGACACTGGTGGTGGATAGTTTAGAGAAAAAGGATGAGATTGTACAGCATATACAGAATGGTTGTTTGCCTTGCACGCTGTCCTTGAGTTCTGCTACTGAGTGTTGAACTGTTATTTTCAGACAATTAACTGCATTGACTGGTGATATTCCTGAGTAGTAACTTCTAATTTAGAGCACAGTCTTGTGGGTTAGTGGAAAACAACTGGTTTTAATTTCTTCATGTTCATCAAAGTTGAATTTTATCTGCTATTTTATAAGCAGTCACTCAGCACTATGAGGTCTTTTTACAGGCCTTTTCACTCAGCTTCAGATGCATCTCTCCTAAGTAATTTTGTGCTGGTGCTAGCAAACTTTGCCAATCAGTTGTTCATCCCTTTGAGAATCACTTATGAAAAGGTTGAATAGCACAGGCCCCAAGAGATGTGGCTGTAGGATTCACCTCTGCAAAATCAGGCAGTTGTTTACTATCTTCTAAATTTATAATGCATGTGAGGATTGTCCCCATCATTTAACGATCTCTTAGTTTTTCTAAAGGCCTTAGACCTAGTTGGAAAGCTTTTGGAAATGGAGTGCACTGGGTGAACCATGTTCTTTTTATCTGGATATTAATCAACTCTTTAAATAAAATTAATGGCCAAGTGAGGCACCATTTCCTTTGCAGAGAAATACATTGAATTTCTTTCTTTATTTAACAGCTTCGCTGAATGGAAGGTATACATAGTGGTTAGAGTTTCTCTGGGTCACCATTAGAGTACTTCTGAAAAACTGACACATTTGCTGCCCCTGTTTTTTGGAGCTGAGAACAAAGCAGAGTAGGTTTCTCTACCCAACATGGGGGCAGCTTCTGGGGTCTTCTCACAGAAGCAAACCCTGAAGCCTTCTGCAGCTACCAAAACTTTGCCACATAACCCCATACACAGCTGTAGCTCATAGAGGGAAAATCTATGGTACAACTGCAGCTTTAGCTCTCAGAGTTTCAGATAGTCATTCTGAACTTGCTGCCCAAGGAGTAGTTGGTGGGTTATTGAAGTGCATACATATTAACATCTTCTTCCTGAAAACTCTGTAATGCTTTTATAACTAGATATGGAAAGTGGAAAAAGGGCCAGATGGAAAAGCAATTGTGGAATTCTTGTCCAACCTCGCCCGCCATACCAAAGCAGTAAATGTTGTGCGTTTCTCTCCAAGTGGTGAGATCCTAGCATCTGGAGGAGATGGTGAGAGCTCCTTTTCATGTGTCTTACGCCAGATAATTGTAATGTTGAACTAAATGTAATGCATTAACAGAGCAGTGAGTGGGAAAGAAAGAAGCTTCCTATGATCTCTTCTACAGATGCTGTTATTTTATTGTGGAAGCTGAACGATAGCAAAGAATTGGAACCACTGGTTTTTCAGGATGAAGATGAAGCTCAGCTCAACAAGGAGAACTGGACAGTTGTTAAAACTTTAAGGTAGCTTAATATTTAATGAGCTTTCTGTTTAGTGTTTTTGATTCCTCAGTAGCTTTTATCATCTGGTACAGACTTTGTTTCAATATATATAGAACTTCAGCACTATCTAAAATTTGTCAGTTCTGATATTCATCCTTTTATTGTATTTAACTTTTCAAAGAATTTACACTTCTTTTCAGAAAATAAGTAACCCTGCTATTCTTAACTGATATATTCATTGCAACTGCTGAGGTTTATGTTAGAACAGTTTCAAAAGGACTAGTGGGATTGCTTGAAGCACCAGCATGATCCTTTAGGAGCAGTGGATTTGGTCTCTTAAAGAGAACAAACCAACCCAGTCCTCCTTCCGTAAACTGGGTGTTGCAGATATATATTATTAAAGTTACCCCACTGTATGGTAAGTCTTCAAATGACAAGCAATAAAAATTGGTTTTGATGGGAGCCCTTCTAGGTGATTCTGAGTATCTTGCAATGTTTATTCAACTCTATCTAAATTAACCTTAATTTTCTGCGTTTCATGTGGTTCTGCTGAGTATGAATTTGAGTTCTGCTTTTATGAAACCCATAAATATGCAGGAAAGTTTTCTTGAATAGCAACACTTCCTAATTATTTTGATGTAGTGTTTTATTTTCTATTTGTACAAGTCCTAAAAATGGTCATGTCCAGATCTCTAGGTACAAATTGATAAATTACTTCAAATGTGGAGTTTTCATTGTCTGTGAAAAAGACCTGTTGAAAAGGCAGACTTGTTTTGGGTAGAGGTAGGATGAGCTTTTTTGTAATGTTCTGCCACCCTCTGAACATAGACTTTCTTTAAAAGCTGAAAGTCATAGTGTTCATTTTACTTCAGTGATACTTTATTTGCCTCTGGTTTGTTTTGGTTTTTTTACCTAAAAAATGCATAAAAATCATGTCTACCTGTGGCAGTTAATTTTTTTATTAATAATTGGTCTTTTGCCTTCTAGAGGCCACTTAGAAGATGTGTACGATATTTGTTGGACCTCAGATGGAAATTACATGGCCTCTGCTTCTGTAGATAACACAGCCATAATGTGGGATGTCAGTAAAGGTAGGTGTTACATTTATCACTTGCGTCTCCAGTCCTGGCGGAAGTTCCTCATGACATTTACCAAAAGAGTTGAAAGCATCTTCCTATGTCATTTCTGGGGTTGTGAGGCAGGTAGCCCAGCATATAAAGATACACTCAGGCCAGCAAAATTCACACAGGCATAACCTCTTCACCTTGGAGTAGTCACAAAATAAACTTTACCCATTTTTTTTCCCTCCAAACTTGTACACAAGCAGCTTGTATATTACTTACTCCACCCCACACCCCAATAAACAAACAAAACTTGACTGGTATCAAGTAACAAACTACCTAGGTAAAAAATGGGAAGCAAGTATAGAATGCAGGCTCTGTTTTGCAAAATGGAACAGGATTTTAGACTCCATTAGGCAAAACAATTCATTCTCTTCCCACTGCAGTGGGATTGCTTGTATTCTCCAAGAAAGCCCCATCTATAGAAGTTCTGGTCGTTACCAGGTCATTAGATTGCTTTAGAATGCTTGATGTTTTCTTACTAGCAGTGTAATCATTACTTTCACTTGTTATTTAATGTTGAAATACTTAACTTTCTATAAACCTTTTATCTCATAGATATAATATTTAATGTCCAATTAAAAATAAAGTAGAATCCAGGTTAAATTTTCAGTGCACATACACATGAAAATACGAATGTTCAGCTGCTGACAGTTTTTGAAGTCTTGGTTTGGGTGCTTATTGTCTCTCCTGTCTGAACTGTCACATATACTCCTTTCCAAAAGTCTTTACCATAAATACATGAATATTCATAAAGGTGCATTCATTTAGAGCATACCTGTGTGTAGGGACATTGTGACCAAGTGCCTCTTGCATCTCAGTCTGCTTGTAGTGGTTTTAAAGGGACGTATCTATTAGAACTCTTAATAAAAAAAAGCTGGATGACCTCTTAAACTGATATGTTACTTGTGTAATGTCTTCCATTCTCACTTTTTTCTTTTAGCATGCCTTTAATGCAATGGAGGGAAGTTTGTGTCTTGTAGGCAGAGGGACAACTAGTAAGTTAGAAGTAAGAAGTCACACTGTAAAATTTAGACTCTGTGGTTAAAGTTCTACATAGGTACATGAAAGGAAAGAGCTTGATGGATTTCAGTGGGAGTTAGCACTGCTGTAGAAGTGTTTCTGAAAGCTGCCTGTGTGCAAGAATCAGTCAGCATGTGTGTAGTATTTTTTTTTTCAATGTCTGCTCAGCAGAGTAGATGAGTTCATACAGCCCCACAATGTAAGTTATGTTTTAACACCAGAATTTCTGACTCAGTATTCAGCCGAATTCAGTTAGCTTGTTGAACAGTATTCTAGACTTACCTGAAAAGTATTTTTCTAAATCACAAAGTTTTTTAAATATTTCTGTTTTGAAATATACTCATCTTGCATGTTTAGTATCTAAACCAAGCTGTTAATTTGTGTTAGTTTGTAAGCAACAAGCCTTAAATTGGCATGTCATGATTTATTGTGCTTGTGTAGATTCTAGAAATGAAGCAACTATTTTTGGTAATTCTTATCCAGTACCATCAAGTTCACAGATTGTATGTTTAAAAAAATACTTATATACATTTTGAAACATTTCTTCATTTCAGAAATAAAAGAAGGCAAAATGTTTTAAAGCACTTCAGAATCTGAAAACTGTTTGTAATTTCAGGGCAGAAGGTTTCAATATTAAATGAACACAAGAGTTATGTCCAAGGAATAACCTGGGATCCTCTAGGCCAGTACCTCGCAACTCTGAGTTGTGATAGGTGAGCTGTTGGTCTAATTGTTTTGACTTGGTATTCTCTCTTGAGGATGAATTAAAAGCAAGTGTGTGGCATAAGTGCGGCTCTTAGTTTTATTCAGATTGTTCTGTAAAAAGGCTGATGTGAAAGTAAAATGATTCTTCAGTTAATCTTTTGCCTATGGTAAATGATTCCTGAAGCCTGAGTGTCCTCTCTAAGCAGCAAATAAGCTTACATAAAATTTCTGTAGAAATTTTTCTTCAGGAAGTAAGTTTTTATGGTATTGGTCATTAAAGATACCAAATACCTCTTAAGAGAGCACTACGCTCTCTAGCTGTTAATGACATATTAAGTTTATCCTTACCTTTTTACAGAAAGATGAAAACAGGTTAAGAAATTAGTTAAAATGTTTTTTCCACTGATATCTTTCTTTTGCCCTCTTGCTTCCTTCATCCCCAACAGTTTTGTAAGTGATGTCATTGGGAAAGCTAAACACACACTTCATAAACTTGGCCCCTGTCAGAAATTTCAATGAGCTGAAACAATTTTGGGCATGTGTGCTGCTCTGAAGGAGTTTGCAGCTGGCTAATAAATGCATGTCATCTGGCACACACTGCAAAGAGAACTGCTGTAGAAGTGGAAAAGTAGTTTTGATTTAAAATTTGCAATAGGCTCAGAAAAATGCTAAGAACATGGCAACTAGGTCATTATGAGCCTCTGTCTTCTGGTAACCGGCCATGTGAGAGTTGTGTGCTTTTATTAGAACGGACATCAGTGAAACACAACAGAATGATGCACTAGTTTTTCTTGGGAGTGAAGTCACGAGCTAGGGCATGAACTAATCTGAAGAGGGGAAATCTCCCACCCCTTCAGGTTTCAGATGCTTTTTTGTAAGTTTAGCGAAGAACATTGCCTCGGGGTGGGTCTAACAGGAGCCAGGCCAGTTGCCAGGACTGGACACACACCAGCCCTTGAGTGGGGAGACCTCATGCTCCTTTTGGCAGACCAGCTTGGCTCTGTGACTTGCAGAGCCAGTAGTTCCACACCTGTCTCAAGCTGTCTCCCACAGCATCACCTTATATTTTCTCATCCCAGATCTATCCAGCATTCTTTGTGGAGATGTTTCAGAACACTGAATCATCTGAAAGCTGTCTGGTTTTTGTATTAGGTTGGTTTTCTGCCAAGCCTAACAAACCAACTTAACTCAGTGAAGGTTATTGCTGGTGGAAAGGAGGGCATGCTGGGGCAAGCAGTTGGGTTTGCCTTAGGCTACCTGCTGTTTTAGTGAGATGAAGTCAGGAGAGTTCCAGTGTTCTGTACAGAGAGGTACTCCAGTTTTCATTTATTCCTAAGGAAACTGAAGCATAGAGATGTAGCTAATTGTTTTTGAGGCAAGTTCCCACTTCACAGGAACATACTGGCTTCTACAGCACAGGTAGGAATGGTGTGGCCATTCACTGGCCGCTAATTCCCTTATCCTTCTACAAGTGCATATGCTTGCACTTCAGAAACCTTATGGAGTCAAATAATTGTCTGTGATTCATTGGCTCGTTAGCCATCAAAGGTTTCCCCGGTGGTGTCTTACGAACTGAGTTATAATTAATTGAGTGATTGTCATCTATATTTGGCAGTCCTGATTGAGACATGAGGTCCTGTAGCATTGTGTGAAACTTGGGGTGAAAGGAAGCTGTTCACAGCTAACTGTGGTCTCCACCATGTAGGGTCCTGCGTGTGTACAACACACAAACCAAGCGTGTAGCATTCAATGTCACCAAGATGCCATCCGGATCAGGAGCTGAAGGAGAGGTACGTTGTTCTGCTACTAATAGTACTGGAGAATTATGTGTGTTGTTATATTCTATGAGACCAAAGGGACAAATATTTTTTCCATTCAAGTAATCCATATATCAGATATTTTTGTTTCTTTGCAATTTTTTGCATTTTGTAAACAGAGACCACTTCAGGTTTCCTCAAACGCTGCAGAAATGACTAAACAACACTGTCTGCTGCTATTGATCTCTTGCAAGTTCAGCTGATTAAAGTAGCAACACAATGTCTTTGGTAATGAACATTAAAAACAGGGTGGAAAAAATAGCATGCATAATGAATCCTTAATAGGAAAACCTTCAAACATGTATGTCAGCATCTGTAAGTAATAATGAGTATGATGTAATATTTCTAAGTCAGCAGATTGAAATTTTAAAAAAAAAAAAATGATTTTTTTTTTTTTTTTTTTTTTTTTTTTTTTAACTGTGAATTAAGGTAAATTTAGGAAATTCTCTCTAACAGTAAGAGGGAAAACAAAGAGCTGTTTTGCCTCGGACAGTTCTAAATGATAGCAAAATAACACCTCTGAGCTGTCTGTAGTCTTTTTATCTCCTTCTATTCCTTTTCTTTTATGAAAACATTTGTAACAAATTTTTATAGAGACTAAAGAACAGGCCTGAGGGAAGGTGTTTTGAAGTTCTCTTTCAACCTCTAATACTAGAGATAAAATTAAATGCCTAAGGAACATTCTTCTATGTTGACTGTTAAGCAAGTGTTGTTCTCCAGGTTATTTTTTGATTGCTGCTCTAATGTGACTGCTGTTGGAATGTTTTGATTAGTTGTTGAAGAGGGATCAAGGACCGTTTTTCTTAGCTGTGAAGAATTCATAGCACAGCAGAAACTGAGTTTGAAGGAGACGTGATTTTTACAAATTTGTCTTTTATTTTTAAAGTTGCATCAGGTTGGATTGTACAAGTGGATGTTTTTTTCTCACTTGAATTCCAGCTGACATGTTCATGGCACTTTATACAGCCATATTTTCAATGTTACAGGCTAGGAGCTATCGGATGTTTCATGATGACAGCATGAAGTCATTTTTCCGCAGGCTCAGTTTTACTACTGATGGCTCCTATTTACTCACTCCAGGTATGTGAGAACGTGTACTGTGGCTTACATTGTATCTGTTAATCTCTAGTTTGAACATGCATCAACATCTCTTTCACATTGCTAGAGGATGCTTATTTATCTTAATTATGCCATTCGGTTTTTCTCCTGTTGAAGAATATCCAGACTCCTCAATACTCCTCTGCTAGCAGTCCAGAACATCAACTTTCTCCTGTGACAAAAATTATATTTATGGCATTTTTCTGAAGTGAAATGTGTAAATTCCAATGATGCATCTCTGTTAAAATAGAAATGAAGAATAATGAGTGGTTTCTTTTGACTGGTCTCTCTTTGTATCCTCTTTCTTAAGAACATTCTGCAGTCATTGTAAAAGCAACATTGCAAGGAGGGGATCAATTTGCCCATGTAACCACTGCTTTTATAGATGTCTGCCAACACCCAAAAGAAGCTTTGAAGGGGAAGTATATAAGGGTCTGCATGGTCTATATACATGGTCTAGGGGTGAACTTGTAGAGTAGGGCTAGTGGTTGGACACGATGATCCCAAGGGTCTTTTCCAACCTGAGTGATTCTGTGAAGGGAAACAAAACCAGCACTAAATAAATATTTGGAATGACTTTTTAAGTTGTGTGCAGGTTGCACAGCACTTGCCTAGCTGGCAGGCCTAATTCCTGATAAGTAGAATGTTTATGGACATAAAGTGTGGACTGAGTAGCTTTTTGAGTTGATGAGTAAAATTTTAACCTTTATTTTTGCAGCTGGATGTGTTGAATCGGGAGAAAATGTAACAAACACCACGTATGTTTTCTCCAGAAATAATCTTAAAAGGTACAATTTAATAAGTTCAAAATATCTTTTTACAAAACAATTAAATAAATAAATGAAATGCTGTTTTCTGAAGTACTGATTCTTTATAAAAAGGCCCGTGGGTCACCTGCCATGTCCTGGAAAGGCAACTCTTGCTGTTCGCTGCTGCCCAGTCTACTTTGAGTTGAGACAAGCATTTCAAAAAGGTACTGTAAATCCTTTAGGGAATATGATTTTACAGCAAATATGTGAAAAGGCTGATGTGACTACTTACTATTTTAGGCCTTAACCTTTTAACATTCCATTAAGACAGTGTTGTATGTACCACATCTTAGAAGCTGTTTCATGATTCTAAGATGCTGGATTCACTTTAAGTACCTTATAAGTAGCTTTTGATATAGTGAATAAATGTTCTTACTTGTCCTCTTAGGCTACAGAAACACTCTTTAATATTTTTCTTTAACTTTTAACCATTTTGTGTGAGTAAAAGTAAGTAACTTGACTTAGCACTAAAGAAGTGACCCAGTGAAATATTTTCTGTTAGTCTCAACTACTCACATCACAGACGCACCAGAGAGTTGGTGTAGCTTGCAACAACCATTGATGTTTATTCAAGGAAGCCGAACCTGAAGCAGTGCTGGTATCACTGCCCAGAACAGGAGTTCTGAGGTGGGAAAAAGACTCTATGAAGTTGCACAAGAATTTACCGGTAGACTGAAATCCAGGCTTATTGTGAACCCAATGGGTCCTGGAGTGTTTGTATTTTGACAATCTTGATTTTAACTGGTGAAAAAGTAGAGCTTCACTCCTTCCTTCAGAGGGTCAGTTTATAGTATTCCTTACAGGATTTAGAGATTACCTGCTGTTGTGTTTTGTATTTTCATCATAAACTTTAGATCTGTTGGAACGGTGTATTGGAAGGTAAGGAGAGGAGTGTCTGATATTGGTCTCTGTAGCTCCTCTAGATGGAGTGTTTAGTTTCTTCAACATACTCCTGGAAAAGTGAAAATCTATGGTAGTCTAGGATTCTATAGATGTGAGTACCATACATCATGTTCATGTGAATGGCTTCTCTGGTTTCGTGCATAGTTTCCATAACCATCAGAGACCTGAAGAGTAGGTCTGTATACTAGGAATTTCTGAAAGCAGCTAGGTAGCACTCGGCTTCCAGTGGAAGCTGGAATAATCTGGCCTTACAAAGAACTAATGCTGCAATGAAAAGACTAGCTAGGAGCTGAACCCAAGATTAATAGAGCTAAATCAATTGTTTTAACCGAGTCATACGGAATATAATGTGGTGATAAAAATTTGTCACGACCTTGATTTACTCTATAGCCTAAGTTGGTTTTTTTGGACTTTAGTATTAAAGTTAAATATGCTGAAAAATCTCAGCTGGAAAATACATGACAAACTTTACAAAACAAAATAATATCAATCCAGATGGGCATAGCTTCTTCCAGTTTCTCTCTCTCTTCACCTAAGACAATAGAGGGTAAATTTCAGGCAACAGAAATATTAAACTTTGCATTTTATAGAAGTGCTATCTTCTCAGCCATTACCTTGACATTGATTAATAATGAAATCTTCATTTAAGATTTGTGACTAAACTAGTGCAGTTACTACCTTACAATGAATGCAAGAGGGTGTTCTCAGTGTGCTCGTTTCTTTGCATCCTAGATGAAATCAGCCAGAAATTGTCTCCTGCTCTATTTAATCTGCCCTATCGATTGGTGTTTGCTGTTGCTGCAGAAGATTCTGTGCTTTTTTATGACACTGAGCAGTCCTTCCCCTTTGGTTATGTTTCTAACATACATTATCACACCTTGAGTGACATATCATGGTAGGTAATTCTTAAGATTTGTTCTGATGGAGAAATGCCCTTTTTACATGCTGAAGTTCTGCACAACATCTTATATTTGGCTTTATTTTTATGTTCCATTTATGACACGCATGTGGTCACTGTCATTACAGTGTTTCAATGGCAAGCCACTTCTTTTTTGCCCTGTAAACCAGAGAATTACAGTTACTGGTTGGGAATCAAGGTGCAGGCACTCTGGGGGCAAGCAGATGTAAATTTTTATGAACGCTGACCTACTCGGTGCCCATGAAAAGTACTCATTGTTCAAGCAGTGTAACTGGCAATAAAGAAGTTATTTGGAGGTTTTGAAAGTAACCTCTCTGAGTTCAGGTGTCTGCATCCTGGACAAATTCTGCTTTATTTGCACAGTTCTGCTCTGGTTCTTTATGTATGGGACAAAGTAATTTATCTGACTTGATGTGGGAAGTCAGAACTAGAGCTGAAAACCCAAGGCTTGCAGTCAGGATACATACCTGTGATGGACAAAGCTGCTTTTTTTGTGATAGTATACCTAACCCAAGGACCACAGGGAGGTCTCTTTTTCAGAAATTATAATTGGTGCTCAGACACTGTGAAAACCACGTGTGTCAGGAGGATGGGAGTGGAAGAGAATAGAAAATCAAGTGTTTTTAATTAGTGATATTACTTGAACAAAGGAGGGCAAAGAGCCCATGGAAGCGAGAACCATGATGATTCTGAGCATTGCCTATACTGTGCCAAGGAGCACAGGCAAAGAGCTTGAACTGCTTTTCTGGTTTGAATGAGGAAAGTTCAGCAATGTTTCAGAAACTGTGGCTGGAGATGTGTGGAACTGTAATTGAACCATGCTTTGTGCCAGCACAAATGCGTGCAGATGCTGTCAGCAGCATATTACAGGTTATCACAGATGACACCAGAAGGAGAAATCAGAGGCAAAGGCCACTGTTGACGATCTTTTTGTTCATTTGAATTGGATATCTCACTCAACTGCTGTTTTATTTAGGTGTTTACATGTACTTGGGGAAGAGAGGAGAAAAAGACAGGTACAGCATGTGTTATAGACTGGGGGGGATGGGATTCAAGGATTGAAGAAAAGTTCTGACCTTCCCATTCTCTTAATGGTAAAAAAAACCCCTCACAAATAGGTCCAGCGATGGAGCCTTTCTTGCTATTTCTTCCACGGATGGATACTGTTCATTTGTTACCTTTGAGAAGGATGAACTGGGAATACAACTGAAGGAGAAGCCACAGATAAATGTTAGGACTTCTGTTGCAACAGAGAAGAAACTGAAAAAGAACCAATCGCACAAAGTCATTTCCCCAAGCTCTAGGCTGACAGAGGGGACTCCTTCCAGCAGGGTCACTGATCCCAGCACTCCCACTGTCCTACTTAGAACACCCACAGCTTCTGGTAAGGACTTGCCATCCACACCTGTTGGCAGTAAAAACCTTCCAGTCTCATCCTCAGATGAGAGGAAGATCAGCCAGCCCGCCAACCAGAGCACTAAAGTAAACCAGCCCAGGAGGATTACTCTCAACACTTTACAAGCATGGAGCAAGACACCAAGGTGAGATTTATATTGACATTTCCAGTCATGAATACAAAGGCCAAGACAAGCTGTGTTTGTGCTGCTTGTGAAAATGAAGGTTTAGACATAAATTCCCAGCCCTGTGTCTTGGTGGCTGTCTTGACATGGAACTTTTTGTTCCAGTTGTACTGTAACTGAAAGGTCAGATGCCTTCTGAATCCTAAATGTACAGCTTTTATATTTCTGTCTGAAATGTGAGGCAGTAGCAAAGTTAATCTGACCGTTACATCCTGCCCGTATGTCAGCAACAGGTGCCTGTCTTCAGGTCCTATTTTCTGTACAAAGATGATACCTGAAGCCTTCAGCTGACAAGAACTATTTAAAGAGCATTCTGACAAGAAATATTTTAATAAGAGTGCAAGTCTAGACAGGCCTTCTGTGCACAGTCATGGGTGTGGGGCTTAGTGCATTAATTAAGGTTATTTCCTAAGGTGAAGGTGTAGGTTTTTAGAACTGGCCTGTAATCCATGCATTGTCAGGCAGCCTGCAGTACAAGATACTGTGCTGGTGTGCAACAGTAAGGAAGCAGCCGTGCAATTGAATAGCTAGACCTTGTCATCAGAACAGGGCTATATTAGAATTAAAGGACGGTATTTTAACTTCTTGTAGGAATGTTTTAATGGGTAGGTGGTTAGGGAGGAAGTGGTGAATGAGAAAGCAGAATAGTGGATTTCATCCACAACCACAAAGAAAAATCTTGGAGGTGATGGCTTTCTACACACCAATATTCATCTGTACTGGAACTAACAAGTCAAAGAGTTGTAGGTAGTTGCAAATGACTTTTGCCAGGGGTGTGGGGTGACTGATGGAGCTAATTACTCTTTATTCTTGAGAGAGAGAAACTATATTTAATCATATCAACTGATTACGCCACGAGTGTCATCTTGTAGTGTATGGATGGTGCTACTTGTAAGACTGGGGTTTTTCTATAGTTCAACCCACTGCTGCTTTTGTGCTTAATTTTTAAGTGCCATCCAGAAGAGATTTAGCAAAAGAAGATAGATTTGCAATAATTGTTAGTGGACTTCAGAGGGCGATAGAATTCCCTAGAGTTTTATGATTCTCAAGTGTCAACTTGGACAGAGCTAGGGAATAGTAAGTGCAGCCAGTCTTAATTTTAAAATATTTGACCAAGATACTGTGCTCTGAAGCCGAGTATCAAGTATTGTGCCATATACTACATAGGCAAAAGTACTTTCTAGTGGAAAAGATCACTACTGGTGTTTAAAGCGCTTGTAAAAAATGCTCTATTCAATGTAGAACAAGAAGAAAAAATGCATGGTAAAATATATTTTAACTACATTTAAATGTAATTGGTTCTATATGAAGTAAATCTTTATTTGAAGTATTTGTGGAAATGATGACTTCAAAGTAATTGAACTGTTTCTGCTCTTTTATAGGAGAATAAATTTGATTACACTGAAGCCAGGTATGACAACTTCTGCATATACAGATACAGTTCCTATATCTCCTTCATCTGAACAGGAACATGGTAAGCTTTTATAGCTATTAATATCCAGCAAAGTCTTGTGAATCAATTCTTTCCATTATAGACTTCTGTTATCAGCTTATAACACAAGCACAAACCTAAACCTAGTTGCAAATTCTAAAGCACCTTCATTGTCTTTGTGTGTTAGAAAGGGACTTTTTTTGACAATATAAAAACCTGCTTATGTGACAAAACATTACTAAGTTTTTTATAGTAACATGTGCATTAGCTGACACTGAAAACCAAGAAGAGTAAATTCACTTGGATGATGTAATGTTCTTCAGGTGCTACAGGTGGGTTTTAAAGACACTTGTACTTTGGGCACATCATTGTTTTCTGATGCTGGACTCTCAAACAAGGGTTTGTTTTATTTGGTGAGTGATGAATTGTTTGTGAACTCAGCAAACAATTTACTTTCTTAATCTGGATTTACTTATCTTAAATGATTTTCCTATTTGCCTGTTTCAGAGAGGCCATTACCATCTGATGACGGTCTTCAAAATCCCCCACCATCAAAACGTCCTAGAACTGAGGAAATGTCTCTTTCTACATCTGCTGAAGATCAAATCAGCTGCAGTTCAAATAAAGACTAAGCTTTTAGTAGACTCTTCACTGAGAGTGCACTTCACTCTGAGAGTGGATTTCTTCTTGCAAGTGTTAAATCCTTGCTTCCTCATTAAGCATATTTGACATAGTGCTGTGAAGAAAGAAACTGGACACAGAACACACAGGTTTCAGAAATGTAGCTTTGCAGAAGAATAAATAGTTGGGAAGTGACTTCTAAGTGTGTTTCTACTTCTTGAAGACAGCATTCTTCAAAAAATGCCACAGCTTAAGGAAGTCAAGGAAATTTGGGTATCGAAAAGCCATACAGCAACCTAAGAGTCTCAGTTGAAGTCCCTAAGTTGATGTTTATAAAGTATTATGTCTTCCAGTAACTGGTCTCTCAAAAGAATAGAATTTCTAAGGACTTAAGTGCTTTCATAATGATTTGATGTGGTTTATGACCAGAAAAAAAAAAAAAAACAAACCCTTTCATTCAAGCATCTTGGCTTACATGTTTAGCAGTGTGCAAAATAATTCATGCTCTCCAGTACACATGGAATGGAAGCTGATGTTCACATGCTGTGAATGCAGCAGCATACAACATGACTGATAGGGCTGAAACATAAATCAGAAGTTGTAACTGCAAGAAACAAGAAAGCAAAAGGAAGAAACCCTCTGAAGACCTGTTAAAAGTATTAAACAGCAGAAGAAAGTTCCTAATTGTTCAGTTTCTGTATTCAAAAAAAAAACCAAACAAAAACATAGACATGAGAATTTCCTAAGGCAGCAGGATTTAAGTGCCTACCTTAGAAGTTTCCCTCTATCACACTTCCTCCCCCCCCCCCCCCACCCCCCCAATCTTAATTACTTTAGCCAATAAAGTATGATGTAAATCCAGTATATATTAAACTTCTGGAAGTGGATTTCTTTTTAGCATTTAATACTTGCACTAAGCATTTAACATTAGTAATTGAACTAACACCTGCAGTTTGAAAGCAATGAGGCCAAAATATTTGAAAACCACTACAGTGGATTTACTATGATGTGCAGACTTAGCCTCCAGAAGTAGGAGGCTCAGCCACAGTATTCTGAGCTTGTCCACTTCATTTTGCTTGACATCATTGACTTGATTTTTAAAAAATAGGAAAATTCTTAACAGATGAATAGAACATTCTAGCAGATGATAGCACATAGAAGTTCTAAACAGAATTTTCTCTCATGATTTAGGGTATTTTTTCATTTGAAGCTTCACAACAGGAGGGGAAAGCTGCAATTCATATTAAAGCTCTTTGACTTTCATTCTTCCCTGTATTTGGTTGTTTTTAATGTGTGTCTCTTACTTAGTATTTGTTTTCTGTCAGCTTCAAAGAAAGTGGACTAATACTTCAGAAAAGCAGAAATACAAATGTTTCAGAAGCGATTAATAAAACCTTCATGGGGAGGAAATATCAACAAATACATCAGTGCGTCAGGCAAATGAAGTAGATTTCCTACAATTACATTTCAGCAGGCATTAATAAGCAAAGACTTGTAGGAAACTAACTATCTTTGCTTTCAACTACTGAGATGATGATGGAGCTTCATTAGACTTATTCACACCTGGGTTTTCTTCTAGTAAGGAATATAAAGCGTTAATTACCAAGCAGAGCCATATCTAAAGCTGTTTTTTTCCCAAGTTTATAGACGTATCTAAATTAAAGTTTGCAGAGACATCTGAATTGATAGCTGAAGCAGATATTTGTAACTAATGTGCATTGCTGGGCTTGCTATTTTATGTTTTGTCCAGTTAGCTATAAGAATATTGGTGTTTTGTCTTTGTGTGGGACAGTGATGCACTTAGTACAGTATCACGGTGTTTCATTTTATCATTTTCACTTGGTTTTGTTTGGTGGCTTGTGGGTTTCTTTGTTGGTTGTTTTTTTTTTTTACACAGTGTATTTCAATGTAAACTACTATTTCTGTTGAAAACTAGTACTTTGTTTATATTATTTTAGTATTATTGGCATGCCTGTGGTCTTCGGTTTTCAGATGCAATTAATTGCCAGGGTATTGATCTTTATATCGTACCATAACCACTCAGGTGATAGCCACATTTATTTATATGGTTGCTCAGGTTGCTTTTGCTCTGTCTTACAGTGTAATTGGAGTTGTAAAGTTAACATAGCTTTCACTGCTGTCATTTGGAGACTGTTTTCCCATGATCTCTGTCAGAAAGCTCTAACTGATGTTTTGTCTTGCCTAATAGGAATTTTTTCCCCTTCAATTGTAGTTGTTTCTTGCTACTATTATTTCCTGCTTCTTCATTGATTCCCTTTTGCAAATATATATGGCACTAGGTTTTTAACCTTCTTCTATAAACGAATGCTGCCATTAGTATAAGAAGTTAGTATCTCTAAGACTATGACAGTCAGAACAGTAGATTCCTGGGTTTTGTGATTCCTATTTAAGACTTCAAGGGGCCATCCCCACATAAAATTAAGACATTGAATACTATTTTCAAAATGTTTATAGAAAGCAGGTTAATGTTTTGTTCTCAGTCATGCACTAGACTGCTCCAAGAGCAGAGCATGCCCATTGCTATTTCAGTTCCTGACTGCTTCATAAGGTGATGTGTTGCATAGACATAATTATTTCAAGGGTGTTCTTTAGTCCAGATTTGACTTACATGTTATTTTTATTTGTCCATCTGAATTGTTTGTACTTCAAGTGGACCCTGAGTTCATACTCTAGCTGTGAACAT
Source organism: Todiramphus chloris collaris (assembly GCA_025345505.1). Lineage (NCBI taxonomy): Eukaryota > Metazoa > Chordata > Aves > Coraciiformes > Alcedinidae > Todiramphus > Todiramphus chloris. The sequence continues at coordinate 9,194,301 of JANVCC010000017.1, read as the reverse complement.
GGTGTAGGTGTCGTCTTCTTAGGTAATGTTTTGCTCAGTGCCTTCTGTAAAGATCTTAAACACTCTAAGAACTAATATCCTTCTAGTTCTATCTTGATGAGAGCATTGTGGAAAAATGCCCCATCTACATCTTGCAACCTCACAGCAGTAAGAAGAGGGAGCTGAAGACGTAAACTTAAGTTCTGTAAAAGGTAGCAAATTACTGTTAAACTCGGAGAACCATGGGATTCTTCATGTGAGTTGTCAAAGCCCTGTTCCCATCAGCACATTTGCTACTAGTGTGTGTCAGTGTCCCCCAGGCCAGTCCACTGAAGAAAAAAAATGGAAAAAAAGAGCAGATTCACAAAGTCATTTCCCTGGGCTCTAGGGTGACAGAGGGGACTGCTTGAGCAGGGCCGTTGGACTAGATGACCTCTAGAGGTCCCATCCAACCTCACCTCTTCTGTGATGCTGTGAATGCTCCTATTTCCAGTTTGGCACGGCTTGAACAAGCGAGCGATCTAACAAGACAGAGAAGTCACTAACTGTGGGGAGTCCATTGAGATACATGGTCTTCATGTGCCACTGCTTCCCATCTTCCTCAGAATCTCATGGTTTTTGCATAGGTGTCTGAAGTGTAAAAGGTGGGGAATAGATTGCACAGATGAAGTCTCCTTCATTGTCTGATAGCATAAACTATATATCTTGGAGACATAGAAGTGATCCTTTTCACCTTTTCAGAGGGGTTTTTTTTGCATGTCTTACATGTACTTCTCTGGCTCGATAGCAGATCTTTTAAAAGGTCATCTTCATACATTCTTATTTAAGCATCTGTCTGCATGTACATGTAATAATTTTTCCACATCAGAAGAATGGTTTGTTCATGATCTTAAACCACATGCCTTTTTTCATAAGTTCAATGAAGGGCCAAAAAAACCCAGGCTGCAGAGGCCCACTTCATGAGGCTTCTGTGTAAGAACAAAGTGCAGAGCGACCGCTGGAGGTCACTCTCCCAACAGCATTTGTCCTGGGGCTATGGGGAAAAAGTGCTACTGGCAGTAAGAAGGAGGCAGAAAACATGGTTTTCTTTTGGAAAACAAGCTGTAGGTGAACCTATATAACAAATGTACCTTATTCCCAAATAAATGGTTTCTATTGTTTCTTCAGGCTCTAAGACAGGTGCTTGCTTTCATATGAATCCCATGTTATGATTGACTAAGGCAAGTTAAGTCCATACCATGATAGCATTTCTCTGTTGGGAGATGTAAAATGTTAAACCTGCAATGCCAAGAATTTATTTAAGCATCATTTCTGTTGGGAGGCTCTTTGAAGAGATAATGGGAGGGATCTGGAAGGCATGTGGACCATCTGATTAGTATACACTCCAGCCAGCTGTCAGTTGTCTTGCCGTGAGTTACCAAGTTGTGATACATGGTTGTGCTACTGATACACAAAGTATTTCAACTTGCAGGACCTGCTGCTGCCACCACCTGAGCTAGCACCTACCACTGTGGGTCAGAGCTGACATAAAAGAAAAGAATGATTCCAGGCCCCACCCATAAGTAAAAAATTGGTTAATCATATGTGTCCACATAGCAATACCATCCTAGCCACCCTAATCTGCTTTAAAAGGTTGTACTGCCATGTTACTTGTCTTCCAGACCATTAAAAGGAAATGCAAAAGGTAAGAGCAAGGTCACAGAAAGCTACTGAAGCCTAGGAGAGAGTGGCCATGGAGGGTGACGGGCATAAGGGCAATATTCAAGCAGTCAAGATGTGTTCTGTGTACAAGATCAAGAAGACATACTACTCCTTACTTGGGTGTCATTTTTTATTGCAACCTAGAAAGGCACTTCTTGCTGCTTCCACCATGTGTCAGGCTCGTGCTGCTCAATTGGGTCCTTTCCACTGTTGAGTTACTGTGAATTAAAATCATGAGGATTGCTTACTCCTCAACAAGAACATATGTGGACATACTGCCTTAAAAACCAAATACTTCCATGAGCCATTGAACTAGTGAGGCCTTGTTTTGTATGGATATATAGCTAATTGCACTAGGGGTTTCCAATAGATTTTTCAGCTTTTTAGGTGAGGGAGGAATCATGATCGTCTCGCTCCTGGAAAAACATTCTGGTGTGTAATAATGGTTAAGTTTTAGACAGCTAGACATCATGCTCCTGTGCTGATGGTGTTACTTTTTGTTGCTTGTTTGGTTTTTTTCCTATCCACTTACTTAGATTACTGCATCTTGTAATTTAACCTCTGCCTTTTTTGTCAAAATGTGGTTGATATTTGCGTATGGATTCAAAACAGAATCTCTGTGTTGTGTATGCCCATTCTCTATGTCTACACAAACTTATTTTCTTATAAAGGAAAAAAAGCTTAACAAATAACTACATTGTGTATGTGTTTTCTGCTATAGCAGTTGCAGGATCATGAAGAAAAGGCAGACTGGAGTTATATGACGATGCATGGTATCGTAAGTTACATGATAACAGTATTTGTTATATGAAACCTCTCTGCTGCTCACACTGCTCTTCATGCTTCTATAAATGATTTTCCTGTTGCAGTTCAAAGGCTGTAGATCATTGCGACATGGCAATAACAAATTTCATTGTGGAATTTATGTATACAAATTGGTATTGCAAGCACATAGGAATTCCAAGATATAGCATACAAGGGCCTGATTTTCAGAAGTACTAGGATTTTTAGTAACATGCAGGTATGTCTGGACAAATATAGGAGATGTGACACTTCAAATCTTGTTTGAGAAATGAGGAACACCATCAAGTACCTTTTCCTAACTTTAAGCTCCTGTTTGGACAAAGTGGAAATGCCCATAGGGGCATTGAGGCTACCGGCCGGGCTCATTTCCCTGGGATGAGGGAACAACATGCAGTGAGACATTTGTATCAGCCCTAAATATGTAAGTGCTCCTTATGTGCTCCAAGCCCAAAAAGGAAATCCTGGTCAGGCAGATGTGAGATGGTGCTCCTACACAGTGGTACCTCCTGATTTTCTCTTTGCCACAAAAGAGGTGGGAAAGGGCCTTAGTTGTTGAAAAGGAGAAGGGTGTAGGTAGAAATGGACATGTCTGTGAGAGAAAAAGTAGTAGCTGTGGATTAGGTTATTTGAGCAGGGATATAGAGAGATACTTGAGGGTTGGTGCCTAAAGGAGAAGAAACTGGCATTGGGGAAAAATAAGTGGATGGGAAGCCAAGAGTGCAGAAAGCCTGATGAGTGGTAGGTTGCCTGGAAGGAGTTTGGTATCATTGCGAGTTCCTGTGCAGGACTCTCAGCACGCTGATGATCGTTCTTACCCAAGAGCACCAGAGATTTTCAGGTTTGACTGTAGTTTTATTATTGCTTTGGGATTTCTTCCTCTGGAGTGGGAAGGCACTTTTCTTGCCACAAAATTCATAGTTTTGCAGTCTCCTGCCAGCAGGTGACAGCATTCCCCCAAACTAAACAAACTAAGCAGAAACACCTTTACTCCAGACTTAAATGTGCTTAAAGACATTTCTCATCATATCTCTTCATGTTTGGGGTTTTCTTTTGTCAAGGGCTAGAGTTGTGTTGGCCACTACACAAATGACAGATGCTCTCCATTAACCCCTCTCACTTCCCAAAGGGGAGGAGAAAGGGAATAAAGGAGAGAGACTTAAGGATTGGAAAAGGAAACTAAAACAGCTTTAATGAAAGTACTAACTATGAAATATACACAAATATATACAAAACCATTAACAAACTCAACACCACCCCACCACCTCCCACACACACCCCTATGGCAATTACATCAGTGTGAGCACTGATGATGCAGGGCAGGCACTGGGGAAGTCCCAGACTGGACTCTGCAGCAGATAGAAACTGGATTCAGGAGCTGGATTTGAGAACTGGCCATTGCAGAAGAGAGCTTGACCCTTATGATCCCTGAGCTTTATACTGGACATGACATATATGGGATGGAATACCTCACTGGTCAGATTTGGGTCACTTGTCCTGTCTACTTCTCTTCACAGGTGTGACCTTTTACTTTACAGATCCACGGTGTGGTACACGAAATTAGCAGTGACTTTGGTTTCTATAGGAACTGGCATAAGCAAGAACCTTCCTGCACACCAATCCTTAATAGTAGCTATAAACATCAAGTGCTATCACTTCTAGAAGCAGACACTGCAAAAATATGCTGTTAAATCAGAAAGTGCAGTCCCTTAGAAAAGACTTAGATGACAGCTTGGTCTTCAACCTGGTGAAATATGGATTTGATGGAGGGACAATTCAGTGGATAAAGAACTGTCTTGACGGCTGCTCCCAAAGAGTGGTTGTCAATGGGTTAGTATCCAAGTGGAGACCAGTGACAAGTGGAGTCCCTCAAGGATCAGTACTGGGACTTCTTAATCTTCGTCAGTGCCATGGACAGTGGCATTGAGTGCACCCTCAGCAAGTTTGCAGATGACACCAAGCTGTGTGGGGCGGCTGTGGGGAAGCGATGCCATCCAGAGGGACCTTGACAGGCTGGAGAGATGGGCCCATGCCACCCTCATGAAGTTCAACAAGGCCAAATGCAAGGTCCTCCATCTGGGTCGGAGCAATCCCAAGCAACAGTATAGGCTGGGCAGTGACTGGCGTGAGAGCAGCCCTGAAGAAAAGGACTTGGGAGTGCTGGTGGATAAGAAGCTCAACATGAGCCATCAGTGAGCTCTTGCAGCCCAGAAGGCCAATCACATCCTGGGCTGCATCAAGAGAAGCGTGGACAGCAGGTTGAGGGAGGTGATTCTCCCTCTCCACTCCACTCTTGTGAGACCCCACCTGGAGTACAGCATCCAGTTCTGGAGCCCCTGTTACAGGAAGGATATGGATGTGCTGGAATGTGTCCAGAGAAGGGCCACGAGGATGATCAGAGTGCTGGAGCACCTCTCCTATTAGGACAGACTGAGAGAGTTGGGGTTGTTCAGTCTGGAAAAAAGAAGGCTCTGAGGACACCTTATTGTGGCCTTCTAATGTCTGAAGAGGCCTACAAGAAAGCTGGGGAGGGACTTTCTAGGCTGTTGGGCAGTGACAGGACTAGAGGGAATGGATTAAAGCTAGAGATAGGTCGATTCAGGTTAGACATTAGGAAGAATTTCTTCCCCATGAGGGTGGTGAGACACTGGAATGGTTTGCCCAGGGAGGTGGTGGAAGCCCCATCCTTGGATGTTTTTAAGACCAGTCTGGATGGGGCTCTGAGCAGCCTGCTCTACTGGGAGGTGTCCCTGCCCATGACAGGGGGGGCTGGAACTAGATGAGCTTTAAGGTCCCTTCCAACTCTGACAATTCTATGATTCTATGAAAAGTAAAACCACTGAACAGAATTAATTCTGTTCTAGCTCAAACCAGGACATTTTTCTAAAAAGGAATTATTTCTGTCTCCTTTCCACTTGGTGAAGAAGAAAACTTGAGAATAGGCTTCTAGGAAACAGTTGTTTGAGAAGGAAAATAGAACAGACTGACTCTAATCAAGAGGTCTCCTCTGTGCTGCCAGCTGTAAAACAGAGCACAGCCTCTCCTACTCCATTCAGCAGCAAGCGTATCAGGCAAGTCTGAAGGGTTTTCCAACGGAAGCTGGCACTGCAGACTTTCCAAGCAATTGACCTTTGGTGAGCCAGCATCCCAGGTTGAGATGACACATACCCTCAGGCTGCAGGAGCATGGGAGGCTTGTTGCAAACACATCCAGCAGAACCTCTGGCTGTGGGAGAACCAGCTAAAGGTCCTGTCAGTCTTAACAGAGAGATTAACTTGAATTTTAGTATTGAGAAAAGTCTACCAGGCAGAGCACTGACGGTACTAGACAGTACTACATTCACCAGGTATTTTTGCAGGATCCCTGCCTTGTTCCAAGGAGCCCTGCTCAGGAGATCTTTCAACCCTTCTTTAGCAAGCACACTGCCAATAAACTCTGAAGCAAAATCCCCACATTTGGTACCAATTATCATTCTCCCCGACTAGCCTAGAGCCCCGCACAACAGGTCTGTTCTTCCTCACATGACAGGTTTTGGGGCACTGCCATTTTCTCAGCGCTGGTTTTCCAGGGAGCTGGCAGAGCTGCTTGTTTGCTGAGAGACAGAAAGCTTGTAGGTACTAAGGTTTCCCACACCCGGCTGCTCAAGTAAACCAAGTGGCCTTTTCTCTGCCACGGCTCTTTCTGCCCTCCTTCCTCCCCTTCCCATGCACGAGAAGATCTTCCATGAGGTCTAATAACCTTTCTGCAACTGGCTGAGCCCCTACGGTGTGGCCTGTCCCTGCCTGCCCTGTCTGGGCTGGGCCGCAGGTGCTCCAGCACCAGCAGAAGAGCTGGAATGTGCAAACTGGGAGCAGTTGAAGTTTCTCCCCTGCCGGTTCCCTTTCATGTGTGCCAAACCAGCACACACTGCTGTTTTTCTTGAGCCTGACAGCCACTTTCAGCCAAGTGATATTGCTGAGAATCTGGCTGCTTATTCCCTCAGCTGAAAGCCCCAGAAAGCCATGGCCCGGAGGCCTCTTGGCCTGCAACCTGAGAGGGTTTGCCTCTTAGAGCATGAATAATTAAAAAGGTTCACAGATTTCTTTCTGTCTGGAAACTGGTCATAAATTGGGGCTTGTCCAGGGACTGTGAAAACCTGATCCTGGCGTTCTTGAAAGGAGAAGAACCTGTTTTTGTCTTTTAACAGGGGAGCTGTTTGTATCTTTTCTGTATGAGCTGATCGGCGTTTGTCTTCACTCCCCACGGTCGCCGCATTCGGCGTTTCCTTGTGCTCTCCAATTATTTAAAACTGTCTGTCTGTAGTGATGTTAGGTTCATTCTATGCATCAAGTACACATATGCATGCATACACACTCTCGCCTAACATGTGAATGTCCTTCTTTGACATTTTCCATTTCAAATGCTCTTCTTGCTGTGAGTTACATTACCCAGGAAAACTTAATTTTCAAGGGCCTTGTTTTTCTGACATTCTTCTGTAGATTCTTCCCACGCGTGGTGTGATTCCTAGGCATGACAATGATAAATAATGTCAGGTTTTGTCTCAGTATAAACTTCTCCTGTACAATGATAAATAATGTCAGGTTTTGTCTCAGTATAAACTTCTCCTGTGTACTTGGCCAGCAAAAGTAAATAAATAAGCTAGGCAGATATTTTTGTTTTGATTTCAGCAAAGCTGAAATGAGGAATTCTTAAATGTTGCTTGCTAAGGCAAATGGAAATAGGCCAGATTGAAACAGGAATGGCTGTGGCTATCTGTGTGATCTTAGCCTGTTTAACTGAACTAGTTTGAAATGGTAGTTCGACCTACATCACTGAGCGCTGCCTCCTGCATACCAGGAGCTGCAGGAGCCTCTTGGATGTTTTTGTTTTCCCTTTTCCTGGCACCAGAGGGGTTGCACCAGCTGGATATACTTACAAATAAATAGTGGGGCAGGAAAGAAGGTATGGATTTACTCTGGAAGTAGAAGAGAGATAGTATGTTGGCTGCATGCTATAGTACTTTAAATTTGAGCTTTGAACCCGTAGAAATTCTGCATCTCTGCCATATGATTGATTATTACAAGAAGGTGATGTCTGGAGCCAGCAAGAAGCTAAATCAGTGTTTCTTACTTGCATATGCAGTAATAATACAAAACAGCCTTCTGCTGCAATATTTTGTCTAGATACAATGTGTGTCATTTAGAGTAATCAGTACAGTAACAAAGATGAGTTATTGCAATATAACTCTCGGAATGGTGAATGCTCTGTAGCGGTAAAGTGTGTATGTGTATAAAACAATTGCACTTTGTACCTAGGTAGTGTTCTTCAACCAAAAAAAAATGGAGTACCTTCCAAATGCCTGGTATATATTACTTGCTGGAGTAGGTGCTGGTAGTAAATACACTGTTGTTTTTATTTCACTCGTTGAATTCCCTGAAATAGGGAAGCAATTTTCAAAATGGTATTGGAAGTTTGCAACAACTTAGGAGTATTGTAAAGTGTATTCCCGCTTTCCATTTCTGCAAAAATTGCAAATCTAAGTCATGTTGTTTATATTAATTCCTTCCAGAAGCTATCTTATCATGTGACAGGATTTGACTTCCTTTTTTGGTTAGATGTTGCATAAAGAGTTGTATTTTTCTGCCTAGCTAACAAAGCAAAATCCAAGTCTTTTGACAGGCTGTGGAAGCTCCTTTTCTTGTACAGTTCTTAATCAGTTTAGAAGAGGCAGTTGCACTAGTGTGGAGAATGGAATGGGAAGGGGGTGAGAGAAAGACAAAATATAATAAAATTACTGAAAATAATAAATGATCATAGCAGTCATGAGATAAAGTAATTCAGATGTTTGAACATAAACCTTGTTTTAAAAGCCATTTCAGATTTGAAAGGTGTCTAAATTAACCCCTTGTCCTTTTTCTTCCTTCTTGCTTTCTTCAGTAAGAGGTGATTTTCACTTACATAGTTTCTGGCTGGATAACTCAATATTAATTTTGGAACTCTTAAATATGAACCATAAATTCATGGGAATAAGGCTTACTGTGGAGGGGGTAATATAACCTTATCTAGTGAACATATATTCATTATATATATAGAAATTATATTTTACAAGATTAACAAGCAAATTTAAATATTCCCTCTTAGTTTTAACAACAGAATTCAAATGCAATCTGCTCTCTGGTCCTTAATAAATTCAGGATCATGCCTAAGCATTTACTCGTAGTAGCCACATGATGGCAATATTGCTAATCTTTAACTTTATTAGTTTAACTAACTTGCTAGCTCTGTTTTTGATTCAGAGGAAGGTATGTAATTCAACTCAATTGTACTGTATTCTACTGAATAAATACTAAAGTTCTCTGTTTTTTTAGAGGAAGCCTTTCTCTCATGGTGTGACTTTATATACATGATACCCATTGCACATCTGTCCCATGTTTACATCCCCAGCCTCAGGGAAAAAAAAAGTGAACAGCAATACCACTTGATCTGTTACACCATCTAGTGATAAATGTGCGTGTGTGTGATGCTGAGACTTTGGAAACCTGCATTAGCCATACAATGGGAGAGTAGCAAAAAGAAGAGAGGAAGTATGAAACAAAGATGTTATCTCTGTAACTGAGGACACAGAATTTTTTACAGTCCATCGTTTCTGGTAAGCCCCGTGAGCAATTAATTTATGAACTGTGTCATAAGCAGATTTTGTTCTCTGTGTTAAAGGATCTGCAAAGCTTGGTATGTACGCTATCAGCTGCCAGGGCAGGGGAGACCTCTGCAACCCTGCATAGCCCAGCCCATTGCAGGGTCAGGGCCTGCTACAGACTGTCCACCAAATGAGAGCCAAGAACAAGTGCCTTTAGAATCCCCAGCACAAATGAGGGCAACATTGAAAGGAAGGCTAATGGCAGAGGCTTTGGAGGAGGGTTGGGAAAAAAACCCAGAAGACAGGCCAGGGAAAGAGATATTCTTGTATGAATGGAGACATGCCTGAGAGACCATACCATCACACATTGCTGGTTACTGAAGAAAGGGGGACAGAGAAGGGGACACTGTGCCAGTAGTGGTAACAAGTGGAGTGACATCAGCAGGGATGTGTGGAAGTAAACTTGCTTCTGCATGGAAAGCCATGACACTGAAATGAAACCACTTTATGAGGCGCTCTGTGGGTCTCAGCTCAACACAGGCAGGTTTTTAACAGTCAGGAGGAGAAAATGCTTCTTTCCCCTTTTCTTTTTTTTTTTTTTTTTTCTTTTTCTTTCCCCTTTCTTTTTTGCCTTTTATGAGCTGCAGTGGAACCTGTAAAAGGGTTGTCCCTAGTGAAAACCAAGCAATTTCTGAAATGGTACAGCTATAAAACAGGAGAACAGGATCTGGCACCAGTGAAAGATCTCAGCTGAGTAAAGCAAGATCTTCATTAATGTCCTTAGATTGTTGATGTGATAAATATGAGCGAGTTTTGGTGGAGACTGGAGGAAAAATGTGTTCTTTTAGCCAAAGTAACTATCATCTTGACAAACATTTTGCTGGATTGCTATTTGAATGAATATTTAATGTAAAACATGCAACCTCCTTTAATAAGAGCACATTCATAATTTCTAGCATGCTAGTCCTGTCCAAAATTCATTTGGCTTTACTCTGGGTAAGGGATACCTTAAGAAGGAAATGTTGGACTGCAGCTACACTTGGCCGAAGCACACAGTACAACATGAACAGCTGTGGAAGCCAGATTTACTGCTGTAAGTGAGGCTGCTAAAATCCTGACATTACCTTGATTTTATTTTTTTTTTAATGAAAAAGTCCAATATAGAGTTTATGACTTTTTATACAGTTATTTATTTTAGGAATAAGAGATCTGCCCAACACAGCAGGTAGTTAATACCCAATTCAGACTGCATTTAAATGGGAAAGAAGCTAATGCCTACATCCTTTGGGACCCTGTGATTAACTTACTGGGACCTGTAGGTGGCTTTTTTCACAGGCATTAAATGAAACAGGAGTTGTATTTGGCTGCCATTGAACATCTTGGAGTTTAAATCAGATGCAGCAGATAATTCAGCTCTTCCTCTGCTGAAATATTCCTTTTCTTTATACATAGAAGATAAGCCTGCAGTAGATGTCATCGAGCTGGGATACAAATTCAAGTCCTTACCTCTGCCCCAGACATAGGATGTGTCACCCCTACTCAGCAATGAATGTTGTGGTGCTCTGCCACCATCTGCTGTCTGACCTGCACACGCGTGCTTGGTGTGAACCACAGCTTTCAAGTGTAGTTCTCCGTGAGTATCTCGCACCAAGCAGCAGTTGTTTGCACTCAGCTCCACGGGCCCTGTTTGGCCTCTGCTGTTGACAGTCAGATCTGGTGCCTCAGGCTGATTTGGGGGATTAGAGGGTTCAGTCACAAACCTACTTCATCCTGCACTGCAAGGGGCTGGGGGTCGCTGGTTAGTGCTGAACAGGCCAGTCACTTTTTAAATCTTCTCTAGTGAACCTTCTAGAATTCATCTCACTCTTCGCTTTGCTTGGTATTTGTCATTAAAAAAGCAGCAATAATGATCCTTGTGTCCCTCCTGAGGATGCTCTGAGGTGAAATCCATCAGTAGCTGTGAGACTGCCTATGATGCAGGCCACATAAATATCTCTGTAGATACCATAGGACAGGATAGTATCTTCCATATTCCAAGTATCTCATAGAATTTCCTAGTGTAAAAAGTTAAATGCTGGTAACGCAGACATTGTGTATGAAGGTAGTAACAATTAGGCATTTGTTAATATAATGAAATGGGCATCAAGGCTCAGATTTTAAACCTCTTGTTGGGTAGGACACTGGACCTATTTGCTACTGATGTGACAACCCATTCAACAGCTTCTTAGGAGCTTTCTAATCTCAGGTCAATGTTCAGGTTCAGCTCTTGTCACAGGAGCTCATTACTTTGTTTCTGTTCTATCGGGCCCAATCAACAATATTTTTAATTTGTTGCCTATCCATTACAATAATGGTTGTAACTATTAGAGAGGTGGGCTGAACAAGTTTGGCAAAGTCTTAGTGTGCAAAGCCTACACAGAAGGCTTTTAAAGCCCACAGACAAACCCAGATACAAGGGTGTGGTAACAGTAAAGACATTATCAAGAAGTTTTAGCTATGTTCTGTAATTTGCAGATCTTTATTTATAAAGAGAGAAAGTGGAAGCTGCACATGGTGTGACAAAGTTATGACTATTAACTTGGTCATCTTTTATCTGTTGAACCATCAGAAGAAAAGGTATTTGTAAAAAAACATAAAAGAAACATTTTATCCCGGCTTCCTTCAGAAACATTATTATCTGTTTATTCTGAGGGGTTTTTTTCCTAAAGAAAGCCTAAAATCCTTCCAGTTCATTCCTCAGCAACTAAATTAAATCTTCAGCTGGTCACTGCTGGTTTGCGCTCTGTTAAAATGCAGCACTGATTAATCCATAATATTTTGAATAATATTTTCTGCCCAAAAGGACCCTCAGTATCTGACTTGAAATGATGCTTCCTTCAAAATTCTTTTTACCCAAGTGGCACTGCAGAATGCTTGCCTGCTGTTCATGACAGGAGAAGGAAAGTTATAGTGTTTAGCATGTTAATGTAGAATAGGTGCTTCTTTTGTGAGATATAAAATAACAGTTCACATAAGCCAATAAAGCCATGTTTTTGTCCTGAAAGAGTTTATTATCTAGTTATTGATGCAATAACAATAACGAACCATGATACAGGATGAAGGTGGAGCTCCATAGTATTTGTCTTAGAATTGTCTGTTATTCGATAATATTTTAAAATGCAGTAGCAACTTCTTGCAAGCATGGAGTCAACCACATAATTTCATCTAAGGCTTACATTTTCAACATTTACATTTAGATATATGGGTGTCAACCATAAATAAAGCAATAAATACTAGTATTAATCCTAAAGCAATAAATACTAATATTAATCCTGGTGATGTCTGACTGCTAAAGGCTGATCAATAATAATAATAATAATATGTGAAATGAATTTGCAGACAGAATGTTAAAAGACTGCACAAACAGCACAAATCTTTTTTAAATGAGCAGTTATTATATCCAGACTGCCAAATCAGTGGAAGAATGTGCAGGGGAGATAGAGAATTTAGGAGGGATCCAATTGCAAAACTGACTTTTAAAATCTGTTTTATTCTGCTTGTCTTCAGTGGCCCATGTTTGACATTTCCCTTGCATTGCCTGATTATATGTTTAAGTGGTAAAATTAATACGGCTTTTTTGGTGATCTGTTTAGTAGCTAGTGATACCATCAGAGCAAGATCTCCATTCTTCATCTCTGAGTAGTGTGTGAGATGATGCTCTATCCCAGAGACTCTAAAAGCTAAAATTTAGTTATTTATTTAGGTAGAGTGATTTACTTCAGACACTGTCTAGGCATAAAGATTTGGGAAATCTGTGCAATCTATAGGCTGATACTCATTTTTATAATATACTTGTTACTATGAATATAGCCATATCATGAACCTCATTCAATGCATATTCATCTTGCTTACAAAGCAGCCTGCAGACCAGAGATGGTTGGAGAATGGTTAACTATAATAAATGAAATTTGACAGACAGTTTGCCGAGATGTTGCCTGGGACTGAAAGGGATGGCTTTTTTACCTTACTCTCAGGAAAAGATGAAGTTCACTAAGGAGGTTCAGATTAACTGTATACAGAGGAGATTATAAATTTATCCTTTTTTTGTGAAATAGCCTTGACTGCAGCAAGGCAAAGAATGATGATGCTTCTTTCACAAGCACAGAATTGGTTTAAGAATTTGGATTTTACATCACACAAGTTTGAAGAAAGGAGGGGAACCTGAGGTTATATTCCAACAACTTTTTAGTCTCTTCCTTATGTCTCTACTCAGGTTCTTCATAGTTGACTTCAGCCATGCTGGCTAAGTAAGTGGAATTTTCTTTAACCTGTCTGAATATTTCTTTTAACTTTTGTTCTTCTGTGATCCCATTTTCCTGTTATTTGCTAGACCAGAACAAATCCTCAGCAAAACTGTGGCAATATCTTTGACCAATAGCCTGCCAATTACCTCTCAACTCCCTTCTGTGCAATTTACTTTGATGATTTTTTTACTGTGAAAATGTATGTTGTGTTTGTGTCCAGTCTTATCTATGCTCAGTAAGCATTTCAACTTACTGATGGTAGCTAGATGCAAATATGATATCAACTAGGCAGTGCTGGTTGCAAGAAAATATCTGAGCTGCTCTGCTCAGATTAGAACTAGAAAGCTGGATAGTTTGTATGTTGTCATGATGCTACATCACTGTAAAGGATAATTAGAATGCTGTCTCTGACCAGTTCTTTCATTTTTTAAATTTTATTTTCACAATTTTGAGCAGCTGAAAGAGATCTTTCTACATTCTATTTCTTTACCTTAACAGCGGTATCTCAGAAACCTGGTGAAAAATTTTTGCCACTGTAGTGGATTGATCTTGGTTGGATGCCAGGTGCTCCCCAAAGCCACTACATCACTCCCCTTCCTCAGATGGACAGGAGAGAGAAAATATAATGAAAGGATCATAAGTCAAGATAAGGACAAGTAGATCACTCACCAATTATCATTGTAAGTAAAACAGACTCAACACAGGGAGATTAATTTAATTTACTGCCAAGAGTAGAATAGTGAGAAATAAGAATTAAACTACAAGCACCACGCCCCCACCCGTCCCTTCCTCCCAGGCTCAACTTCACTACTGACTCTTCTATGTCCTTCTGACATGTGGAGTTGGGGAATGGGAATGGTGGTTAGTTCATAACACATTGCCTCTGCCACTCCTTCCTCCTCTTACTGCTCCAACGAGGGGTCTATCCCAGGGGAGACAGTCCTCCATGAACTTCTCCAGCCTGAGTCCTTCTCGTGGGCTACAGTTTTTCATGAACTGTTTCCAGCCTGGGTCCTTTCCATGGGGTGCAGTCCTTCACAAACAGACTGCTTCAGAATGGGTGTTTTCTTTGAGTTGTTTAGTTAATTGTGTTTTTCTTGAATTGTTCTTCTCTTCCTCTGTGTTTAATTTCCACTAGACATAGTGTGTGATGAAGAGAAATTGTATACTGACTAGCAGCTTTCATATCTGTTGCAATTAAAATAAAGAGAAACATCTAAGTGAACTCTGCACTGTGATGTGTGGAAACAAGTCTAGCCAGCACTTCCTAAAATTAATTCTTCTACACTCAGCCCACCTTTGGGTTTCGTCAGGAAACTTTTCATCTACAGGTCCTAATCCTCGTTGTGCATTTAGTGTGGCCTCTTACTAGCTGCACCCTTCTGTCACATGACTCCTACCCATTCCCTAAGAAAAACTAAAACCTTTTCTTCCCTATTTGAAAAGATTTTTTTCATACTCCCTCAAGTATTATATTTAAAACTTGAATCGTCAGATAAGAAAATGTGAAGGACTTTTCTGGTTTATTGAGTCCAGCTCCCTTTGTCCATGGGAGCAGTGTCCCATTATGCCTTTCATTAAGTGACCATGCTCTATTTCAATGCCCATATTATTGCTTCTCCTTGCTAGTCTTATCAGAAGATGAGTCCAGATATTCATCAGCTGATAGCAGCAAACATTTTAGTTTTAAGTAAGATTACTTCCTGACTAGTTTTTTATTTTGAAAATATTTGAAAGGTGAGGGTTTTTTTAAATAAAGGAATATCAAGAAATTAAGTAAGGTGAGCCTCTTCTTACAAGAATGTAGAGAGAAAGAAAGTTTTTTTCTTGCAAAATAAAAAACTAGTCCATTATATTCCAACATAAACCAAATAAATTATAATAACTGTGCTTTTGTGCTATATCACTTTTACATTGATTGTAATATTGAGGGACAAAGTTTCTAAAGAAGATCCTGAAGATTTTACAACCATGGTACAAAATGACCCATTCACACATGATTTGTGAGAAAGTTCAGCAAAAAAAGATAATACCAAACATATAGGCACTCAGAAAACCTGCTGTTATAAATGCACATCAAGAAAGAATCATTCAAACAAACAGGAATATTTCAAAACCTAGTGCACCATGGCACTGACAGTCATCATAAGGAAAATACAAGGCAGGGTATGTATATTGCCAGAAACATACAGAGCTTTTGTTTTTCATTTTGAGTGATTCCTTGTAAAAACACAGCAAGACTAAAACAAAGCCTCGTTGTCTTTGAGTTTCACTACTGAGGCAAAGACTGAGGAGACGGCTCTGACTTGCAGCCAGCAGCTGGTACCTTTCCCTTGTGCTGCCGAGGCTCTCCAAGAATATACTGTAGTTTGCAAATGGTGAAGATGGCATTTGTTTAGGAAAAGGAAATACACTCAAGTCTGAGTTAATTCTCAACGTTTTGCTACATTTATCTTTCATGGGGGGTGGAAGTTGGCCAATACACAGAGCACCTCAACCAGTCAGTTCATGAGGTTTCTACAAGAACACGTGAGCATCCCTCCTTTGGTCATACACTGGAGTTGTAGTCCTTACCACACCCCTCCTTTGTTGAAGCCCTGCAGAAGGAAAGGGAAGCTGGCTTCAGATGGCAGTCCTTGTTACCATTCAGCACTCTGGGAGGTAAGCAGGGGGAGTATTGTCTCTATCCAGGGTCACTGCAGGCAGGACCAGGCATCTTCTGGCTCTGAATGGGAATGGATTTCCCTCTGTGCTGACCAGACAACTGCTGTTCAAAGTCTTGCTAATTTGGTCACACATAATGAATTGTGTGACACTTTTTCCTGCTCCAGACCATACTATTTCAATTGTAAAATAGAGTGGTTTTGCAAGTGGACAGCATTTGCAGTGCCACTCTTCATTTCAGGAGGATTTCACCAGGTACACGTCTTCATATTTATTATGCCAATAACCAACTGTAGTTAAGTTGTTCATTACTGGCCGTAATGTTTCTGGCGTGTGGCCCATAGACATCAGTGATCATGTTACTGCAGTTATGAATTTTCTCTTTGCTTTGTTACATTGATGTAGCTGTGTAACGTAACTTTTAAAAACCCAAACACACTCAAAACAAGCATGGGTGAAGAAAATCTGGGGTGGGGCAGGTGCATCATCGAGGTTTACATTTTCCACATCTAAACATCTCACGAAGCCTGTCTTTAGTATCCTGTTACACAAAAATAATTTGCAGTCCATACCCATAACATAAATATTTCATAAACTAGTGTGTAAGAGCAGAGGAAACTGGGAACAAGAGAGAGGCCTGTCACAGCTAGTAAATGAAAAACTTTAGAAATCAATGAAAAACAGGAAGAAGGAGTCAAGAAACCAAGTCATCCTTGGTATTGGAGTGAATTTATTTTCGTATTGTCTTTTTAATGCTCCCCTACTATAGTCCTGTCAGGCACAGCACGGGGCACAGCTCTGCAACTAAAGTCGGTGAGACTGCAGAGCTATGGAGATGAGGTGCTGCCATTTACCTCTTCCAGGACACAGGATTATAAGTATGATGATGAGGACAATGCTTACTCCAAAGGCCCTGGCTGGCTGCAGAAAGACAATATCAGCTTGGCTGAATCCTGCAGCTTATTCCACCCCACAGCTGGAGCACAGGTCCCTCCAGTCTACACTGTCACTTAGGCAGAACCACTGGCTCCAAGAAATAGAGGTATCCAAAATCTGTTGGATGAACCTTGCCTCCCCCTCCTCCAAATATCAGGCAGACATTTGATTAGAAGCACCCATCACTTGCAATAACAAAATTACGAAGAAAGAAAGATAAAATGCAACCTTAACTCTGCCTCTTATGGTCAGCTGTGGGTCTTGT
The DNA here is from genome assembly GCA_025345505.1 of Todiramphus chloris collaris. Taxonomy (NCBI): domain Eukaryota; kingdom Metazoa; phylum Chordata; class Aves; order Coraciiformes; family Alcedinidae; genus Todiramphus; species Todiramphus chloris. The sequence goes on along the minus strand of JANVCC010000017.1, from coordinate 9,177,056 downwards.
TTCCAAGATAGACATCAGGTTTTGGAGCTGACAACCCAGCTGACTCACTGTCATGAGTCCACTCCAGATTCCAAGAATTCGTCTGACATCTTTATTCCTTTGGCAAATCTAACCTTTAGCCAATAGGGGGAAGATGTCCAGGCACATACAGCCCAGCTACAAAGGGGGCACCATGCCCCCCGAGGCTCTTTTCCCTCACCTCTCTCATACCTGGATTTTTTTTCATCCAGCATCTATTTTCAGATCTCGATTCAATGTCCTAAGAGTGTCTTTCTGCAGCCAGACACTTTGGTACTCACAGGTACTCACAAACTTCTTTCTTTCTTTCTTTCTTTCTTTCTTTCTTTCTTTCTTTCTTTC
>JANVCC010000017.1:9037220-9176686 GCA_025345505.1 Todiramphus chloris collaris | reverse complement strand
TTCTTTCTTTCTTTCTTTCTTTCTTTCTTTCTTTCTTTCTTTCTTTCATCTCACAACTGCTCTGCTGTGGGAAATGTGAGCTACACATATGCTTCTTTCACAGACTGGAGATCTTAGGTGTTTAATAGCTGTTTCCCTTCTACTGGCTTGCTGCCATCCCCGTTTTCCTCTATCTCCTAATTTATTAACATTTGTTAACATTAGTGTTAAATATTGTGAAAGAAACCGTAACTCTGTGATCCCCAGCTCACTACCAGCTTATTTTAGAGGTTGGTTCTTCCACATTATCATCATCCAACCAATGAATAAAGAAGTCATTTTCCCTAGGATTTAGCTGTTAGAAGACATTTTCTTCCACCCAGTTTTTTCAGAGGTTTCCATGAGATAAATGCTACTCATCAGCACCCTCATCAGTTAAAAAATCCACCTACTTTTCAAGGTACTGAAAATATCAGCAATTCTTTGCACAAGCAATTGAGTTCTAACTCTGTTTTCCAAGGCTTATTAATACTTCTTGACTTTTGCTCTCCTGTGTTTTCCATATAACAAGTGCTTAGCCCTTTAAAATGTGAACAAATAAAACAAATAGGCAGCTCACTGCAAAGTGGAAGTGTGGGATTACTCTGTCAGCTTGCCCTTTTCTCACACCGCGGGCCTGAGAGCAATTAAATGAAGCTGACATGCATTAGCAAGGCAGCCTAATTGAGGCTGGATTGCTAGGAAAATGGCCATAGCCCAAGCCAGTATGGATTCAAGAGCACCCCTATTAGGGAGTGTTGATCAATACCAGTGATTATGACATTTTAAAAATAAAATTGATTGTCCTTGACTTGAGTGGAAGGGAGGACCCACTCACACAAGCCACAGGTTACAATTGCTCTGTTCAATATGAAACACTTTGTGAAATGGTCGTTGCAAGTCTTTCCCTGCAGTCTATCTTACAGGGGCAGAACTCCTGTGACTTTGATTCTCTTTGCTCTGGAGGCCTTTTAGTTAAAAGCTCTATAATAGACTTGGAAGTATTGACAATAATAATAAGCTTATGGGTGAAATTCTGACCTCAGTAAAGTCAATCGAGCCAGAATTTCACCATTTTATATATCCACACATATATATAAAGTATATACATATGCTCTTAACAGATCAAATCTGCACATCGATTCACTCTTTTTATTCACTCTACTTTCTAGCAGTTTGCTTACCAAAGATCTTTTAGATGTGAGCTAATGAAATGAATGTGTTTTCCTCATGCTTAAAGCAGAAAATAAAATTAACAACCTTCTTCCCAAGGAAACCTTCTTCAAAGAAAAAAAGACAGAGGTCAGTGTATCTTGCCTTTCTTCTCTGTGAACCATTTCAAGTCAATTCACATGTTTGAGTTTATGGAAAACTGTCTTACAAACTGCAGGTTTCTCAGGGAAGGGGGACATCTCATCTATATATATTGTGCAGAAAGAGGGATAACATGACTTTAGCTGGTCTCCTCTGATGGGCAGAAGAATAGGAAAGGATATGAATTAAATAGAATCACAGAATGGTAGGGGTTGGAGGGGACCTCTGGAGATCATCAAGTCCAACCCCCCTGCCAGCACAGGATCATCTAGGGCAGGCCACACAGGAACAGATCAAGGCAGGTCTTGAAAATGTCTAAAGAAGGAGACTCCACAACCACTCTGGGCAGCCTGTTCCAGTGCTCTGTCACCCTCACAGTAAAGTTTTTCCTCACATTGAGGTGGAACTTTCTGAGCTTCACCTTGCTACCATTACCTCTCATCCTCTCACAGGGCACCACTGAAAAGAGACTGTCCCCTTCTACTTGACACCCACACTTCAGGTATTTGTAAACATTATTAAGATCTCCTCTCAGTCTCCTCTTCTCCAGACTAAACAGCCCCAGGGCCTTTCCTCATAAGAGAGATGTTCCAGTCTCTTCATAATCTTTGCAGCTGTTCTGTTGGAGTCTCTCTAGTATTTCCCTGTCTCCCTTGAATGGGGGAGACCAGAACTGAACACAATACTCCAGATGTGCTCTCACTAAGGCAGAGTAAATGGGGAGGAGAACCTCCCTCAACCTGCTGGCCACACTTTTCTTTATGCACTCCAGGATACCATTGGCCTTTCTGGCCACAAGGGCACATTGCTGTTCCCTGGATAACTTACTCTACAACAGAATGCCAAGGTCCCTCTCCATAGGGCTGCTTTCCAGTGGGTCTACCCCTAATCTGTACCAGTACATGGTGTTGTTCCTCCCCAGGTGTAGGACTCTACACTTACCCTGGTTGAACTTCATTAGGTTTGCTTTTGCCCAGCTCTCCAGCCTGTCCAGATCTCACTGATGGCAGCACAGCCTTCCGGTGTATCAGCCACTCCTCCCAGTTTAGTATCATCAGCAAATTTACTGAGGGTACATTCAATCCCTTCATCCAGGTCATTGATGAAGATGTTGAACAAGACTGGACCTGGAACTGACTTATGGGTAACACCAATACTTACAGGTCTCTGCACCACTGATCACAACCCTCTGAGCTCTACTGTTCAGCCAGTTCTCAACCCATCTCACTGCCCACACTTCCTGAGCTTTCCCACAAGGATGTTGGGAGACAGTATCAAAAGCCTTGCTGAAGTCAAGGTAGACAACATCTACTGCTCTCCCTGCATCTACCATCAACATGACTAGGTAAGAATAGAAAGTGGTAAGAATAGAAAATATGGATAATTGAAACACTTGGGCTAAGCTATATGAATAATTTAAGAAAACAAGTGAAAAAGAGCACATCTCTTAAGCTGCACAGCAACGCAAGGCATGCAAGGAAGACATAATATCTTTTAGTAGATCAGCTAGGGAGAATCAAAAGGATAAACTTTCATCTCTTCTTTAAGCTGCTCCTGGAACTCATGAAATGCCTTACTCTTGCCTATCATTCTTATATATGCAAACCATCTTGTGGGATATATGGCAAAGTAAACAGTAAATTAGCAGTAGATGTTTACAGGTGGACACAATTTCTATTAATCTTAATACACTGATGTAAGAAACCTTAATTACCAGATAATTGTAGAAATGGTGTGATAACTTCTGTCTTAGATCAGCAGAACTTCTAATTACTGAATTTTTCATCATCTTATTTGTTAACTTGAAGAAATCAAGTTAAGTTTTGCTATAGTTTATCAGTTACCTCATGCCAGTACTTGTGCTAGGCATTGTGGAAAAAGCAGAACAGAAATACCATCCAGGTCACAACTCAGAGAGTTTCTATCTGCCAGTAGCTGTGGCACTCTGTTTTGTGACTGTGAATATCAACGGTGCATCTCAGGCACTGTTTTTTGGGGTAACTGTGCTTGTCTGCCAACTAACCAGCTCCGTGCTGCCAAAAGGAAAATCCTAGTTTGCTTACTCAATACTTACTCCTCTTTTCCCACTGCTTCTGCCCTCCCAGACATCCCTTCTGTATCTCTCCTCACACCTTTCCACTAGCTACATTAGCTAACTTAAACATCAGAAAATTATCCCATCCTTTGGTGTAGTTGTTTTCTGCCTTTTCAATGAGTTAGACGGGTCCATAGAGAGGACCAAAGTGCAAAGTGGTGGCTGGGAGCTGGAGCAGCAAGGGCAGGGGAAATGGGATCTCACCACTTCAGCGGCAGTGAAGTGCTAAATCAATTTATGGATCATGTTGGAAGCTCAGCACAAGCCATGGTTGAAACCTGTGGTTCCGATCTGCAGGGACATGAGCACTCTTGCTGTGTCTTACATGTAATCTACCAAATTTAGATCTAGTTGATGTTTCCAGTCTGAGAAGCATTAAAATTCACTGATGGATTATGTATTCCTCCAGTACCAGAGTGTTTTGACTTCTGCTGTGTATAATTGCAGATTTGTCTTAAACAAAGAAAACATTCATTGGGGCCTAAAATCATGTATTCTTGTACTTCAAGACAAAAGGTAGATTGCTTTTTCTATCCACCTGCATTGTACCTGAGGAAGGTCTTGGTCTACCTCTATCCCCACCTCCAACCTAGCCTTTATGTCATTAGACCAATCTCTTTTCATGACCTGCTGGTCAGGTCCCTTTCCTGGGACCTTGGGCAGATGAAGGGAGTTCACTGGAAACTGTTTTGCAAGGGAGGTCATGATTTTAATCCCACAGGCTCAGTAATAAGAGAATGGCACGTTTCCTTCCTTTGTTTTATTAGCCAACTTCTAGTTGCAGTATTAGAGGCGGATATAATGGTTTCCTCTTTTTATTTCTTCAGATTTGTATATGTTTGTTTGTGATGTCCTGAATCAGAGTGGCACATCTAGCATATTCTGTGAAATATTCACAAGACCTGACATATTTTAGATGGCAAAATCCAAGATGATTAGAGAACAGATAGTCCACCAGCCCTGAAGGAGGATACCAAGGTGGGAAGCATCATTCTTGACCTCATCCCATCCCCACATGGTGGTCCTGGTTAGACGTATCTTTGAAAGAGCTCCTTGCAGCCTTAGAAGCTTCCAGCTTCTTTGAGCCCAGCCTCCATCCCTACCACAAATGCCTCCATAGCTACCTGATCCTGCAGCAGAGTCCTCACTCTCCCCTTATCTTGCAGAGCTAACCACAATAACCTCTTGCTGCCAAATCCCATCCTCTACCTATGTATCCCTACCAAGTCTCCCACCACTGCTTCTCCAGGAATGCTGGGCTGAGGTTTATTGAAATGCAGTGTAACCATAATCACACGCGTGAACAATGCCTGCACTGCTAAAAGGAATTTCTGCCCGCCCTGCCTCCCCTTCTCATCTGCCTGCAGTACCTCTACCAGGAGGGCAGGTTGGCATTTCAGCTCTAGTGAGCTGGAGGCAAAAGGCAGGATGTACTTACCTAAAAAAAATAAATGATAAAAAAATTTGATTCCATGGGACTCTGAAAAACCCAGTGGATTCCCGCAGGCAGAATCAGGCACATGGCAGTCCTAGTCCATTGCCCTGCCCCGTTTCCACACTGCTGAGTTATAGCTGCCCAAAGAACACCTGCCCATAAACAGCATCTTGGGTGTCCAGTAAATTCATCCCCTTCCCTTGACACTCTGTCATTTATCGATGCCACTGATGACCAAGGGATGACCCAGCAAAGGATGGACGGTGGAGATTCATTCCTTGGCTAATGTCTCAGAGCAATGCCTCATTGCACCACCTGTGTGGGACTGACAGGGCAGGTTCCACACAACCAGAGAGCAAGGTCTGGCCACCAGTCTGAGTGGCAGCAGGGGATCAGCGGAGGAGCTTGGGTTAGCGTACATCGGTCTGGGGTAGTGGCGGCCAGAACCTCTAAGGCTGCTCGAATGAATATGCTTTTTGTTTCAAATGGCAGCTTATAAAAAAAAAAAAGAAAGAAAGAAAGAAGCAGAAAATTATGTCAGTTTTAGCATGGAATGAGATCCACTGGTTCACAGCCCCCTGTGAAAGAAACCATTTCCCTCTCTTTATTGACATCAGAGCACTTCCAGGTATATTTGCCAGGACTTTATAAACTGTTCTTACTACTGTCACGTATCCTGCTTGGCTGGGAACATGTGCAGTAAGAATAGCACCACACAAAAGTATTCCCACCGCAAAAACATCTTGGCAAGGGAATTAATTTATCAGTATATAGAAAGCATACTTCCTAATGAGAGACAAGCCCATTTCCTGCACTTGGACTTGTGTTCCAGTATTCACGGCTGTCCAAAGCCCTTGTTCGAACTTGATATTGTAATCACTTGGCTAGATCTAGATCTAGATCTATTGTAATGTAAACACAGAAAAAAAAACCCTATGTAATTCACCACTTTTATTAGGCTACCTTTCATCCTGAAAAGACTTCCCAGAAAATCTGTAATAGATTACAGACTGTTTGACTCCATCATCACTAAGAAGTCATTGTCAAAGCAGTTTCTGTCTATTCCTTGCATTTCAGAGTCAGTTATTAAGATGTTTGCAGTGTCACTGAAGTTCCTGTACAATTATTTTTTTTCACATTGTACATAATAGCTACGGTTAATAAAACATGAGTTTATAATCAGTCTTTACCCATCAGTAACCAAAGCCTGGTCCCAGATACATTCTGTTATTCTTGGTCTCAGCAAATTGCTTGGAACTGCCATTTTCTTTTAAACAACTGTGATGATAATAACTTTCATCAGTACTGAAAAACACTCAGTCACCATTCAAATCAACGTGAAAAAAAAATGGCTAGGTGATCAGCCACAGAACGGAAGGTTTGGAGTGTTTGAAAGGAACCCAGCTCTGGAGGTGCTACCAGGTGATAGCGTAATTGCAAACAGACTTTTTGCCAAATGAAGTACACCAAGTGTAGTTACCTCACAGTTCTTACAAGTTGCTTTTTTTTTTAAAACCCTATTAAATGTCAGTGTGTTAGTCCATATGTTGCTCTGAAGAGACCTATAGCTTTCTGGGGTTAACAGGAATCTTGTGCTTTTATTTTTTGTGATGGTTTTATACCACACTGTGTGTTGCACTGGACTTCACTGTAGTATGAAATGGAGAGCTCTAGGGTTCTTTGTTCAATAGTTTGGTTTTTAATTGTTTGAACACACTGTGGAATGATTGCATTTTATAAGGATTTTAGAAGTAAATGTCTTGGGTTTCCACTCCTCCTGACAGGCAGTGGTTACAGTCTGTGAGTGTAACCTCTGCTGCCTTGTGCACCAAATCCTGGCTGAATGGAAGTTCCCCAAATATGTGTGGAGCAGATGGAAATATTCTTATTAACCCTACTACACCTTCAGTCAGGACCCCAAACAAAAAAACAGAGCCTAAGAAATGAGTACATTACATTACATAGTATTTGGGGATAGGATCTAGAAATTATTTTTCTGATCTGTATAATGCATAGGTTGTACAGAATGCTAGAACTGCTGGAGAGCTAAATGTTCATTCTGTGACCAAATCTGAGACCTAACTTTTCCTTTTTTTTAATTTTTTTTAATTCAAATTTAACATCAAATGTCTAGTTTTATTCTGTTACCGACATAAAACCCAATTCTGATCCCCTGAGATAGTTTGATTCCATTATGATGCACTGTCTTGTTTCAAAAAATGTGCTAAATTTTTATTTTGATAAGGTTAAAACATTGTAGTATAATTTAAAATATTTACTATAACATACTGTCAAATACATCTGTCATATACTATTGACATTCATATTTCAAGGGACTATTAAAACAAACACATAAACAAACAAACAAACAAACAGTTACATCAAAGCAAAACTAATACCTTGTCATAACGAAACATTCATGCACTATGGAAATTAGAAACTTAGCAGGCAATCACTGCTCAAAATCGCTGTGTCTCACTATGCAGTTTTCCATTTTAGGCAAAAGAGTGTCTTTTGTCGGAACACTGCTCAAACATCAAGTTGTGGCCAGTTCTGCTTTAGTGCTTGTCAGGGCAGAAACTACAAACCAAACCATTAGTTCTAGCAAAGCTGCCCTTGAACTGCCTGCTGCAAAGCTCTAACTAAAAGTAGGCAGGTACACGCTGTCTCTGGAATATCACAGCCTCTTTTGTATTTATTTTCCAGATTTTGCAGCAAGTAATTTTGTGTTTGCATTCTTTCTTTCTTTCTCTGGAAAGTAAGGAAAGGAAGAAATGAACAATGGTAAACTTTGTATCATAGCCCTTATAAATTAGAAGTCATCTTAGCTTTGTTTTATGCCACGCACAGAAATTATAAAGCAGCTGTGTCCCACAGGCAAATCTTAGGGAACTCACACGTAGTCATTTAATCTGTAGCCACTATGGGAAGCAGATGTCAGGGAAGAAGCATGGTTTCCCTTGTAGACAGTTGGTGGTCTGTAGGAGGGAGCAGTCCTTCTTACGCTGCTGGGCTGCGTCTGGTAAGGTGTCTCATTCCCACGACACTGACTCGATGTGCACAGCAGAACACCACCGAGGATCGTCAAAGATGCGGAGATGAAGCCAAGGTAAAGAGCTTGACCAATCTCGTACTTCATCCCACTGGGAAGCGTGGGGTTGTAGAAATTTGTAACGACATCATTAGTGGTCCAAGAAACAGGTACCAAGCAAACGAGACCAGCCAGGATGAAAACAATCCCCCCAGAGACCGCGATGAAGGCTTTGGCAGAAGTCCCCTTGGCACACTGTGTGCACTTCATACCGACGACAGCAATCACGCATGCCAGCGCAGAAAGGACGCAGGAAATTACCATCATGGCACGGGCCACTTGGAGGTCACGGGGCAGTGCCAGCTGGGAGTGGTGGACTTGGCACTGGTAGATGCCGGTGCTGTGCCAGACACACTCCATCCAAAGCCCTTTCATATAGGCCACAGCTGTTATAATATTGGTGCCTACATGTGCTGTTCGCCACCAGTGTGGCAGAATAGTAGCAATTAATGTCCCAATTAGGCCGAGCAGGCTTAGGCAGAAGCCAAGTAACTGAACAGCCGAGCTTGCCATGTTAATGTTTGTCCTGCCTAGTTCCCTTAATAAAGCACCTCCGCTTGAATTCCTTCGGAAAACACGAGCTTTTCTTGGAAGATATGCAGCTGTTTTACTTTGACACCTTCTGCTCTCCTAATAAAAGGTAATTGAGGAAAAAAGGAGTTAATTATTACCCAAATGCATTACCTCTCTAGCCAGTAAGGTGCATTCCAAGTGCAGTTAGTGCAACAATTAGCATAGTTATCGCTGTTAATCGTACTTTTGTGGAAGTAATGGGAAAGTAAGCTTCCCTCTTCACTTATATAAACAGTCTTCTGTTGCCCACTGGGAAGAAAACTCAAGACAATTTATGAAATGGAAAAAAATATTTTTAATGCAAATATTCCTCTTCCCAGCAGACTCTTCAAAAAAACAAACATGATTTCCTTTCTAAAGCAGAGAATTAGCTTGTGTTAACACTTGGAATGAATGAGATTTATAAAGTAGGGAACTGCAGGTTGCTTTACATGATGAAAACGTTCCCAGAAGGTCATAGCAGGACTAGGAAAACAATATGAGTGTATTTTCTCAAAGTAGGAAGCAAAGAGAGTGATTTAAAACCTGTGGAAGAGGATAACAAGTATTGGATTAAAGTCACTTTCCTGACTTGCCAGTATTTCTTGAGGTTGCATTTTAATAAAGCAGCTCAAAAGGGAATAATTTTTGTTAGCCTCTGTGGAGTTTCAGCTTATGATTTTTGGTTGTGGGCAAAATGACAGCATGTGAAACCAGATGTACATCATGGAGCTTCTGAGGAGCAACACCTTCACAGTTTGGTCACATATGAATTCTAGTTGAAAAACAAAGAATACTAACTCTTCCTTCTGTATAAATCGCAGATTGAATGGTCTTTTCCAATGGCTGCTTTGCAAGGTCTGTTATACATCATGCATTATGTGTGTGGGCAGAAACCTGATATTTTAATATAAAAAATAACAGTTGCATCAAAATCCAACTTGGAATTCAGAAAAAGAAAGAAATTTAGGCTCCGATTCTGCGAAGACCCATGCATGTGCTGAACTTCTGCTCGTAGAAGAAAGCCTAAGTGTTTGCAGGACTGGGCTTTAGAAGACAAAGGGAGGAAAACCACCTGGCCAAACTAATGAAGACCATTAGAATAACAAAATAACACAGAGGGGGAAAAGTGAAAGCTGGTTTACGTTCCCCTTATCTCACTAGTGCGGCGGGATTGCTTGAGGTGTGCACCAGTGCCGATGTTTGTCTCCAGACCACGTCACAGAATGCACTTATAACTGCATAAGAATGTGGAGTGTCTCTTCCCAACACAACCCAGAATCTACCTTGGACCTTGTGCCAAAAGGAAGGGAAAAACTGAAAAACACAGGGATTATGTGGGCTAGGCAGGACAGCAATGCAGGCTGAGAGTCTTGTACTTACACGTGTTCCTTTTCTTTTGTTTGGAGCATGTCTGCTGTGTGCAGACGTAGGATGGGGAGGAATGTGGTGTTGGACAGGGTCTACTGGGAAGTACCCAGCCCTCTGACTGGAAGGGAAGGGAAAAACCAAAAACCAGCTTTCCTTTAGTGTGGTTAGTTTCAGGAAGGCATTTTCCTACTGTTAGGGCTTTCTGGCCTCTCAGATACTCTTTATATAATGCTTAAATGAAAATAACTGGGTTTATGTGGTAGTTGAAGTAATTTGCCTAATAGTGAAACTAATTTGCAAATAATGAGACAAATGCAGAGGGTTTTATATCAGAAATTGTTCCAGATCAGTGCCACAGGATCTCTCTGCATTCTGCCAGGGAAGATGAAGCTGCAGATTTCCCTTTGTACCAGCGATTGCAGAGTGCTACAATAAGACAGGACACAGGTTGGCCAAGCACAGCACAGAGGAGAACAGTAAAAGTAAGCAAAAGGTTATCTCCAAGATTACTGGAGATATTTTATTTGCTTCCACTAAATGCTTGGGTAAGAGCTCTATAAGTTCTCAACGTATGTTTGCCTTCCAGATTACTTGGGTTTGGCTCATATATTAAGCATAAGGAAAACGAACCAGTATTTTCCTTTTTTATATTACTCTTTGTTTCCTGTGAGGCATGTTTTTGTTGTATCTAAATATGCCACACACTCTAGAGAATTTTTCCAGGTAATATACCTCCAGGATTATAGAGATCTAGACACAGCTTTGGGGCACAGCAGGAGGACAAGCAACCTACCCAGGCTGCACAGGAAATCTGTGACCTAACTGGAAATGAAGCTCAGCTCTCCTGTGTCCCAGACCCAGGCCCTAATCCCAGCAGCACCTTTCACATTCCTGGTCTTTGCATGGTCTGATAGTCCCCCGGTCCATCAGTATTTTTCCCTGTCCACATCTGCAGATGAATGAAACTTGAGATCATCCAATTACTCATCCCACACATTATATCTGTATATTGCACACCATTTAGAAGAGTGCTCTACATTACTCTTGCATGTTTGCAAATAGGCTTTCAAGGTCAGGCATCAGGCTTTGCAGCTAATCCCAGGGAGAACAGGATACAAAAGGTAAATGTGATTTACACTACCAATCACGGGACTCCCAATTTAATGGAGGTCAGAATACTCTGGGGCTTGGCAGCAGCTATTTTTAGATGTCATTAAGGTGTTATTTTTAAACATCAGCCATTAATAACTTTCTAATTTAAGAAACCAGTATTAATTAGCCCCACTTGCTTGGCGTCATGTTTTCCATGTGCAGCAGATGCCAGCTGCCCCTGGTGCTCAGTAACACTTTAACTGCTGTGGACCAGCCTTCCCCTGCTTGCAAGTGGCAAAACCAGCAGTAACTTAACACATTTATCTCAAAGAACATCAATGGCCTTGTTAAAGTGTCTCGCCTTACAGCTTTGTTCCTAACAGGTTAGGCAAGACACATGACCACCACAGAAGGATCAAGTGAGTGGCTGGTTGAATGTTTCTCATGGGCTGACCTAGTTAAATGCAAGAACAAAACCAAACCATTTTTTTCTGCATGGACTGTGCTAATATTTTTTTAGAAAGTGAGTGAACCAGAGACAGCTTTTGAGGGGCAATGAAAATGGCAGATGACAGGGGTAAAAACCAGTTAAAGTTGGTAAAATGGCTTCTTAAATCTAAGGGGAAGCAGTAGTGCTACTGCCCAGTGCACAGCTGCCAGAGAAGGTAGGGGTGGTTTTCTTAAACCAAGCACACTCCTGAAATGGCTCATCTCTGCCTTTGATTTGCTCAGCCAGACCCCAACATCTTGGCAGCAGTGGAGTACGTGAGATGCCCCTCTTAGCTGCAGTGATATGTGTTTGCATCCCCTCCTGCAGCAACGCCAGCAACCCCTGGGCTCTCATCTAAGCCCATCATCTCAGATAAATCATTTTGTCTTCATTTTCTTGGTGCAGTTCACCTTGTACTGGTGAGAAGCTTTGAGACAGCTGAACTGACCCCCTGCAGCAGATCTGCCTGGATGAGTATCATTACTTTAGTGCAGTACATGGGATGATGGAGTCCAGGATCAAGGAAGAGCATTCATGTTTAGCCTTCATGACCTTCAAAGCCCATCTAAGCAGTGAGTGACTGTAGAATTATGTGAAAGTTTGTGTAGAAAAACTGTGAAACTTTGCAATTTCCTTGTTCTGCCAGCTCATGCCAGCTTTATTTTTATGAGCACAAGGGTTGGAAAGACAATTTTCCATATAAACTTTACTTTTGCCTTATGCCTTTGTTGTGTAGGAACAGCCATAGCTGTGAGAAATCCTTGACTATGATTTCCACTGGGCTATATCACAGCTGTGTATGCCTTGGGAGATATGGCTCCAAAGTAAGCTCCAAATAAACAGCAGAGACTGATGGTACTAATCTGGGTATTTACCCAGGATTAAATGACAGATGCGTGTTTTACTGCTGTCTCTTTCATTGTTTCTCATTGGTCTTATCCTTTGATTTCTACTCTTTCCAAGCCCTTTCTCCAGACCCATGAATTACTTCTTCACGTGCAGACTATGCCTCTGGTAACTCTCATCTCCTGGGCTGCAGATGGTTCTGCCAATTAATTTTAATTCAGTAATTTTGTTATTTCTCTGTGCACTCTTACCAACCTATGTTTTCACTTCAGACCTTCAAATTCTGCACCAATTCTCTGAAAAGTGCTGGAAATCTGACCATTTCAGCCTCTGCATTAGGAGTACAAATTGGCTCAATGTAGTGATGTCCTATGCAGATATCCTTACCAGCTGCAGACCAGTAGGGAGTCAGGCCTGAAGTACTCCTGGCTGTGGGCTTCATCTGAGCCAGGCCCTTAAGTATATTCCCATTTTACATGCTTGCCTAATCTCACACAGCCTGAACTATTAAACTTGGGCCCATGTTTAAATGCTAGCTGGGTAAGAGCTTGAAGGCATGCTCAGGTAGTATGTTTGCCAGACAGGTGAGTGGGATAACTCACTCTGTCACTGGGAGTTTGACTCTTTCATTGTTAATTCCTGATTAAAGAAAAAAAATTGACTAGCACTTTGCACTCAGTATAAAGAGACATCTCCATGTGTATGGACAAGGGTGGGTAGATCTGAGGGGAAATAAGGCTTGGCAGGCTGACAGCAAAATTCTCCTTCCCTTCCTCTTTTTTTTTTTTAAAGAAGAAATTAAGAAATCAACAAAAGTTGGAAAGGCACATTGTAACCAGCCCTGATCCTACACCTACTCCCACCCCCTATCTGTGAAACAAGTCTTCACGGCAAACGCTGACATTGATCACTGCAGTGCAGCTGCTGCTCTGCCAGATGTGCAGGAGGAGCTTTAACCCCTCCTCAGATGTCATGTGGCCCTGCTGGGTTTTAACGAACCTCGTGCCACCTCATTGTTTCCTTCTGCATAGACAAGACCCTTATCACGAGTGCCAGGGCAATCTGCCTGCACAGCTTTTTGTGTGTCTGCCTGGGCTATGGGTGCTGTCAGCCACCAGCAGTACTGCCATGCATTTCATTGCTTGTTCCTTCCTGAGACCAGTCATACATCATCTTACCACCAATCGCTATTGCCTTTACAATTGTCTCACTTTGAAATACTCTTGAGTGGGCCCCATTATTTTTTTTCTATCACAGAAGTATTTAACTTTTTGGAATGTGTTATTTGGGGTTTTTCTAGAGGTGCAAACCAAAAGTTTCATCTTCACCCTTAAATTCAATAAAAGTGTGAAGTCGATAGACCTGCAAAAACTAGAAAGCCCATAAATTAAAAAGGATCAGGTCCACATTTTGATCCCACATAATTTTACTCCCCAAATTTTGGAGTCTTGTCACCTCAGTTCTCCAAACAGGCAGTGGCTGACGTAGGTACATTTAGAGAGAGGTTTAGATCATCACTGGGATGAATTGCCCTCAAGGGCTTCTATCTGCTTTTGGGCATTGATAGGGTCATCACCTCCCCACAGAGGTGCTTGAGGCAGTGCCTGATCCCAGGCCTCAGGGATGAAGACTGCACCACAAAGCAGTCTGCATGATATGAATAGGAAACAGAGTTAAGGGATTAAGGGAAAATAACCAGAAATTGTATATATGTAAATACATGTGCATATATATGTGTTTCCAAGGTTGTACATGCAGGTACTTCTGAAATTGTTCATCTGGACTAGACCTTTCAAAAGAGTCCTGTGATTTCAAGCAGCTTGAGTTTTGGTGCTTATCTTGGGAAACCTCAGTTCTACTCTACAGTAGTCAGATTTAAGCTCTAAGATCTGGGAAACTCAAAATCATTTCTCATGTCTAAAACTGCATCTCAATGTCCACGCATAAAACCTGTGGTATGGAAAAGAATAAAAGGACAAAATTATCTGAGAGCTAAACTGTGATTATATTAAAATGATTGATGTGCTCAGGCAGAGCAATATATGGATATTACTATTTGGCTGGCACATGAACAGAAACTCTTGCTCTTGGACCACTTGCAGCTCACATGATCTCATTTTTTACTGAATGTAGCCAAGGTTATTAGTTTTGAATGATAATAAACAGCCATGATGTGGTAGGGGCTCCTCCATATACCATAACATAGAGTAGGATATGATGAATGGTATATTTATAAAGTGCACTCTACATGCAATGTGGCTACTTAATTTTGACCTGTATTTATAGAATTAAAAGAGCATTATAGCAAATATACACTATAAACCTTCATTTCTTTTCAGAAAAGTCAATCCTTTCACCAACACTGGTTTACTGAATCTAGGAGGTATTTGTTTGCCTGTGGGACACTGCTAGATGAGTCAGCTTAATGTACTAGAAATAATGGGCTCTTTTCTTACATGTTTATTGTGGCTTTGGATGAAACTCTGCTGGAGTTGTTAGTACCTGTCTGGGTAATTTTAATTTGAATCCATCTGCAGACACACAAACATTATGAAGTACTGTGTATATGTACATTATAAACAGCCTTTTTTCCTTTTGAACCTATCCCCCATTTGGTCTGGAGCAATGGTTTTCATTCAGGGAAATGAGATGAACAAAGCTGCTGTCGTGGGTGTTTTATCCATATTATTCCCAATGCTCCTGGGCAAACCACAGGTGCCAGATTTCATTTTCAGGGGGCACCAAACATGACAAGCATAACAATTTAGAAATTCAGTGGGAGATGGGACAAAGTAACGTACTAAGAAATGCTCATTGCTATAAAAAACAGGTACATGGTTCCACTTGCCGAATACTAAACATTGGGTGACAATTTTGATAATTTTGGCTTTTTTTTTCCATATGCAAAGTGGAAATAATTTCAGCTGAAGGTAAGTTCATCAGTGTTGTAAACATTAATGCTTTACAGTGAGAACATAAAGCTATTGCTCTAAACTTAACATAGCATTTTATTGTAATCCAATATACAGGGAAAAGGCAAGATAAGAATTTATCTCATATATCCATGGTATTGGTGCACAAATTTCTGCAAAATAAGGAGACGTGGGAACCAAACCTTTAATTGCCTGTGTACCAATGTCTTTGTGGATGCTTTTACTTCCAGATTAAAGGAGCCAAATCAACATCAGAGAGTCTCCCTGTGGTCTCGTGTTGGAAACAACCATATCCATTTTTGGAACATGATCTGCTGAAACCAAGGGAAGTCTGTGCGTAGGCTGGTCTTTTATCGGGCCCTCAGACTAAAAGGCCACCACATCTGCAAAAAGGGTTGCAGCCGGAATGACGCAGAACTTACAGGGGGCTCTGTGCCCTAGAGGATTCCTGTCCGCACGTGTGAGCTGCTAAATTAATTGCTGCCCAGTCAGATTACGAAAGCCTAACAGCTAAATCAGAGTATTTATTACCTGAGAATACCACAAGATGATGGACCTATTTTAGCTCCAAGGTCACAAGCCCTTAGGCCAGGCTATCAGCTAACATAAATCGCTGCACCATCACTCAGTGAAGGGAGTGGAGCTACACCAATGTACACTATTTGGCTTCTGGGAGCTTGGGAGGTAGAAGGTTTTGAGTTCTGTCCACCCGTTCACCTGTGCACAGCTTGCTCGCTACCTATTGTATCTGACTTATTAAAATTTATGACCAGAGATTGTTGTGTTTGTACAGCCTGCCAGTTGCACAAACGTTTCCTTCTGGGTTATTCTTGGGTGATTTTGCCCAGTCAGTTTTCAAATGACGCAAGACTTGGAGTTTCTAATATTTCCTGTGGCAAACTGTTCTACAGTCTGCTACACTTCACAGTTTAGAAATACACCCTGAGAGACAAACCAAATCCTCGTACTCTTTCTCCCAGCCATATTTCCTTGAATCAGCCTAAACAAACTATCTTGTTCATGTGTATGCCTTGCAAATGCCTATTGAGGGTTATCATACCTTTTTTATTATATGTGTCTCATCTGAGCTCTCTCCCTCTTCTCCTTCTGCCCTCCACTCCTGTGCTATTGACGTTATTTAATAGTGCTTAAAATACTTTTCAGCCTAATTTAATTTCCTCTTTGTTGCAAGGCTCTGTGATGTATTACACTTTATACTGGTTTTCCCCTTCAGCTATTACATAGACTGATCTCAGAAATGGATTGTGCTACTCAGGCTGGCACCAACACTCTCATTGCAAAATCTTCACTTTCATTGCTCCTGGTCACTGTTATTCTATGATCCATCTGGTTTTGGAAACTCCTTCCAAATACTGAAACCATTATTTTGTTAAAGACTGAAATCGAATTTATCAGGTTGCTGGAAGTGTAACCTGCTAGATGTCTGCATCTTCAGTTAGCTTCTCATTCCCAGGATTGCTGATGTCTTTTCCGAGGTGACGGCCAGCGGAGCAGCCAGCCCTCCTCTCCCAGTCCCCAGTCTCCAGGCTCAGTTCCGGGGGTGTTAGATTGGAGAGGCTGGTGCTTTCTCATTGAAAGATCTAAAGGAGAAAATATGTGCCATTGCAAACCTGAAATAAGATCCGGGCTGCCATCCTTCACTCAGCAGCCACAAAGCAGAGGGAGAAGGGGGAAGGGGAAGGCCATTTGCTGGATCTGAGCTAAGCTGTCTGGAGTCAGCAGGATGACTCCCTGTGATTTCCATGCACACAGACCCAGGGCATCCTTCACCTCTCCCTTCTCCCCCTCACCTGGATTGATAAGCTTGTATCTCAACTGGCACAACCACATGGGCATTCACAGTCCACTCACATTTTTTATTTTTTTTGTTTGTCTTTTTTTGGTTCCCATGTTTCCACTGGGAAGACTCCCAGACAGAAATATGAGCAATCTCTGAGCAGCACATCCTGTATGCCTGCACCTAACCTGAACAGATGGGCAGCACAAGGGACCAGTGGCTCAGGTTTGCCCACGTTTGGAAGACACCAGGGGGTCAGCTGACAATGTTGTTGCAAGTACGTTTCTGGACAGATATTTGTTAGCCCCTGATCAGTCAAACAACTCTGTTCTTGCTTACACAACATTTGGGTGCACTGAAGACATATCTGAGAATGGGTCTGAACTTGAGCGTAATGAGTCCATTTGATTAAGGGGTTGATAGACTGGAGTCAAAAAAAGACACAACGCACAACGACCTTCTTCACCCTTAGGTGTTTGCCTTAACTTTGGACACATGACACGCTCATAGTGATTTTATGAAAAGCTTTACGTCCTCACACTTGTATACCTTAATGGGAGACGTATTTTATTCCCAGATTAGCTTAGTTGCATTAACAAACAAGCTGACAGCTGACTAACAGAGAGCTCAAGATACTCATGACTTACTGTATAAGACCTCAAGATTTTCAAGGAGTAATGGGCTCAACTGGAACACAGGAAGTTCCATCTAACATGAGGGAAAACATCTTTACTTTGAGGGTGTCAGAGTACCAGAACAGGCTGCCCAGATTGATTGTGGATATATCCAAAACCTACCTGGATGCAGTCCTGGGCAACCTGCTACAGGTGAACCTGGTACACTGTACAGGTGTATCAGGGGGGTTGGACTATATGATCTCCAGAGGTCCCTTCCAACCCCTACCATTCTGTGATTCTGCATGGTTCTGTGACCTGGAGCACCAAATATAACACGAAAATCAGTGGAAGGGCTGAGTTCAAAGTGTCATCTTTCCTTTGAGCTGAGCGTGTGTGTGACTCCGCACTGCCACGCTTTGACATGTATTTGATTTTACAGCTACATCTTTATTGTGTGTGATATTCTCCCCACATCTTTAACACTTTCCTTTGTTTTTCAGGACAACGTCAAAATAAATAAGACCATTGTCCACAAACTCATTCATCTTTCCTGTAGCTCTCAGAGAGTGCTGTAATTATTTAACTTCTTAAAACTTTCACACTCTTACAACTCTCATAAAGTAGTTATTTAACTCTTGATATTTTCTACCCAGCTGTGATGATTTAATCTAGCCTGGGTTTTGAAAGAGTCAGCCAGGAAAATCCCAGAGTGCAATACAGCTCATTTATAAGGATCAGTGTTTCTGCAATACCAAGCCTGGGCTGCACTCTACATCTGTCTTATCTAAACACTACCATCACACTGTATTTAGATTTTCATGGTAAGTTAAACCACAACACATAGATTGGAGAAAGTCTTACATCTGGCCTGGAAAGACCATTCTGTATTTTAAACATTTTGCGGAACAGCTCTGTATTATTAATTCAGGTAGAGCACATTTGTTTTGGGAGGTTTAGTTCTCTTGCCAGCAAGGGGGAAGCACTGTGGTCTCTACCACAGAAGTTCTTACTTCTCAAAAAAAACCCTCAAAATTAAGTCAGTTCCCTGACTGTATAAATCACAGCCTTTCATAAGCCATTCTGATGTGAGAATTGTATTATAATACAGGTGAAATTCCCTGTCTTTCCCAGTGATGACTTCCATAAGTGAGAAAAGAGAAAAAATAATTCAACAACACAAGTGACATTTTATATTTCCAAACCAAGCCCTCTGAATTCCAAGGCCAGGAAATTCTTATGATTAAGATGCCTCTTATGGACATTAAATACCCAATATAGTTTATGTTGATTATTAATGGTCAACAAGAATACTTTAAAGTTTATATTTTACACAGAAATTGCAAGTATAAACTTCTCCCACTACATATATTTGCTATTGCTGAGCTAACATTGAAAGACACATACTAACTTTTTAAATTTCCTGACTTTTATGATTGCTCAATTTTGCAACCTTAACATTATTTTGAAACTAGGATTGTGTAAAATTTTCCCCCAGAGACTAAGAGAACTATGTGCTTTTGAGACGTTGCCTTTCTGTAGCTAATTTCCCTGGTTTTGTTGGGGGGGGTTTGTTTCCAACTGAAAAAAATCTCGCAGACAGAAGCAAAATCGCAGAACCTCAAAAATAATCAAGTGCATTTCTAGTACCCTGGTGCCTCGACTTTTTCTGCATTTGCTGTGTGTTCATTCCACAGTGCAGGTGTACATCTGCTATGGATCACAGCCCTGTCCAGGAAAGCACTTGACATCACTAGAACCACTCACATGCCTAAGGTGAAGCACTTGCTTATTGGGGAATATCTTTAGAGATATTTAAACTTGAAAGGAAATTGATCTTAATTTTCCTCTCCATGCATGTGGGATTTAAACAGGTGATGAATTATATCTAATGACTGCTAGTGTGCATATTCCCTGAACATGAGTGGGAAATTAATTCTTTCTGTCTATATGGAGTCATAAAGTAGCATAAAAAGTCAGAGAAATTGGTTCATTTAAAACAAACCACAGGTCGTTCTCGGCTTGTATCCAGATTGTTTTGCATCTCAAGTTAAACATTTGTTTCTGTGCCTGCTGCCGACTGGTTTTCTGGGACTGAGCAGATGGCGGGACCTTTTTTATTAGCTGGTCTTTTTAGGTGAAAATTTTCCCCTTGTGAGCGGGCTTAGGAGACCCATACAATAATTAAACCCCCTTAAACAGGATTAAACCTTGTCTGAAGGCTAATGTGACTCTATACAAGGAGATGGCTTTTTATCAGTTGAACATGTGATATGAAAGCAAAGGAAGGGCAGTGTCCCTCAGTCCAACTTGGAAGAACCACAGCAGAGTGCAGTGCCAGTAGGCACCTGCTCCTCACATAGCACGTTGTCCTCTTCCTTTTGCATCAAGAATGGACTGGACACTCCGTGCCTCTTTGTGATGAACTGTTTTATTACTAACCTTAAATGACACATGGCTTTACACTTAGAGCAAATGTGTTAACTGCAGGAAGTCACGTAGACAAATATGACTAAGAGTTGCAGTGGGAAACAAGTGTCTTTTTAAAGAAGGGCAAATCATTAGTGCCACAAAGAGCACAAAACCTTGTGAAAGCAAAGGTCTTCCAAAGGGCTCAGAATCATACAGGAGAAAATTGTTCATGCTGATGGTAACCTGGTTTTCAAAAATATGTACAACAATGTGGGTATTTAATTTGGAAAGTATTGGGCAATACAGGTTTGCTTCCTTTGAATGCACGTCTCTCTAAACCATGTGCCAGCATCTTCTGTGCTGATGAATGTATCTAGTTTATGTGCTGAAAGGAACAGGAGACACTTTTACTGTGATCCAAAGAATGGGAAATACCATTTCATAGGTTTATTTTTTTATTCATTTAGGTGCCGTCCAGTTGACTGCTGCAGTTGCCTCTGTAAATATCTGCAAAGGAGGGATCTTTCGGGAACTAGAGGCTGCTGATACACCGTGCCCAGCAGCCAGTGCCAATAGAAATAGACTCGATGTTTTATATCTGTTTTCATTTCTTTCTTGTTCCAGTGTAGCTGCAGATTTTTTCCCGGGCTTAGAGGTGAGTGGTGCCAGCAGCTGGTCTGAGTGAGCCGCAGCACACAGCAATCCTGCCTTGAGAGGGCTGGAAGGTCTGCAAGGGGAGCATATGGTGGCCGGGATCATCCTGTCACTGGGAGTCACGGTGCCCTCTCTGCAGCTGTGCTTTGGAAGGCAGCAGGAGTGACTTTCTGCCTGCTCCGGTGCCATTGGGCTGCCTAGCAAGAAGCCTGGGGCACTGGCAGCTCCGTAAGGCAAGATCAGTAAAAGCACTGAGTGGCCCTGGGATGACAAGTAAGAGTCGGAGTAAAGAATGCTTTTTTTTCTATTTTGCCAAACTAAAAGATTTTAAGACCTTCCATTTCTTCCTTTATTTTTAAAGGGGAAAAAAAAAAACCAAAGCAGCAACCTGTCTCTTTTTCTCCAGTATCTCCCCACCACACAAAATGAAGGCATTTCCAAGCAGTGTACCCTAACATGGAGCAAGTTTTTCTGTGGTAAAAGTTATTTGCTGTGTCAGCTATTACAGTGATTCAAGGATTTGACCATTATAGAACCACTGTCTTATTAGTATTGTTATTATTGGTCTCTTACTACTATTTCCAAGGTGGCAATATACTTTTCAAAGGCAGCCACATCTTCCAAGGACTTTATCAGTGCCCATTACAGAGATGGAAAAAGCCACATGTTAGTCTGACTGAGACTAACACAGCAATTAACCCGACAGTGCTTCCTTGATGCAGCAATCCGTAATGATGAAAGCTCCAGACCTGCTGGCTCCAAGGAGTTACTTTTACTGTATCAACTTTTCACATGTAATAAAAAGTATAGCCACATGAGAAATTGAACTTATCTGTGTACCCCCAGGTTTTAGAGAGCAAAAGATTTCTAACCCAAGTGATGTGATTAGGAGAAATAAGGAAATGAAATCACTTAATGGGAATGTGCAGTGCATAGAAGGAATCAATAAATAGTTCCCAAGAGTTATCAAGGGTCCTTTAATGCTTTTTGGACCTAAACTGCCTAATCCCTACCCTTTCTGTTTTATTTGCCCTCCACTCTACCATGTATTGCTGGAATATCATGCATCCCATGAAGATCACAGCAGCTGCTCCATCCCAGGATGCAAGGTACGGTAAAAGGGTCAAGGTTTCTTTTATGTTACATACCAGATTATCCATGATAACTCTCTGGCGCTCCACAACTTCTTTAAAGCCTTATTAAGGATATGGATATAAGCCTGTTTCCACACACACAAAATTACCCTCTTCTTCCTGGGGCTTAGTATATGCTATGGAATAATCATCCTCTGGGATTACCCAGTAGCAGCAGTTCATCTGGATGCTGATAGATAAAGCAGTGCAGTGTGGTGGGCTGTATGGCTGATGAATCGTTTAGAAAAGTATTTACTGCAAAAGAGAAAGAAGGTAATAAAAGCCTACAAGCCCTCTTGGTGACATCTGTGTGACCTTATTGTGACTAACATCTGAATCTGTCCCTAGCTGTCTTCTGACTTACCTACCTGTGTTTCTTTCACTACACAAATGGGACAAATAAATGAAGGTAGAAAACTCTCAGTCCTGAATTCAGTACTCACTGATGTTACCATTCACTTGTATGAGTCCTGGGCCAAGATTCTAATCCTGAGTAGTGTTAAATGATTCTCTTGTCACTGCTGACAACAATAACCTTTTAGGGGACATGATTGCTGGGGTATATGCCAGCTGACCTGACTTGACAAAAAACTCAGAGAGAAACAAACAAAAGATATATTTTGGGCTAGCAGATGATTTTAATACAAAGTAGTGTTAAGCAACACTAATCTTCAGCTCTTTTGTTTGGTGATGTCACCCCGAGCTGAGGAAGGTATACCAGAAACCAATAGTGCACATTAACCCATGCCTTTGAACCCCTATCACATAGTCAGAACTCCCTCATTGCAACCTCTTAGTTTTGACCCTAAATAGCACCCTATATTCAGCCATGAGGATGGTTGGTCTACTGATTATTATTACTGATGGAAAAAGTTCGTATTGTCAAAAGTCCTGCTTGCTTCAGTGGAAGTTGAGCCAGGGTAAAGAAAGCTAAGGGCTTCAGGCTTTGCCCCATTTTCCTGAACAGCAGAAGAGATTATCTGTGGAATGGACAAAGTTTTACTGGATACCACAAACACCCTATCTAATTGTAATCAGCCTGAATTCTGAAGGCAGGATATCCTTACACCTAGTAATTCTGTGTGCCATCAGTACGTCTGGTGATGGGATCACACCAAACCCTATGTCTGAAGACACCTAATTTGGGAGATTTTAGTTAATCGTTTAGATCTAGTTTATAGCTTAAGTGTTTATATCAATATACAGCAGTCTCTTTGTGTGAGTTCTTCTCATTCTTTGGCTCAAAAAATGTATTTTACATAGGAACATTAAAAATGTGTTGAGTTAGATCAAAGATCCATGCACTCTTCTAGTCTGTTTCAACAGTGCCAATAGCTGAGGTTTAGGAGAGAGAATAAAAATAGGCAAAGCATATAGCATTACTTTTCCATAATACTGTCCCTGCAAGCTGATGATCACAGATTTCTTGACCCAGAAATGTTACCTTAGCATTTCACTTCACTGACTTTTTTTTTCATTATTTTGTTCTATTACTTTTTGAAACTATTCCAGCATTTAATATCAAGTGTTCTGTGTCAGAGGATAATGCACTGTTGGTTTTTTTCTTAATGTTTTGAATCTTATATATCCTAGTTTCATTGTATGCCCCTTTCTTCCTATATTAGGATAGTCATACCCTATTTAACATCTCTGTGCTGTTCATGACCTCATAAGATATATCCAACTACGAGGACAATCCAAACCCACAGAGTTCAGATCTACATGATATCAGGAGATGTGAAATAGTTTGGCATGTCATACTGAAGCTGCATTTCCACCTATTTCCATTTTCCACCATTTTCCACCAATGTAACCTGAAGTTCTCAGCATAATAAAACGTAACAAGAAAGAGTTCTTGGCAAATGGAGGTAAGTTATTTAATGCCTGCTGAGAATCTGTCCCCATATGTTTAATAAATGCTTTCATTCAATAAATGTGTACTCAGCTTTAAGAAACATGGAAAATTACTTTTTTTTTTGCATCAAGTGCCAAAATAATAATAATCTGGCAAGTAACTGTTTACTCAAAGTAGTAAAAGGCCAGTGAAGCCAAGACTCACTGTTACCACTATAATAATAATAATAATTTGCTGGTGACCACCAGTCTTCAGTGAAAATTTCAGGTGCTTCTGGTATTTTTCAATTTTTGCTAAAGGCCAGGTGACTCAGGGTCCAGCTCTACTGCTCTTTCTCATACTGAGTTTTATCTGGTTGCAAATTAGCCTCAAAAGACTTGGGTTGAAGCAAAAAACGACTCATGCTTAGGAACAGCAGCAGAATCTGATCCTGTGTTGCTGGTCTCTGAATGATTTTTGAGTAGCTGGCACCAAGGCTTTACTTATATCTTTCAAATACTGGAGGTCTGGGTTTATTACCAAACACTGTTTAAAAAAAAAAAAAAAGCGTATGTTATTTCTATTAGATTCTGTTTGTAAAAACTACATATTCTTAGGCTGAATAGTGCAACTCCTGAAACAAAAAGTAAATGACAAATTCAGACTTCTGGAATTGTGTAACTTCCACTGAGAAAATAACCCCAAAACCTCACCAGCCACATCTGTGTATATCACCATTCAATTATTATTGTTTTACTAGACTGCAAGTTCTTTTGCCTTATACCCAATGGTTCAGGGGAAAAAAGTCATTATTGACAATCAGTGATACAGGGAAAAAGTTAAATCAATAAAATGAAAATTATCTGGCAATAATTACAGTTGCAAGGCTTGCTTCTGGGCATAATGGAAGTAATCTGAACTTCAAACCTCTGCTATTATACTGCTCTATTGTAGCTGTAGAGCAATCCACTTCGGTCCTGGAAGTACCAGATGCTGAAAACACTTTTCAGGAAAAAAAAATACACTGAAAATACACTAAAAGCAAAAACTTGAGAAATATGTTGCTTGAGTAGTTTTTCATTACCATGGAACTCATCCACAGAGAGGAACTGCAAAAAGAGGCACACCTGTGAGACAGTAAGACAAACTTCTCCTTACCCCCAGCTGCCTTCAGGATGCAAACCCAAAGAAACTCAATACACAGAAAGTGTTAGACCTGCTGTTGGCATAAATCAGAATAGATCAACTAAATGGCAGTGATTTTTTAACCAGCTAAACAAAATAAATATGCATTGAGGCTGCAAAGACCAAAATTTAACCAAGGCTTATATGATAGCAGGCACTGTCAGTCTCAAGTTGCTGAGTACATGCCAAAATTGATGGAAGCTGTGGGCATCAGGCATTTTCTGTGTCCTAAAGGATAGGCCACTACACTAGGGCCTTTCTCTCTTTCCCTCTCTGAGCAGATAAGAAAAATTACCTCCAACTCTCCAGGAGCAAACAGCCCAGCATAGCCTGGGGATGGCCAACATTCAGTTTTGCCTACCACCTGGGACTCCACATCCCATGCAACGGGGAGCCTGTTTCAGAATCCCTCCGTTGCTGTCAGCAGCATGGGAGAGCTCTCACCTGCAGGAGAGGCAACACAGAACCTACAATGGCTCACTGAGTGACATGCAATTTGTAGCTTGCTTCCAGGTCCTTGGGCAAGTGGCAAAGGTCAGTAAAGGCTTCTATCATTGTTTGTTTGGAAATATAATATCTTCAGGCTTACTCATTTTAAAAATTGTCTTGTCAGGTGAGCAGAAATAGGTTTTGATAGCTGCTGTGTAGAAAACAGCATTCTACATTCTAAATCTAATTAGCTCATGTGTCTGGGGGAGCTCCTGTCCTGCGGTGAAAAGGAAATGCTGTGATAGTCAGGCTGGGCACACGGGGTATGTGAGCACAGGGTTGGGCACCTGCTCCCCAAGCCCAAGGAGAGCTGAGGAACGCATGCTGTAGGGGAGGCTTTCTGTCCTCACTCCAGCAAATGCAGTAATATTGACTCACTACCTGCCTACAGCGGATCCTCTATCTCAAAGAGATTTACAGAGGAAGGTGGCTAGTATGACCCACGTCATACAAAAAGAGAAATGGAGGTAAAGGAATATTTGGTCACATAGCAGATTGGGAGGAGTGCTTGGAACAGATTCCTGCATTTCCTGTTTCCTGCAGAGGAAACGTCTCCAGATGGAGCTGAGATCCCTTCTGAGGGCATGAATTTAAGACCAGACCTTCTTGGCCACACCCTAGCAGCAAGTCTTCAGGACAGGCTCCATGGTGTGGTGTCAGATACCAACAGAGAGAGCGAGTGTGAGGCAAGCAAGGCTTTGTGCTGTGACAGTGGCTACCCATCTCATTTTGAGACTGTGGTGCAGCTGCATCTTTTGCTATCTGGGAAGCCTACCAAAAGAGAATTACAGTAATTGACAAATGTGGCCAAGAGAGCAAGCATTGCTCTTAAAGGATGATTGCAAAGTAAATAAGGGTGCATACAGCATTCACTTTTTTTTTTTTTTTTTTTTAAATCCAAACCAAAACTCCTCTCATGACACATCCAATACACCTTCCCAGCAACAGCTCAGAAACTAAAATAACCAAGTGAGTAATACTAGAACACTTTCAAATTGCATTCTCTTCTAATACACGCAACACAGACACATACCAATCTCCCTGGTCTTTTGCATTTACACAACATTACCTGTCTTTTTAACACAGAAGGTCTTCTGATCCCAGAGAGGGATATCACTTGAATCTCCACCACAAGAGCTTGTCTGTAGGATATCGGTGTGTTGATTATAAGATACTCCACATTTAGCACAGTCTGAGTGAAAGGCCTCACAAAGTACTCTGAAATGCCAGAAATAGGCCAGATTTCAAATCTGTCAGTACTGACTTGCAGAGACTCTCAACTGTCTGAGTGATGACTGTTTCTGTAAGTGTCAAAAAACCATGTAAGGCTCATTTCAGAGGAAAACTGCCAAATCTGCAATCCACAACTTGAAAAACTGCTGAAATATTCTGCATTGTCAAGGATCCATGACATGCAGCCTATAGGAGCCAGCAGAACCAGCAAGCAAGAGATCTACCCTGGCACTAGAACAAAGCCAGCTGGTGGGAGTGACTCAGCGCAGAAGAACAGGTGCCTCTTCCAGAATGGGGCAATCTGACACTGGGGGGTGACAATATAAGCCATCTCAGATGTCTCACAATAAATAGACTCAGGCAAAGTAGTTTCTATGCGTCTTGATTTTCTCTCAGACCTTTAGCTATGAAATTCTCCAGTCTCATAACCCTCGTCCTGTTTGTTGGTTGTGTCAAACCATGAGCCAGGAGAACAAGACCCCATGACTTATGGGCGAACACTATCCCAGCAGCCTTAGTCTCTCCTCTTTTCCATGCCCTGGCAACACTTTTCCTAGTTGTCTGCAATCTGAAGAAAGCTGAAAACCAGATACAAGGAACTATCTTCTGGAGAATAACTGGGAGAAAGCAACTGGGTGTAGCAATAAGGGAGAAACCAACAGGTCTGCAGGAGCTATGGTTTTATCTCTGTTGGAAGGACTGTCCCTTCTGCAGCTAAGATGGATGTGGACCTGAAGTTTCCATTGCTTGTTTGGTTTCAGGAAACCAAAATAACAAGAGGAACACCTAATTTTGTCTGAAACTAGCTGGGAAATTGGGCCCCTCATCTTTGGATGTGGAACTTGGCTGTACAAACTATGCTTTCATCACCTTCAAGTTAGACTATTGCAAGCAATATGTTCTCAAGCTGGACTTAACCACAAAAAGGCACTCGGAACCCGTAGCAGGTTCATAAGACTTGTCTCCGAGTCAGACGTGCCAAAGAAAGCACTTTGCACCAGTGTTCTGCACTCCCTCTGGACTCCTGGTCCTGTTCGACAACTGGTTTCAATGATCTTGTCTTTCAGCTGTAGGATCTTGAAATGGCCCAAGCATGGCTCACAGTCTATCTTTCTTCCTTTTTCCTCTCACTATGATCAGCAGGGATAGCAGTTAACCTTTTACAAAGCACAAAAAGAGGTTTAGGAACTTTTATCTTTTTACATTGCAGTGGCTTGAGCTCCTACACCTCTTAGACATTTTTTAAAATTTTATACATGCAAGAAGTCTGGGAGTCTAAAGTGTACAGACCTTCTACATCAGGAAGAGATATTCCCAGCTGCTGAACTCAACTTCAGAATTAAAAGCATGAACTTAGTATCCCATCTCCCCATGATGTACTTGGCATCAGAAACCAGGTGATAGGCATTTTCCCTGAGAAGAGATTAAATAATTGAAACCACGCCCATCTTCCTAAATATCATGCAAGATGACAGGTTGTTAATTAGATTCTCCATGGAGCTGACTCACAGCCCCACTCTGGAGGGTTCAGTAGTTTACTTGGCTTCTCCACTTAGTGCCGAGTTAAAAACCAAAAAGTCCTTTGTGTGTGAAGTATCTCAGAAGATGGGGGATAACTTTTTCCAAAACAGTACTATAGGTGATACATCCTTTCCTTAATAGTCTGTAGAAAAAAAATATCAGCAGAAATATTCACAGTGTGCCTCTCGCTGAATATTTAAGCAGCAAATACTCCATAAAATATCCAGTTCACACAGCAAATTCTTGTTTTCATTAAATTTGAGCTTTTTTTTTTTATTTCCCCTTCAGTTATTTAGAGATTCAACTGAAGGAATTGTAGATGAACACATAGAGGCACGCAATTCCTTATATTGAGAAGAAGTGATGAAAAAAAAATAAAGCTCCTTGTATGTAAGGATTGTAGAACTCAGGTATGAAGCAAACAGTGCTGGCATAAGGAATAATGAAGGCTACTGTATGGGACTGAAAAGGGAATGTGACAGGACATACAAGGACCTTGCCACGAGACAAGAGGATGAAGTTCCTGCAGCAGAGAGGTGGGGAAGGGAGATGTGCAGTGATATAGGAGATGGAAGGAAAGTGCTACAGATGTGTGAAACACATTTGGACTGCAAAGATGTTCTCCCTCTCCTGTGGTTCCTTTTTGTAGTCATTCCCCATGACTCACACATCTCTTAACCTCTCTTTCAGGGTTTTTTCCTCATATAACATGCTGAATTTGGAACACCTTGAAAAACAACAGAGACAAAAGTACTACCATTGTCAATGGCTCAGAGTAGAGAGAAATGCAAAGGGCAGACTTCAAAAACAACAGGGCATGTTTCCAGGGTCACTATCAGAAAAGTGTTAATCTCTCAGATATAAGGTTGATGTGGTAGAAAAGATTAAATTCAGTGTGTTTCTCCTGATGTATAACTGTTGTCTTCTGATTTTACACTGTGTCTTTCTTAACAACTGGTTAAAAAAAATTTCAAGAATGTCCTAAGTGGTTTGATTGAAGCAATTAATTTGCTTTGAGAATCAAGTCTTATTGTCCTATTCATGTGAATAGTCAAACAGACCCACCCTGCAGTCCAAGAAAGTAGAGTTTTGCTCTTTATTGTAAGCCCTGTGACTGATTGAACTGATCTGCACGTCATACACTTCATGTTGACATGTTCCACATTTGCCCTAAACCCATCTTTTGTAGTGCATTTGAAAAACTCACTTTAATTCAGCAAGGAGCAGACAAATTTCTTCTACCATATCTGTCGTTACTGATCAATATTTCACCACAGAAATAGCAAACTGAAATTAGTACAATAATGTAGCAAAAGCAGGGACCTTCTGGGCTGGTTTCACAACAAGGTGTGCTCATTGATGTTACAGAAGTGAGTAGAGATGCCTTACTAGCAGTTGACCCACATTCAGTTCTCAGGTGATGGAAACTCATGGTGCCTTTCTTGCTGTTACTCTGTGATCAGTCTAGGTTTCTGGGTGGGATGAGATGGTGGGAGAGGAAAAAGGAGTGCAGATGGTGGCACAGAACCTGAGCATTTTATTTATGCAGATTGATTCATATAAGCTGTAAACTTAATTTTTCTATTAGAAATGGTTACAAATGGATTGTAGGCAACTGTGCTGTGGGAAATTCAGGCCAAATACCAAGTTAGATCGGCAGTGCCCGACATTTAACTCAAGAGACTCTGGCTTGCTTTTTGAAAGAGCTCTGCCAAAGGACAGCTCCGTCACAAAACTAATAACTGTAGAGCTTTTCTTTAAAGACAATGTAGAACTGGTACACTAAGCCAAAGAATTTACAGAACTAAGTGAAACAGCAGCATATGGTGACTTGTCCCATAAAAATGCTACTCACTGTGAGGATGGGCAAAAATCTCACCTGTTGAAAAAAATGTGCAAATCCTGTTGCTTCATAATGAACATCACTTTGAATGCGATGACCAGAAAAGATTATTGTAGTTACAAGAAATGCCTCACCGACAACAAAACAAAAATGACAGGCTTAAGGCTGCAATAGGCACAGCACACCACTGCATATGTTCAAGCACCACAGTACAAACTGGAGTCTGCTGAACACACATCAGTGGTGGGCAGTAGAAGTGGCCTTTGTCAAGTGAGGTTCCAACAGCAGCTTTTTCATATGGTCCATTCTTGTTGAAGCCAATGATAAAGGTACTGTTGCCTTCAGCATCTAATTTTCTTGTTCAGAACAATTTAGGAAAGCCTCACTTCTCTATTACTGGCATTTTTATGTTATTCAAAAACAAGCCATAGGAAAGAGAAGAGACCTGCCTCTCTATCTGGCTTAACAAATAGCTAAAGGATAATGTTCCAGCTGAATAACTTTTAATGTTATTCTGGGGTTTGTGTGACTAATAGCAATACTCTGTTGGTTGCTGAGTATTGCAAATGGAGGCTTAGAGCCAGTTCTCCATAAACAGCTTATTCTAGCAGCGTGGTGCTAATAAGTAGTGCTAATAAGGGAATCTTCACGAGAATGCTAAAACTCCCAGCCTGGGATTGAATTCATGCCCTCAAACACTGTAAATGGATCCTCCTATATAATAAGGGCTTTTAGAAATCACCTTCTTCCTCTTGGGAAAAGGGGCAATATGAGAAACTCCTTAACTACCGCCACTACTAAGTCCACGCTTCAGTTCACTTTCCAACAGGAAAGGATTTAAGGATCTGCCTTTTCTTTTGCACAAATTAATTATCATCTCCTTTATCTTTAAGCACGCTTAGAATAGACCTAAGGAGAACTACAAAAATATTATACTGCAAAGGCAATATTGACATAATTTTTAAAGCTGGAAAACTCAAGCAATATGGAGTGAAGGTTGAAAGGCTGTCTTTTCCTCATCAGTCAAACACAGAGATATATGACAGCACCTACTGCCTGTAAAAGGAGGAGTAGGAAATAACAGCTCTCACTCAAGCCCATGATGTCTTATGTTTTGGGAGATGAACAGAAATAGTGGTTTTGGTTTTATTTCCCCTTACTTTCTTTTGGGACAAACATTGAAAATAATTAAAATCTTCTGTACAGGATCTAACTGGTTCAAGCTTTTTTTCCTCCTAAACCCTTTATCTAGGTATGTAACTACAGACAGTTAAATACTTCCATTAACATTAGCTTTGTGAATAACATGAACCACATACATTTCATATCACATACATTGATTTGATGTGTGTGCTTAAGTACACTGAAGAACAAATGTTCCACTTCTTCAAAAAATTTAGCACAATCTTGAAAATTTGATACCAACAAGAAAACATTGAATTTTGCAGTAGGTGCTTTTAGCCCACACCAAGAATTGTGATGGTTACTATTGCAAGAAGATCAGGTACAGCATGGGAGACACCAGAAATGAAGTTTAAATGTTATTAACTTCATTCCAGAACTTTAAGGTAAAGGTCAAAGGTTTAGGGTCAAGGCTACAAGCAGGGTAAGAGATACCCAACCTGTTTGGCTTGCTAAGCTGGAGAGGGGAGTTTCCAGCTCTGCCTCATCAGGAAATTAAATGCAGAAAAGAGTGAGGAGAAGCAGGTTGAGACAGTCTTTCTGCATTTGGGGGAGGGAAAGTTAGCAGAGGGAGAGAGTAGCATGTGTAAAAAGTTATACTATTTACTTACTTGTCCTTGTAAGGACTCCAATTAAAGCAGGAGTTTTGAAGTTCTCCAGTCTTCCAGCTGTGGTTGCCTTAACTGAGTATAGCTAAGCAGCTTTGTAGCTGGAGTGAAAGCTCATGTGAGTATGGTTTTGGTTCTGAAGTCCTTTTATGTTGGATAATGTTTGCATTTTGTTGTTCCCAGAACCTAAAACAGAAAAGATTGTTCTCTCCTCTGACCAAAAGCTCATCTCTTTTGAGGCAATTAAGCAAGATAAATCCAAGGAAATTTGGGGGCAAGGGGTTGCATGCAGGAACCTGTGGTACTTTTGTTTCTTAGGAAGCTGAGGGTTTTTGGAGTAAATGGACTATGGGTTGACATCTACATTCAGCACCCATCTCCTTTTGAATGTCCTGTGTGGCTCTCGGTGGGCTCCTGCAAAGCTGGATTTCTGCACCTCTCGTGATGCCCCGTCTCTTACGATAGTCCCAGCCCTCACATTACAGAAGGCACCTGGCCTCTCGCTTGGGTGAGCCACAAGTATTTGTACTGTAGTGAGAAGTGATGTGTAAAAACTTGTTTCCTGTGGAGCAGTGAGCATCCCTGCATTGTCTCTATGCTGTTTAGAAAATGCAGTTCTCCTGCTGCCTTTCTTGGAAGCATTCACAGCTGCTGCTTATTTTCATAAAATTCTTAGGAACCCAGTACCTCAGCAGCTTCTGCTCTCTCAAGACTAAAGTTGGCTGATAAATTCAAAATTACTATGGAGGAAGTGATGCATAAGCAAAGCGATGGCATAACCCTCAGGGGAACAAACCTTCAGTGTGTATTTCAAACATGGTCCCAATTGCTCTGTATTACTATATGAGAGAAGTAACAGCCAGGTCATAGGTTTATACTGAACAATGATCTAAAAGGCAATAATTGTAGTAGAGAAATGCAACCTTACTGATGACACTTGTTATTTCAGTCGTATAATGATGTATACATTAACTGAGATATCATTGTGTACTGATTTTTTTTTTTTTTAAGTATTGAGGACTTTACTTGTGAAGGAAGTTCAGTCATTACTTATAAAAAAAATATATCCTGAGTAGAGAAGAGAGGCATGGTGACCTCTCAGAGGCTTATTTTTGCATTGTGTTTACCCCTAATACAAAGCTGTTAACATATCCTCTCCCTCCCGTGGAAGCATAATAGCAATACTAAATCCAGTTTTACAGTTTTCATCCTGTATCTAAATCCTCCCTCATCCTGCTTGCTTCTTATATGAGACTTTTTGCCTGACCTTTCATAGAGTATATGTTACTGCTCTCTGGCCCTGTCTCACAAATAAACATACCACACCTGTGAGTGGAATTTCATCTGGGCAGGAAAAATGGAAACTTCTCCTAATGGAGTAGGGTTTGTACATGTCTGGCTGTGCCACCACCACTCTGAACTGCACTGCTTCATGAACACAAGCAGTGAGCTGAGCAAACTGCACCAGCAAGATGTTATACAGAATAGACTCCACTGGCAGAGAGCTAAGAAGATAAAGGGAAGGGGTTCTGGTTCCTGCATCAGCACGTCCCTCAAACAAAAATGTAGGCCACTGGATCTTAATAAGGTAGATGCCCCTATTCTCCTTCACTGGCTTCTGTAATAACTGTAGAAAAGTAGGCAGTTTTTTATGGCTTAAGAGTGTGAATTTAACATCCTCATTTCCTGAGTTCCTTTGCTAATTACAGCTTGCTTCATCACTGTGTATTGGAAAGGCAAGTCTTATCCTAGCCTATTAAATGAGAGTAGGAAAAACTATCACAAGAGAAGCACAAATCAAAACTGCTATAGTAGCAGACTCATAGCACCTGCTTCTGCGATCTGTGAATTAATATGCTCTTGGTCTATATTACAGGCTGACTCTGTTTAGGTTAGTGCTTGGCAAAGATGTGCTCAATAAATATTCAGAAGGAGTGTGTGAACCAGTTTTCCCGCTCCTTTCAAACAGTTTCTGCTAGTCAGAACTGTCTGCACACCTCCAAAAGTTAGGAAGGCTCCATGGACCTTTGGCAACATATGATGTGAACAAGAAAAACCTCTCCAAAACCTGAAGTTTGTACAAAAATAAAGTAAATACTATGTGACTATTACTGTAAAGTGAAACTTTTCACATCTGTGTATCTTTGGCCCAATTTAAATTTCAATGTAGAGGACGCTGTGCATTTTTTAATCCTTCTTTAAAAAGTCTGAGTCTTTCACGTTTGGATCTAAAATTGAGCATAAACTTCTGATCTTGACTTCTGAAGTCAAGGAAAGGAAACTGTTTAGAAGCAATCAGTAAGGTATAAAAAAAAAAATAAATTCAGCTGCTACTGCTATTTAGTTACAAACAACAGGAACAATGCCAAACAGTTAAAAAAGCCCTCTGTGTTCACAGCAGGATAGAATGGAATGTTTTTTCTTAGGTGAAAAGAAGATTTCCTAAAATCACTCTCCCTATCTCCCTCCTTGAAGTCTCATGCCTTCTAAAAACATGATGTTGCCCCAGATTTTTTCCCACGTAATAATTTGGGGAGAGAGGAATCTTCATTTGGAACACCACTAAATACACATATTACTCTTAAACTCAACTGATGCAAGAGCTATAAGTTTTAAAACCCTGCCTGAATAAAGAAGTCCTGCCAGATGCACAGGTTAAGCTTACATATTTCATTCCACAACTAATCAGCTTTATATGCCTTGCTTAGGAAAACACGACAAGCACAGGCTTTGTTATTCATTCTCTCTCATCCGCGCGTTTAATAGGAAAGACAAGAAGTGCCTGTTTTCCATCGCAGTGACTTACGCTCTCTCTACAGCTCTCTGACATCCCGGCAACTTGCCTCTACACACTTCAGAAACATCAGCACAGAAGCTTGTGGTGATAATCCCTGGTCGACTACAAGTGTTAAAGGGTAATACCATCACACACTTGATTAGAGCCGAGATGTACTGCGTCGTTAAGGGAAACGGTATACCCGCTGCTGAGAAGCCACTGGCAGTGAGTGACATGCTCACCCAGTAAGGCTATCCTGCTGTATGCTAAGTGAAGAGCTGACCTACTGTCTGCATCAGCTGGTTTCCTACAGAACTCTTTAATACCATCTGACATGGATCACTAGGAGATGCTGCAGAGGACAAGCCTGGTAACTACAAGAAGGCAGTTTTCAAGGAGACCTTGAATGCAGGAATTAGAAACACATCTTCCCACATATAAATGCTGTAGGCAGATCCTTTGCTTGGGAGGAGTCTTGTGTCAGTAACCAGCTGGTAGTACATGACCCAAGCTGTCTAAATTTGTCGTGGGAGGAGAGGTGTCAGGAAACAGAGCGTGCCTAACTGTTTGGTGGAGGATGCTATGCTGGAATGGGAGCATCAAGTTCAGCTGACTATTTACAGTCTCCTAGAGACAAGGAGCCTGTGAGTTTTGGAGTGGTGGTCACCAAGATGGAGACATCAGTGCAGCTGGACATTACTGGCTAATATACATCATTAACTCCCTTTTTTTATGTACAGCAGTATGCTTTACAGCATGACAGTGCAGCCTTTAGTGTCACACCAGGATGGGTACTTGGTTTTCCTATCCCACTCTCTCTCAAACCCAACACCAGAGCCCCTGTTTTTTTTTAACATGGACTTGGAGGTACATAGGTAAACTAACGAAGAAAGTCATGTTAGGAGTATGTAACTGAAAGTATTTTACCTCTGTTTATCCTTGTCGCTTTCTCTTGCTACATTCCTCTACATACCCTCTGCATGAGGGTACATTGGGTTGACTATAGCCTTTGGAGTTGTCTGAGGGCACTTGTCAACTGCACCTGGAAAGTACATGGGAACGGTGGTCAAAATAGAGCTGGCTCAAGGAAAAGTATCACCTTTCCCTCTGCTAATGCCAGAGCTATTTCAAAACCAGTACACCTTGTGCAAATACAAATATTCTTTTCCAGACCCTCCATTTGTCTTTGTGTTCTGAGAGTTTGACATGATGGGAATGGAGTTGAAGGAGGAGAAAGGCTGCAAAACAATATGGTGGAATAGGGCAATCTTCTTCCTTTTGGGAGCTGATTCTGTGGGAAACTGATAAAGGTCAATCCCACATTGGCACTTAAGAAACACCATGGGTATAGTGATGAGTGTCCTTGAGGAATAAAAGTTTTCTTTTCTTCTAACATCTAATTCCTAAATACGTACTTTCAATGGGAGAAGAAAAAAAAATGGCCTGTGTTGTAGGATTGAACTTCAGTGAACACAGCAGCTCCCAACCCAAAAAGGGCTGGGAGGCTCCCAGAAGCTATGATTCCTTGCGGACAAGGTTAACAATTTCCATCTCATATAAGAGTTGATCTCCTCAAAACAATGAAAATTACACTCTCTTTTCCCATACTGAATGCAACTTCTGCTTTTGGGGCTTGGAAGGTAAACTGGTGAGGAGGGGAAACACTATGAGAATTTCATCTGGCCTCAACATCATGTGAAGCTAGGGATGGATGATGTCTCTTCTGACAGCAATACATTGCTGAGTGGGACCGGTAAAGCCGGGTGTCTCAGCACAGGCTTCAAGAGCTCTTTGCCTGATGGTTAAAAATGACTGACCTGCAAAACGCTTATTTCTACTTTTTTTGTTGTTGGTTGGTTCATTTGGGTTTTTTGGATTGCGACAAGCACAGAAAACAGCCAAAACAGTACTTTCCCGAATACCCACTAGATGTCAGTGTGCTCTGCCGGTTCAAGTGCCCCTCGCCTCCCGTCCCTACCCGCAACCGGGAGCACCCGGGGGAGCCCCTCCCGGGGCCGGACCCTGCAACCCTCCCAGGCAATGCCCCAGGACCGAGCTCTCCTGCCGCGAACCTCCTCCGGTTTTCAGTAACAGAAACCTGGGCGGCCGTTGTGTTCTGTGCCTTCAGGAATCAGCAGTCGGGGCTGATGCATAAAGACTTGGTGATGCTTTTGGCCGGCTGAAGCTCATAGATGAGTACCCCTTCCTAAAGACAATGGGTTTGAAACGTTAAATCGCCTTGGGGACGCTGCAAACATCAGTATCTGATTTGGGTGACTTGTTTACTGCCAGGCCTCATCATCATGAGCTGTTAAATGACTTATCCGATATTTTTCTTGACTATGAAGCTATAAATTTTCACTTTGTTTTGTGAACGCTGTCACCAATAAAGATCCTTTAGAAAGTGCTGAGTCTGCAAAAGGCAGATCTTCGCACTAGCCATTAAGCTTCCTATCCTTGACTACTTGAAAAGGTCACGGATGTTTCGGCCTGATGCGTTTGGTGGAAATCATTCCAGAGAGAAGCCAGCCCAACATTGAATCCAGATGTGGGTTCAGAGTCACCCATCAGTGCTCACAGATGTTGGAGCTCCCCTGATCTCATGTTCTGGGCCTATCTCAACAGCAGACATGTTACTCTTGATTTATTTTCAAAAAATAAAAAAATCCCACTGCCACTATATCATCAAGTCTCTGCAGATCTATAAAAAATTTACTTGTTGTGTTGTTTCAAGGGACTCTTGCAAAAAATATTCATATTCCTGGGGTTTAACATTTAACAAAAAAAATCTGGAACAAGCCATTGTAGGTGATGAGGCAAGAGAGAATGCCTCCTTCTGATGTTTGATATACATCTGAACTGCAAGTTTGGCAGAGCCTTCACTAAACCTGAACAAGCAACTCAGGTATTTGAGCATTTATCTATTTTATTTATT
Organism: Todiramphus chloris collaris; assembly: GCA_025345505.1. Classification (NCBI taxonomy): domain Eukaryota; kingdom Metazoa; phylum Chordata; class Aves; order Coraciiformes; family Alcedinidae; genus Todiramphus; species Todiramphus chloris. Next base: position 9,139,232 of record JANVCC010000017.1, on the reverse strand, counting down.
CTGTGATGGATGTACAGAGCTAGTATGAGGTTTGTTTTTTTTTTAAAAGCACTGTGATATACAGTGTAAAACAAATTAGAGGATGTAAATTAAAACTGAAATGCATCAGGGAACCCAGAAACAGCTCTTACTAGGGTAAGCCGGATATCCACCCTATTGATCTCATCATTACATAAAACAATATTAGGAAAAAATTCTTAGCTGACTAGTCTTACTGAACTGTACAAGAGTCTCCCCAAGGTGATGCACTAGATCCCACTGCCTGACTCACTGAGTAGTGCAGCAGACAAACCACTAGCAAACCAGGGGAACAGTTCTGGATTGGCAGAGGATGGACCAGATGACCTAACAAGGGGGTTTTTTGGTGCTTTGGTTTTTTGTTTGTTTGTGAGTTTTTGTTTTGTTTTTGGTTTGTTTGATTTTTGTTTGATTTTTTTTTTTTTACGTGTCTCTAAATTTGGATTGAAAAGCTTTCTCTTTGAACAAATTGCAGAGGTATATGACCAAGTATTTCTACAAACATACAATATAATCTACTCCGAAATATTTAGGACATTAGTAAACAATGATTTCTTAACATATCTCAGTAAAACTTGTTCCTTCTGTGAAGCATAGAGACCTTATACTGCCCATCATAAGACTGATAATGTTCATGTTTTTGAACTCTGAAACACTTTGTACATGTGTTACTAGCCACAGCAATGTACAGCCATATTGCTCTACAATTAATACAATACAATAATATTTCTTGTTCCTAGTGTTGCTGTGACATGATTTTCCTTTGGGGGAATTTCATGCAGGGGAATCCTATGAACTACATAGGCTACAGATGTTGACTTAAAGCATCTATCAAACAGCAGATATTGGAACAGTTAGGAATACTTATAGAAATAAATAATAAATTTTTAGTAAGATCAAGAATGGACAAAGTCAAGCAGGAGAAAGCATAGTAGTATTTTTCACTATGTGAAAGGACTAATGCTCTTGTGACCCAAGGCAAATTGTCTGCTCAACTCACTAAACCCTGGTAAGTGGTGATACCACTGAGACCCAAGTTCAGTTGACTTCTCATTAATTGCCCTTGGGTTGCTGCCAAAAGGAAATTTTCTGCTTCTGAAAACCAATTCAAGCTATTGCCAAGAATGGAGGTTAAAATGGAGGATGGAGGAATTTCACGGCCTTATGGAGTGCCAAGTCAGGCAGTGATGGGGCTGCTCAGGAAAGTTACTGGAGTGCAGAGGCTCTTCTAATGGCTGAAGTGTAAATACGTGCATTCTGGGTTTGAAAATTTTATTTCAAACTCTTTGGTCTGTGTCTTTGACTGGAGGACTTGCTAAATTCAGTGTTCTCCTGGAGGAAATTAAACATTGCACAAAAGCAGTATCCTCCCAGCAGTACTGTGCATTCAGTTCATTTGATTTAAATCTTAATGATAGTCCAGGAAAGTGGAAAACAGATGAAACCAAGTGTTTTGCAGTGGGAAAAGTTTGCTGAGGACAATGGCTGGGAGACAGCTATTCCTCCTCACCTGTTAAGCTGGTATCTTAGCCAAGGAGCTCCGGTGAAGTGCTGTCTGCACCACTGTGCTGTCTGCACCTCTGGAATTTGGGAAGGGAGGGGACACATGAGCGTTGAAACGGCTTCTCTTAAAAATCTCTGAAGTAACTTTGTGGGAGAGACATACATGTTGAAAGCCATCAGCAGGGAAGACGTGAGAAATGGAGCAGACCTTACCCATAAACTTGTGTTCTCAGATGTCTATTGAGGATCTGACTCCCTGTAAGGAGCTAAGGGATTGTATTTCTTCCAGGGTTTTCCATCCTCTAATTTGGATTCATTTACTTTAAAATGGATAGCTGATGCATCATGGCTAACCTTCCTTCATGCTCTCCCTGGAATGTTTCTTGAAACTACCATATTGTGCTATCTTAGAAAGCACTTGTTTGATAAGCTTTGTGCAATGCTATCTTAATCTGCTGTTCTCAACCACCTCTTCAGTTAGTTCAAGAAGATTTGAAAAATCTTTGTTTATGTGAATGCCAGGTGAAGAGCCCTGGTGCCTCACGCGTGCACACAAAAATGGGAGAGGAGATATATGTTCTGTTTGAGTATTTTAACACTGTGTCCAGTTATAGAGCAGGCAAGCTCAGTGAGGTTTGTAGCACACATATTTGAACCTTCATTTAGGAGGAATGGAAATAGCTGCATTCACTCTGAGACACCACTCTCACTTTAACACAGACAAATAATCTTCACAGATGTTTGTTGATTGAGTCCTTCCAAATTCTTTTGGTTTTTCTACCATGTATTAATTGCAAATGTTGATGTCACCTCTGACCTCCACTTGGTTGAGTAATTGATACACAGCTACTTTTAGTTAGGTAAAAGGGTCTTGTGAAAGGGAAAATTAAAGGAAAAAAACATCATTCTTCTAGCTGGGTGAATGAAACCATTTTTCTGTGATAACAGGTAATGCGTGATCTTAGTATGTCCTTTAACATCCCTGGTTTGTTGCAGACTTCCACACTAAGGACTACTTAAATCTTTCATAGAACCGCTTTGGGGCATTGCTTAAGCCCATATATTCCACATATATGCAATAAGCTCTGAACATTTTGTTACCAGATACATTTTGTTACCAGATACATTTTGTTTCAAAAATGGATTTTTATAACATGCCATTAGTGGCCTGTGACCACAGCTGTCCTTGGCCATGTTGCATTGTCGCAGTCATATAGATGACAGAAGTCAAGTAGTTGAGCTGGTCAGATGCTTTGAATACACTTTTAAAACTAAAATGGTTGAAGTCTTCTAGGTTTCAAAGTATCAAGATGAAAACTTCATCTACTTTTCCCAATGACATTTATTTATATATTGGTAACAGAGATGGAGAGGGAGAACGCCAAATCTTGTGAATGCAAAACTCTTCAATTAATATATTTTCATGAATTGAGTGAGTGGTAGAGGTCATTTTCCATCCATGTAGTGCCAAAGTGGCTCTGATTCTACAGTCCCTCCTTCTGCTCTTACCCTAGCAGCATTAGGAGTGCTGTCTTTGCAGCACGGTCTTCTTCTTGCTTGCGGTTTGGGTGAAGTGGTTGCTTGTGTTTTGGGGACTGAAAATAGCAACAGAAGGGAGTAGGGCAAGGCAGCTGCTGGGCCTCAGCAATACTCAGTCCTGTAGAGGCTCCTGCAAGGCAGCTGTTATAGAGCAAGGATGGTAGCTCCACCACATCTGGGAGAGTGGGTGGTTGTAAGGAAGATGATCAGAAACCATGAGAGTAGACCATGGAGGTGGCTCTTCATTCAGAAGACTACTGGCATGGAGCATCTCACAGACTTAATTCACCCAGTGAGAGCCCCTGTGCCCAACCTTGCGTGCTTCAAGCATTTACCACTCTGAGAGGTAAATATTGTTTAATACTTCCAGTTTTACTTTCCTGTGCTTGTTCTCCATAGTCTCTTTTTCCCCAGGGAAAAGCTAGTGCTGTACATGGAGATCTTCCCATCTGGGTTTCATATTCCTATTAGGTACAACTCCTAAAATTTATTTTTTTTTAAATTGTGTTTAGACTGTGTGCCACCATGGAGTGCCTAGCACCCTACTCAATCCAGTGATCTGGCTGCTCTGCACCATGTCTCTCCTTCAGCTTACATAGCCAAGTTTTCTCTTCCTAGAAGTGGGCTTTGGGGCAGGCTGACATACAGCTTGTTCTCACCTGATTCTGGGTGGTGTAAAAGCCTAGCCAAGGAGCTCCCTGGACTCAGTTCTGCAACTGAGAAACAGTTTATATGACTATTCAAAATCTGTTCTCAGCTGCATGGCCTGTTTCCCTCTTCTTGTGCAGTGCGCCAACATAAAAGACCTTGTGTGAAAGAGATGCTTTTTTTTTTTCTTCTTTTTATAGCAACAGCTTGAAGTAGAAGACTTTACTAAAAATGTTTCATTTTAAAGAAAAATCCATTTTCTTTTCCTAATAGAAGCAGACCATCAATCTTAAATATTGGCTTGGATGAGAGTATCTGAATGCTGGCTTTGTTATAGAACATAATTTCTTAGAAAATGTCACTTCTAAGAATGTGGAGGAAAAGCCTTTGCAGATAAACTGGACAGTATACTAATAATGACCATTATGAGTTCTGGGATGCAACACGTGTTTATAGACTGTGGTGCATGTTTAGTCTTGTGGTATCTAAGCCACTGATTTTTGCCTTCCACCAGAAGTGGCAAGCATTATTAGCTAACTGTTTGAAAAATTAAAAGCTCAATAGGACTTGCCTTGGGGTATCAAAACTATGAAGAAATCTGTAGGTGAAGATCTTACTTTTTTTTTTTGTCTTTAATAATTTAATCTTCTTGTGGAATATTTGAGAAGTAAAATCAAGAGTTTCTGATTTACTTTCTGGATGATGCCCAGTCAATAAAGTACATTACCTGTCCCAAAAGTCAATATGCCTTTTAAGTGCATGTCAAATACACAACTAGTCAAGCTGTGGCATCCAGAAACATGAGAGAATAAAATTGGCAGAGGTATCAGTTCCAGTTCTAAGAATTGCAGCAATATGTTCTTCTCTATTATCTTAACAGACACCAACCTGATTACAGGTTGTGATCAGGATTAATCAGAAGTCTCCTCTGTGAGTAATTTCTGGGGCAAAAATACAGTTCTTGTTTGGGTTATTCTTAAAGGTTATTGAATACCTCCAAAATGTAGTGACAGCTTTATCATCAGAGCATTCTTCCACAAAGGGATATAAGCATATGTAAGGGCATAATGCTTTAATTGTTGCATTGCTGTGTCTGAAATTGATAGTTGCTTATCCATTTTCTGTGGAGCTTGTACAGAAACTTGCCAGTCATATTGGCATGTTATTAAGGACAACCTTACGCAGCATGGCTAAAAGTTGCTGAGGATGAAGGAAGCAGAAGTATCTGCAGAATCAGCCCTGCTGACTAACAGGGTCTGATTCCTGCTTTTCAGCAATCTGTATGCCAGCAGAGGAGGAATCACAAAAAGAAAACACATCTCTGAGGTATAGTCAATAATCCTCACATTACATGCTGAAATCAAGCCTGTTTTATTGTGATTCTAATCTCAGTGCACCACTTCCACTTCTAAACATTGTGCGCACGTCTGCGTAGAGGACAGCTTCCTGAGCTGACGGAGGGCCAGTACTGCAGCAGATAAGGGGCGTGTGTGTGCTTGAGCTGTATTAATAGATTGTCTTCGTTTTTTCTGTCTTTCTTTTTAGGCATTTGAGTCTCAACCTAAAGAGCTATTCAGACTGTTGGCATTGTTTGAAGGTTCCTCAGAGGGTTCCTCCTTTTAAAACGACTGTGTTACAAACATTCAATTTGTAATTATACACAAAATTAGATGCTGGGCACAAAGCCTATCTCTAAATCAAACTGGCGTGAGGCAGGGTGGTGTTACTGGAACAGGCTCAAAATCAAGTTATGAACCATGACTTGGCTCAAATTCCCTCCCTAGTCCTCAGTCATTAGGTTTGATATATACAGGAATTTTGCAAGGACACACTGGAATTTCAATTTAGTTTTGATCAAAGTATACGTAGAATGGGAAAGGAAAGTTTTGACAATTCAGACAAGTTCTGTTACCACTGAGATTTCTTTAGGACCATAAATATAACTATTCCAATTAAATTCGCTAGTAATTGTCTTAGGAAACGTGAATTCGAACCGTCCTGTTAGACCAGACTGACACTTAATTTGGGTGAGCTACATTAGTGATCTCTTGATCATTGCCACTTACCATACTTTGACTCAAAGCACAGAGCAGTCTCTGAGTATACAAACTGGTTTCCTTTTGGATTAAATGAAACCAGACAATGTGTTTCAGTGTTGCTTTTAATGCTCTCCGATTATTTCTACGTATTCAATCCACAGGCCCAGACTAAAACTAACCTGAAGTAAATTCCCTCAAACCATGTATCATCTGCACATGAGATGCTCAACACCAGTTTTTCCACTCTATAAATCCACTCTTATCAGGCAGTGTGCTCGATAATGTAGATGTAGCCTTAGATTTGCAGTTGGAGAGTTTAACAAAAATTGCTTGGAGAATATTTCTGAGAGGTCCACAGAGTCAGCAGTACAAAGGTTTTGGCAATGGAACTGCATGCCTTTGTGAGCACTTTGTGGTTTAAAAGCTGTCTTTAAAACACTTAGACTTGTGCTGTGGTGTTTGTTCTTAGAATTTGCTGAAGATTGAAGGAACTGCCTCTGAAGTTTGAGTGTGTGAATTTGCAAGTTGTCTCCTTTGACTACTGATAATATATTACCACCTAATGATTTCTACTTTGCCACTGGTGCCTGAGAAGCACAACAGGATTTGAGTATGTAAAGAAAGCTTAAAGGCTTGGATACAGAGGATAAATGTTCAAAAATAGAGGCTGTGTTCTGCAAGGGACCATATCTGAACATATAGTGATTCGATTACTAAAAGTTCAGGTGTTCTTGTATCATAAAAATTTAATCTCATTGATAATTTGTAAAAACATACAAATCCTTTGTATTTTAATGAATGAGAAAAGACAATGGGGAAGAGAAGTAGGGGAATAAAGTGGACAAAACTGAGGGAAGTAAGCAATTTAATCTTACAGTACACTTGCTACAGTGAGAAGACAAGTGGCAAAAGCAGCATTTTGCCTCTGTTTCTGCGTGCGTCTCAATTCAAACAGATATAACACTCCTTGCACTGCCACCAGTTTTTGTTAGGAAATATTTGAGCTAGTTAAGAGTCAAATCTAAGTATGGCACTGGATACAGAACTTTTAGCCGAATCAGTCAGTCAAGATTTTCTGCCCATGTGACTAGACATTATCTTGAGCTCTTATATGTGTGAAATTCCCTGGTTTATGAACTAAGAAAACTGGGTAAAACAGCAGGTAGTTCGGACATTCAGACCTTCATATCACCCAAAACTTTTGTTATCTCCCCATCCCATACTTAGCTGTAGTCGTCTGCTAAGAAAGTGTACAGGGTAATTCCTAAACATATTATTACTATACACAAGATAATATGTGCTCTGTGATGATATCTCATGTCTGGTGGGAGCTGGCTTATCTTCTGGAATGCTCCTGCATCCCATATGATGATATATGTGCTCAGCATTCACATTCAAAGCCTCCTTTCTGCAGGTCCTTGCTCTGCTGTTCATGTGTCCCTAACAGCAAACTATTACTACAGAACAAGCTTGGATGAAGTTTTCTCCTAAACTGAGCTATACAAAACAGAAGCCATTTCAAAATCATCTGCATAGGTAGCTGGTATTTGCTCTGACTTTAAAAATAATAATAATAATTTTTAAAAAATGGTAACCTGCACATCTATCGGAAGACCCCTATGCTTAAATACTATTGCTCTGATAAATCAGCATTTTAGGCTCTGTGGTTTTGCCTTTCCCATTCTCTTTCAAATCCTCCTCATCTGTATAGAACCAAGCACCTCCAGACTATGCAGAATTGGGTCATGTGTTTAAAGGACTTTCAGGATTTGCCTGATCTGCCATTCGCTGAAGTAGTTTTAACCTTTTAATGTCAACATGCTCTGGAATAATAGAGGCAGAATGTACAGTTCTTTTTGGGAGATGGTTCTTTTGTGAAAGGCTGTGGCTAATCACCATAAAGGGCTGCAAAACCAAATATTTTTTTGCTGTGTGCTAATAACAAGGTGCTTTTAATTTGGCCAAGACTTGATTTTAATAAGTTGGCTGCTAAGTAAATTCTGTTCAGATTTTAAAAACCCACATTTTTTGTTTTTTGACAAGTTCTGTAATAACTTGTTAAAGTAACTTTAACAATTACTAGTGTAATTGTGCAAAGTTTGGTTGTTCATCACAGCTGTGATAATGTCACAGACCTGGACCACCCCGTCAGCTTGGCAGCTTTAAAATATTACTCCTGGAATAATGAAAAATTGCCAGCTTTTCAGAATGGCTTTTTGATTTATGGGCAGTTTCTTGGGGATTGATTAGTTGCTTTGTTTTGTTACCTGGAATGAATGATGAATATTTTTAAAAATACCTAATGTTGTATCCAGTGCAAATGAGATAATTTTACAGTGACTTGTTTAGTTGTTTCCAGAATAATTGGACATTATTACCTGCCCACCATCCGTGAACTATAGGTCTCTGGAGGGGCTAAATAGCTTCAGTTGATGTTTCCTTAATATTTCAATGTAGTTCATCTGCACTGTTCATACAGGAGCTTTTACCAGATGGTTAACCAGCCCTGTAATGACATTCCACATTTCCCAGCTATTACTCACCAATGGAAAATGATACAATTTTATTCGCTGTTCAGTGTAACTTATGACTGACTCACTTGTGTACCTGTCCTAAAGAATTGTGGCCAAGTGTGCCAGTGAGGTTAAATTTAAAGAGAGTTTGCTATTACCTTGAGTGGGATCAGTACCGATGTCTACAATATTGAAGCAAAGAGCCTGCTCTTTTTTTTTTATGATTTAAGAACAAAATGGGCTTTATAAGTCTTCTCCTGACATGGTTTGGCAAATAAGACAGTTGGATATCTACCCTGGTTGGTTTTTTTAAAATTCCTAAAGAGTCTGTTATGATTTGAAACCACTTTTAAACCTCTGGCTCTGCAAGTGGAGATGAGAGAAGTAGTAGTAGGTAACTGCGAGGCCATGAGTAGATGATCTTTGTTTCTGAAAAAGGTACTATTTCTTGAAGTCCTACATGTCAAGACACATCTCGCCCTTCTCCTTTGGCTTCTCTGACCTTATTCATGTTTTTTCAGTCACTGCAAGGCAGCCTCCTGGAAACCAAGAGCCACGTCAGGGCATTGCCCACATCAGGGAGGCACCAACCCCCTCTGTCTCCTCAGCTGCTCGGAGACAGCCAAGAACAGCAGTCGTCTCACCTTTGGTGCCTTTTCAGAAGAGGGTAGGTGAGGGCAACACATAATCGAAACTTATCTTCATCTCCACTGGGCAGCATTTAGGTAGGAGTTTTTCTAGTAGTTTATTTTTACTGGAGAGTTTCATTATCCTGCTTTTACAAATGAATCTTTCAGACATACTGTGTCCTTGTGTCTGACAACCTATTGGTATTTTATTTGTCACCAAAGATCTTCGGCATGGATTAGGTAGTGGGAAAAGAACACTTTTGAGAAGGCATTCAGAAAACTGTTGGTTTAAAACACAGTCTTGACTTGTGCTGTCAGAAGTTGCACACCAGGAGCTGACTGTGTAGACAAACCGGCAGTTTTCTGTTCCTGCTGTTCTTCTTACTCTTCTTTGGATCCACATTGCTCTATCTGCTTCTTTTTCCATCTCTATACCATTTGCAGGCTGACCTTGTTTTCTCTTCTCTGGGCTGTTCATGTTGGTTGAAGGCTCCTACACCCATGTTTGTTCTATACCAGTATGGTTTTGCAGACTTGTCTTTCCTATATGACCAGCATCTCTTGGCAATGAAGAAAGATGCTATTGAAACACTCAGTAGCCTTTGATCTGTTAATAAAAACTCTGAGGACTGTCTAGTGGAAGGAACTTGGACTGACCCATGGGATCACAGAGTTCAATCTCCCACAGTTATGAACAAGCATGAAATAGACACTTTGAAAGTCCAAAAACAAATTATTGCAAGCTTCTAAATGCTCTTCAGGACCCTTTAGCAAGATTTATATGTAAAGGCAAGAGACCCTGGCAACTTCTGTTGTTACAACATGTCCCAAGAAGAGAATGAGGACATCACCAATGGCTTAAGACACTGTTTTAAGTGAAAAAGTTTCCATAATTTGTAGAAGTGGACCATGTGTTGAGCTGACAAGGGAGGGAACCCTACAAGAGGAAGCCTTTCTCACTTTCTAGAACTTACCAAAATTGCTGGGCTGTTTCAAGAGTTCTCTACAAAAACCTTTTCTTCTAACATTTCATAACTGGCAAACGTCTGCTTTGCAATATGGCTATGTCATGTGTGGATTACACTTCTACCTGGTTTTCTTTCTTTGCTCATTAGGTATCTGGCCTCATAGAGTTTTCTTGACTTGAATCTTCGGGATCTTGCAGAACACAGCTATCTGTATGATTCTTTATTATAAACACATATGCTGAGAAATCATACTGTTATGATGGCAAGGAAATGGGTGAGAGATGACTGTTTCTCTACTATTTGAATTGTGCTATATTATTTTTCTCTCAATGTTATGTCCATCCCTGTCTTCTCCTTATAGGCCCTTTGGGCCATGACTACCTACTTAATGTGTGTACTTTACCAAATATCTCACTGGAGTCTCTAAGTGTTGCTGAAGACTGTTATGAAAATTTGACATGGTAGAAAGCAAAGAGAGGAGAAGATCATATTCAGAGTTGCACCATATTATTCTGATGTCAGAAAATCAAACTGAAAGACTCTTTTTCCACTTTTCTGTTTAAAAATAAAAAAAGCAGCTCATTTTTATTCATAAAAGAAGCTGCTTCTTTAGCTGGAAAAAAAATTTCCCCTCTCACTAGGAATATAAATAATTCGAGCAGAAGAGAACAGAAAAGCCACATTAATCATGTATGTATGGATATATTTTATTTCAAAATTATTTTCTTAAATCTAAAAAACATTCATGACTGTCTTATTCAAGTATGGTAGTTTTCATAATATAGTGGACACATATAAGTATTTATTTCTTTCCTTAGAGACTTGGGTTTTAAAACATTTTTCTTTTTAATATCCAAAATTCATGTAAGGTTTAGGATTGACTTAGGTTGAAGCCATAATTCTTAAAATGCTTGTGCATATACTTGACTTCAGGAATGTAAGTCCCTTTCAGTTTAATAGAACAACTTTGTCTAAGTTATATGCTTAAAGAAGATCAAAGCCTGAACCTAACTTTCCAAATAGAAGTTACACACATTAGTTATAATGATGTAAGTCATGGAAAAAGAAAAAAAAAAAAAAAAAACCCTTTTTTTTTTAGCAACTGTATTTTCAAACAGGTAAGACAGGATAGACTATAGGTGAGAGATGCAGCCAGGATTTGTGCTGTTCCTGTGAGTTATCCCTCCATGAAAACCAGCTTTTGCGGGAGAAGTGGCAGATGGCAGAGAATAGAAAAAAGCTGAGCCCAGTGACACTCGGAGTGTTTCCAACTCTTTCAAGTGAGTTTTAGGCTGTAAAAAGAGGTAGAGAAACACTGCTTACACGTAACACTCCTGACAGTTCCTTTGCAAGCCCAACTTCACCATGCTTGTAAAAGCTTCAGCAAAAATCCTGTTGCATCCACTGAGACATCTTGGTAAAAAATTATTTTGACTTGAGATAATTGCATGGGCTTGATAGCCATCGTTTGGAGACACACAGTGTCTTTACCTGCTCTGTGTTGTAGCTCCAAGCAAAGCAGGATGCCTGTAGAGCCTCTGTTTATCTCTGCAGTGAGGGTGGAGGAATTTTTCAGAGGCATGAAACTGGATTAAGCAGACAGTTACTGCTAGATGCCCCTGGTAGAGAGGCATCCTTTCCTCTTTGTGTCAGTCAGAATTTTTTCCATCTGCCTTTTCCACAGTGACGGCACTGTGTGGTTATCAGAGAGTTCATGTGGCTGCTAAAGAAGTTTAGGGTTGATTTAAGGGAGAGGGATGCTGGAAACTTTTAAAAGAATTAATTTCCTGTGGAAATATGTTTTGTGTCTTGGTGAAATACCAGGACATGAACATGCTTCTGGTTTTAATAAAAATGTTTAGGTCTTGGTTTTTGTTTTTGTCAGTTGAAGAAATTTCTACCATCTCCACTACAAAGCATCTCCTCCATGTGAGAGAGCAGATGGAGAACTTGGTTTTGCAGATGGTGTCCAGGGATTTTGCAGTAATAGATGGTCATTTTAACTGCACTCTAGTGGAGATCTGAGTCATACACAAAGGACTGAAGGCAAGGCTCCAAAAGCAGATACTGAGCACTGTGCACAGTGGTGGAAATGGGGAGGTTCTGGAGATAGAGCCAGAAGGAAGAGTCACTGGACACAACTGAGGGAGACAGGAGAAGGTTGGAGAAACAGGAAAAGGGAGTATCTCTAAAACCGTGCAGCAGAAGGAGGAGTTTCTGAAGGAGCAGAGATGAGGCCACATGGACAAACAGATACTCTATGGGATGCCAGTGACGTTCTAGAGTGGTGGCACTCACCAAAAAATTCTTCTTATATTTGTCTTATTACTGTATCCTTTATTGCTAACTACATCCACATGTATTTCAGTCTGTGGGGAGAGAAACCATTATGATAATATATCCTCAAAGCACAGTAGTAAATATTTTCTCTATAGCTTTTATAATGCACACAGAGCCTTGGTATAGACTACGATGATGTGCAAATTTACTGTTTTATTGCAGGGAGATCCTTGGGATGGGTTTTGCATCAGCTCTTCCACCAGCACTGCTGCCCCTAAATTGCATTTTTTTAGGCACCCAAACTACTGAAACTCTTTTTTCCCCTCAAGCATTTGCAATGTATTGTGGGTGGTAAAAGATTCTTAATGCTACAGAACATGCAGTGTTGTACTCAACAGGAATACTGATTTCTTAGTTACTAGTGACAACCAAATCAACCTTGATGAAAAATGTATTCAGTTTATTAGCTTTCCTAGTTCCTGCATGCCTATTAGCAATTTGCAATTACTTAACACTTGTTCTACTTTACTCAAAAAATATTATAGTATTTCTTATAGTCATGGGATTTCTTGAAGAGTGTGATATAGACTTTCACTACTTCATATTCAAAATTTGAAGTCTATACAACAGTTGAGAATTCACACTTGTATTGAGATATATTCTCTGCTACACCACTAAGCAAGTGGAACTTTTGCAGTTTGGGGTGGGGAATGAATAACTTGAAGCCTCAGAATTTTTTTTTTTCCCCCCCCAAAATATTTTTTTTTTCCTTTTTTTTAAGTAGCAAAAAACCTGAGATAGGTATGTACTGATTTAGATTTTAAAAAATAAAAGCACTAATCAGTTCCTTCTACACCTTTCAGAGATTTAGTTACAAAAATCACTGTAAGATTTGTTGGCTAAAAGCAGATTTACAGGGGAAGAGAGTGTGATAAGAGTGATCACATTGTTTCTGACTTGTCTCTGCCTTGGTTGAGATGCATAACTTTGAAAATCCTGTCTTGGCTATGCAAGTTATGGGACATCAACCACAGGGTGGAAGCTCGAATGTGCAAAGCAGATTTTCAGCTGTGTGAACTGTCATGGTGCCAGTGAAATAAATGAAGTTTTGACAGCCTGTATTAGCTGAGTTCAAGCTCCTATTTTGAGATATAAAATTTGGGAATGCAAAAGAGCAGAAGTCAGGAAGACAGTGGAATCTATTTACAGCAACTTGTTGCAAAATTCATCCAGGCCCAGAAATAGATGCTTTCTATTATTAAATTGTGGTAGTACATGAAAACCCAAACAGACAAAGGTCCCTGTATCTAACCTGTATTTGTAGTTTCTCAAAGAGACAACTTTTGCCTCATTGAGTCTCCAGTCTAAACATAAGACGATGGGAAAATTAAAGAGACATAGTGAGGCGCAGTGATTTCTCCCATTTTTTGCACCAGGTCAGTATCAACACCAGAAGTGGAACATGGTCTTTAGACTTCTGGTGCACTCATGTGTCATGCTGTGAATGGAGGCTGTGCCAGTGCCAATGCCAGCTGCAAAGCCCATTGGGTCACAAATTAAAAAAAAAAAAAACAAACCATTATCTGGTGACATGAAGGCACACAGAATCAAAATTATTTGCCTGAAGGATGGCTTTATTTTGCTTTATTACTACATTGTTTAATAATTCTGAAAATACAGGTTAATGCATTGTCAACATGTGCAGATCCTGAAGTGGTAGAGTTGCATTTTAAATGCTGTGAAATGAGAAAGATGTATTTAGTGCTGAAATATGAATGGAGGAGGAAAATCTCTGACTTCCAACCCTCAAAGTAAGGTGAGATAATTTTACTAATTGTAGGGATAGGTCACCAATAAATTATTCCTGCAGGTATTCTGCCCAGAGTTTCTTTCCCCAACATGGAAACAGTCTTACGACACCTTGGCTTATGTCCTGACACACAAAGCTTTATGTACCTTCCAAAATATGCAAATCTTCACTGATGCACCTCTCACTGGGTTTACTATTCATGTAAATCACAAGTGACATGCTGAAGAGAATAAAAAAATAAACTAACAACTCTAAATTTGTTTGGAACGGAAAAGAGTGTGGTTAAATGAAAGGCTTTCTAGTTCAGAGTAATGAAGGAACTGTTCTGTGAGTCCCTGATTTTTTCCTGAAATGATGAAGTGTATCATTATGAGGGGAAAAAACTGAAATGAGAATACAGGAAAGAAGGTGTTTTTTATAAAGAATGACAGGTAACTATATTTTGACACTGTGTTTTGTTATAGTAGAATCTATTTTATTACATCAGTTCTTGCAAAAGTTCATAACTGTAATACCACTACTGTATTTATTATTACAAGGAGCAGGCCAATTTGTGTGTTAAACAGATGTTTTGATTGTTTTCAAAAGTTTTTTAGTTTTTTTAATCCTAAAAAATGGCAAGTGCTGCTGTCCTGAAAATATCTAAAATTTGTTAATGGTAAAATATGGGATAAATGGTTAAGTTACTGCATTCATCAGTCAACCACCCCAAGACATTTGCAACTGATTATGTATTTCAAAACTTGGCCTGCAGTCATGAGGTTCCTTGTAAGCAACTTGCTGTATTGTGCCTAATGTAGAAAAACTAGAAGGTACTTCTGAAACATGTGCTGAGAAAAGTATTTCATTATTGTTGTTCTTGTTGTAATAATAATAATAACAAAAATAATTAAAAAAATATTACAGAGGTACAGGAATTGGTTTTAACTTGTAATAAGCCATCCAAGGAAGACTGCAAAGTTACAAAAACTAAGACCATAATAAAAATATCTCATGTATGCACCATTTCCTATTTTATTGTCTGTAAGTCGCTTTTAAACTCATACTCAGGTTGTGTCTCTTCCTGCTCTTGCTGGAATATTTATCATGAGAATGAGGTGGCAGAATTTGATGGCTTGTTCTAGGAGAGAGAATAATCAATCAGGGTTTATTGCAAGAGTCCCCACAAATGGTGGTCTTTTGAGTTAAACACATTTTTCTTCCTTCTCTTTGCTTTTTGTGACTCATGTCTGGTATGTCTTGGCTTCTTAAAAAGGTTTGCTGCCCTACCACTGGGCATCACTCATCCCTTTCCCCACTCTATTACACCTTCTTCCCCCTTCGTTCTCCTCACTATTGCTCATACAAGAATGTCAGACTCACATCCAGGCTTTGTACCATAAGCACTTTTTTCTTCTTGATAGTCAATTGTGCCTTGCTGCATTGCCCCCAGTAATGGAAAGAGAAAGCAGACCTCCTTGAATCACAGCCCCTTGTATGTCTCACTGCAGCATTTCTTTGTCACTGGGATCTGAGAAGTTGCTGGTTTCTCTCTGTTTTGCTTCAGTGAAGGAAAGTTTTAAATTACTGGTACTTTTTAGGTTGCACCCTTCCTATCCTGTGCTGTTAGTAAATTATGCTGCCATTTCTAGTCCAAGAAAGTGGGAGTGAGCTTGGGACATATTTCACAGTTACAGTGGTAAAGCATATTTTAAGTAATTCACATAAGATCATCCATGTATGGGAAATATGTGGGATTTGCATGTGCAGATTTCTCTGGATAATTATGACTAAATTTTTGTTACCTGTGATGCAGACTTTTTTTCATATAATTCTTTACATCAGATACATTTTTTTTTAAATTTGAGGCAAGACTTTGCCTATTATTGTCTCCTTTAAACAAATATCATTAGATTGGTATTCTGACCCTGTGTCAGTTTATTGCCACTTTTGTTTTGTTTTGTTCTCCTCTGCTCAGGTACTCCTACTACATTAAAGAGCTCTCCAAACCCCTACTTGTTATCTATTACTTATGGTTCCAATCAAATTCCCATTACAGATGATATGAGTATTTTAAGTAATATTAGAAGACTTGGAACTGAGCCCCAGTTGAAAGAGAAGCAGACATTGGTGAGCTAAAACCTACGTCAAATATTGGCTCATGAAAGTCACTGCAAGAACAACCCAGAAAAGAACAGATTTGTAGCTTTCAGCTCCTTAGCTGTTCTGCTGCAGTAGTCATGCCACCTGTTTTGGTTTGGGTTTATTTAAATGTATGTTTTATATTGCCTTCCATATCGGGCAGCTAATTTTACTTGAAACGTTGTTGAATTGTGGTCATACCTTCATACCACTCTTATTTGGAGGAGACAGTGTAAACAGCAAGCTGGATTCCTGGGGTGTAGTCCTTTTTCAATGTATAGTTTCTCCCACTGTACAGCTACAATCTTATCCCTATTTTTAAGCTAACTCACTGGCCTGGCCTCGAGGAAGGGAAGCTGCAGAGAAAAGAAATTATTAGCACTGCAGCCATACCCAGGAAGCTCAAGTTCAGGAAGGACTTGCTTGCTTATAACATGTGAACTAAACTTGTGATCCATCTTTTGCATGGACCGTGCAGACTTGTTGCCTCACTGAGTTCATTAGTCATTAGTAAGCAAAAAATAAACAGGTCCAAATGCAGCAGAAGACCATCAGCTACATTAAAATTAAAAAGTATAGACAGAAGTAGTCTGGAAAGCAATGAAGAGGATGTTCTTCCCAAGGAAACCTTTACTCCTGCTTAGTCTATATGGATACATCAAAGATTTCTCCAGGTGCCACCATGTTAACTTCTGCACTGATCATTGAAACTAGTTTAAATTAGTAGTTAAAATTCTGGGAACATCACAAGTCACATTTAAAATGAGGGGAACATATTGGTCAAAAAAGAAAAAGTTTTAAAATTCCAAGAGAAAATATGTCCAATTTCTAAAACCCACCAAAACTGACAGCTAGAAGCCAATTAGAAGCATCTTATATCCTGTCTCCAACATAGCTTAGTTTAGACAATACATAATACATACTATTACGTATGTTGAATAGTCTTGGATGTAATGTCTTTAAGGCAGTTCAGCAGAAAAAAAATGCAGATAATTGCAATTTAATTAACATACCTATTGGCTTGAACGGAGTAACAGAAACAGATGCTTCCAGATTCCTCATATGTATTCTGTGGGTTTTTTTCTTGCAGTGCATGTTGTAGGTACTGAACTTGAGGAACAGGATATGGAACATAAGGCTATCATTCTTACTAACATGATTACAAAAATCTTATTTTATTATCAGCATTACATTTTTACTTAGAGTGATTAAATGAATTAGTAAGTTTTATTTTCATGTGAGATACTATCATTATTTAACTCTGTAATTTACTATGAAATCCTTATTGCTTTGTCACAGGAGTTCTGTGATCACTTTTCTTAATGATAGAAGTTGCCTTTGCACCAAGGAAGCTTTTTTTTTTATTTAATCATGGTCTTAAGAGATTTGAAACTTCAGGCTTTAATAAAGTATCCCCAAAATCATAAAGCAAATCACAGCATACAAAATCATTTCTCCTTTGAGACCAGTGCCAAACATTTTCGGTGGTGTTCCAGTGAAACTGGACACTTCCAGCCCAATGGCTAGTAAAGTCAGCAAAGAAAAGAAAAGAGAGTGACTATGTGACCAAACTTTTATTTTCATCACATAGCTGGAATTTCAGCCTCTCTGCACAAGTCCTTGCCATTACAATTTATTAGATGTTTTATGTAGCAGATTTTATTGAATGATTTAGGTAGTCTTGACTTGATCCTTTCCAAATGTGTTCAACAGTATTCTGCTACATGCAAAAGTGTTTTTATATTCTCACTTTCACGTAACTAAATATCTGAAATCTAGATAAAGTTACCCTCCTGCTGCATATACTGTTTTACTTTCAGAATTAATTTGGAAAGCCCTGTACAGCCTGGACTCTGCAGCCCTTTCCAGAAGGTTTAGGATTATAAATTAGATTGTCCGACATGCATCAGCATTTGGAGCCGGAAGGCGTGTGTCTGCCAGCAGAAAGAAGAGGGGCACTGGAACCACCAAGCTGACTAAGAGCTATTAAGCTCCTGGGAGTGTGAAGGTTAGGATAAAAGGAAATGGAGAACATTAAAGATGCAGGAACTACATTTTCCAGAGCATATCTTGATTCCATGGTGTATTGATCTGCAGCCCTGGATTTCATCAAATGTAATACCTCATCTTCAATGTACTCACGGAAAAGAACAAGGGAGCAGGGGAGACAGCCTGAAGTAGTTGCTGTCTGCTAAACCCAGGGAGTGGCTCTTCTTCTATAGTATGTGTATATTTTCCCTGAGTAGTAGTAGATAGTGTGAAAACTATCATTTTAGATGCAAAACTTGTATGACTTTTCGTCCAAGAGTATTACTTCACATTTTTTTTGCATCAAACTTAATTTGCCATTTTATTGCCCAGTTTCTCAATATAAGGAGGTCCTTCTAAAGCTCTGCAATTGACTTTACTTGTTAATATCCTGAAAGACTTAGCTTTGATGCCAATTTTGTCACATTATGCTTCTTCCTTTCAGAGATTTCTGAAGAGCACAGGCCTTATCACAGAAATTAGAGGAAATCCACACATAACCTTCATCCTCTGAAAAAAAACAAATTCTTTATTTTCTCTGTGTTCCTCATCTTTTCCTCAGTAATATAAACATGTTACAATCTCCTCTCCTGTACCATAGCAATTTTATTTTCCCTAAGAATACCTGGGAAAAAAATTATTATTGTATGCTTTTGAAAACCCAGAAAGTCTATAGCTACCGTATCTCTCTTGTCCACACTTGTTTTCTCAGGTAATTCTAAGAGCTCTGCAAGGGCATGACTTTTCACTATAAAAGCCACGTTGACTTTTTCCTAAGCAAGCAGCTTTGACAATTATTCATGCATGCATGCACTAATTCATTTCTTTTATTTGATGTTTTGATGCAAAGTTGAGAATACCTCCCATTTGTGACCAAAACTCTGCAGGACAACTTTTCATCTTCTATTTCTCACTGAAACTCTTAGTGTCTGTAAACTGAAGAGAAATGTGAAATCCATTCCCTACAGTCTCAGTCTAATAAAGTTATAATATGATCTTCTTTCTCTGTTGATTCTATATTAAGGTATTTCTACAAAAAGGTATTAAAATCAAAGGACTACTGGACATATTTCCTTTCCCACTGGATATATCTAGACTACCAATCAGATATGTGTTGCTGAACTAGACTTAAAAAATTAAAATAGAATTTTATTTGCATTTTCTTCCATGAAATTTCCTTCACAGTTTAACATCTAAGCAGTTATGTGTCTAATATACATATTTTGATGTTTCAGTCACTTCATTGTTTTTTATGCAGCACTGGATTCTTCCAGTCAGAAATTACCACATTCACTGCACATTCACTAAGTGATAGAGGGTGGGGAAAGAAAGGAAAATGGGGAATTATTTTCCACAGCCAAAAATCTGTGAGCCTGATTGATCAGTGCAACACGATGATTATGTGTAGTCTGTTCTCCTTTATCTGCAGCAGTGTTGGTGGCAATGAGTTTCCTCTCAAAGATGAAATTTTACAAGGAGGATGGTGAAACTCTGGAACAGGCTGCACAGAGAGGTGTTACATGCCCCATTCCTGGAAAATTCAAGGACAGGTTGGACAGGGCTCTGAGCAAACCAATCTTTCTGAAGACATCCCTGCTTACTGCAGGGCAGTTGGACTAGATGACCTTTAGAGGTCCCTTCCAACCCAAGCTATTCTATGATTATACTAGCAGTAATGCAAAACTCATGAGAAGAAAGTATCCCTAGCTTAAGTTCAATTAAAAAAAAAAAAAAAAAAAAGACAAAGGCAGAAAAGGAACATGGTAGATAATCTTTAACATGGGGTAGTAGTCATGGGATGACAAAACAGATGCATTTTGCAACGCCAAAAAATTCCGTCTTTGTCAGGCATGCTTGTTTTGAGTTGAGTGCTCCTTGCCTCTTTTAATACCTAGTTTATTGAAAATTAATCATATTTCATGTAGGTCTATTTGTCACGGTGGCTGGAGGATGGTATTCTTACAAAACTGTTCCCAGCTGCTACTACATGCCTCTGGAGTAGCTTGAACACATATGTAAACATCTCATGAGATGCACATTGCAGGTAGTCAGCAGCAGAGCCCTGGGCAGAGGAGAAGAAAGTAAGGGGGTCGCATCTGGAGTATCAGGGGTTAGCACAATGAAGCTCTTTGAAGACGAGTTGAAGTATCATAACTGGATCCAGTGGAAAGAGTGCAGGGGGGGGGAAGACTTTAAGCTGTGATGTGATGTAACTAGTGTAACCTTGAGAAAATAGTGATTTATAAATGGCAGGATCATGAGACAAATCTAAAGGGTGTTATTTAGAGTCTAACCTTGCTTCCTTTGAAATTGTGGTAAAACTTCTACTGAACAAAACCTCTATACTTCTGAGTTTTCTTACATTGTGTTTTCTGTGGTGATGGACTCTACTGTTTGATTCCAATTGCTACTTCAAAAATACACATGATAATTTGCATGACATCACTTTTTAAATACCAACATTTTAAGATTCACAATTGATTAGTAAATATCTTTTTATGGAAATAAAGTTACTATGTCATTTAATTCTACCATGTTAAGTTGTTTTCTGATTAACTACTTCGTGTATCACTATACACAATGATAGCAACAGAAAGCAGATTTGTATATCTTCAAGTTATTCTTTACAGTGAGTCTAATTGATGTGCTTAAGTAATAGTAAAGCTATGAGTGGTGTTTTCATGATTCTAGTACTGAAGTATGTTATTTGACTAGTGCTTCTTCTGGAGCAATGAAATTTTCCATCTAAATGAAACAATGTTCTACCTAAATACATTGTGCTCCTCTAGCAATTCGAGAGGGCATACAGAATAACATTAAAGGACAAAGCATTTAATTCATAAAGCCAATTCTGGTAGGAATGTGCAGTAATCTAAAAGTTGCTTTAGTTTCACTTTTTGATTACTCTTTGCAACAGCACTTGACAAAAACACATTAAGTAAATGAAATAAAAAAAAATAACTTGTAAAGTCCTTAGATTTGATGTTGTAGATAGTCATCGCTGTGATATTAAAAGTGACTTAAAGCACAAGCATACAGGGAAGATCTTCAAAGTATATAGTCTACAATTCAGAAACACTTTCAGGCATTTTGGAGATGACAACATTTTTAAAGCATCTTCAATGATTTCTTGTTTGATTTTTTTTAATTATTATTAATTTTTAATCTTAAACATATATTTGCATTTAAAAAGTTGGTTGGCTTTTTTCAATGTTTTGGCCCTATAAATACAGCTGATCACTTAAGCTAGAAGGGCAGATGTTTCCGCTTGGTCTGGGAGATAACACTTTCAAAACAAACCAGAGAATGTCCAGGATCCGTTGTGGTATGCTGTGGTATTCACTTCAAGTAACCAAGGTAGGACTCTCAGTTTGTGGTGGTGGATGCCAAAGAAGCAAGAAAACCCTTGGTGGGACATCATTTGCAAATACTTTTGACACCTGTGTCTGTTTTGTTCTCTTCTTGTTCAACTTCTCCTTTACTTCACTAGCAACATTTCTTATCAGCATATTTACAAAGCATTTCTTAAGTATTTGTGGTTGTTAGTACTTTCCATTTTAATTTATTCCAAGCTATTTGACTTCTGGAAGAAAATCTGTGTTTTCAGCTCTTCTGCCTTAAGGGATGCAATGTGAAAGGGGTAAATGTCAGGTTTATCACAAACACCTCCCTTTTCAGTTGAATTGAAAAGCATGCCGAATGTTTTCAGTATTTCTTGTCTTGCAATAAATCTACGCATCATTCACTTTTACAATTTTGTTATAGTTCAGTAAATTGAATCTTTTTTGTGTGTGTTTTTGAACCTTTCCAGATCACACACGGAAAGCTGAGGGCTTAATGTGGCTATAGCAGGGAGACATTTCTGGAAAAAGCTGTAACATTGTTTTCTTCAGGGTCATTGGTGCAACATCATGTACTCTGCTAGAAATTGTATGCCAGGTTAGTTTATTTCTCTTCCCAGTCGTCCCATTCCATTTTATTTTGTGGTGGAAGGGATGAAAGAGAAAAAGAGAGAGAGACAGAGCAATTTAGAAGCTTTGTTATTGTTTTTACTGTAATGAAGTGCTTAAATGTAGTGTTGACCCTTTTAAGATACCATTTTCAAGAATATAAATATAAATGATCCTTGTGCTTAATATAACCATTACAAAGAGCACTCTCAAATGATTAAAATAAATGTGTAATCTTTTAATCACTCTGAAGTTTATGCATAAGAGTAATTACTCTGACATGGATCCAAACTGTCCTTGTCAAGGCATGCTATTAATGCACTAATTAACATAGCTAGAACACCTTCATGGATTGGTAGGGCTCCATAGTCTAAACCTATGAGAAATTTAGGTTGCTCCATAGTCTAAAACTATGAGAAATTTAGGCTATCTGCCATGAAAATCTTTCCCAGTCTAGAGTAAGACATTTCAATCAGCTCTAACAAACAGGAAAAGTTAGATTTTTCAGAATTGAAAGCAGCAGTCTGAATGCTTCTCTTTAAATCAGTGATAAATGTATTTTTGACTTAACAGAAGCAGAGAAGGACCAGTTCTGAGACACCTTGATCATCCTTCCTGTACTTCATTGCCAGAATTGCATAAAGGTCTGCTCTCTTTTTCAAGTAGTGATTTCTTGGGCATGTGAAAAGTGCTAAGAGCAAAGACTGTTTCAGACTTCAAAAATAGAATTTACAGACTGTATTTTTAACACCTAAATGGTTCCACACCAGACTGTATCACTGAACTATTTGCAGTGGAAAGATAAACATCATCTGCGTGACTGGAAAACAGAGATCACTTAGATCAGAGATGTTTTTTCTTTCCTGAAACATGGAATAGAAGAGGATCTTCTATAACCCAGACATGTCTGTATCAAACTATCTATGTTTATTTCTGTAGGTTTCATCAGCTTCCTCCTCATGGGGATGAGATGGTCCCAGTTGTAATCTGATCCAGAAGGACCCTAAATCTGCTAAATCACTTGAATCACTGAGCTGTGTCTCTAGGTGGTGGGGGCTTGGCTGAGCACCGGATCTCCTTTCCACCTGCAACTGCAGCAGCTCCAGTTCTTTACCTCTAGAACAGTCTTATCCCAGTTCCTCATTGGAGTAACGGCAATAGCAATGGACAATTGTATGGCTGTTAATAGCTCCTAAATCTGAAGCACCAATATAGTCTACATCACACAAGCAGCATGTATAAGCCTTGAGTGTTTGCAGTGGTAGAACCCGAACTAGCTGAACAACCCTCAGGTCCTGCTGTGGAAGTTGGGAATATTTTACTTCACTATCAGGAGTGCTGTGAAACTAAATATGTCAAATCTTTCCCAGCAACTTGCATATTTCTTAGAAGATTCTTTAGAAACCCGACGTACCATGAGTGTAATTTTGCTATAATACTCTGTCATTTGGCTAATATTAGAATAAAATTTTTCTCTGTTGCTCAACAACAATATCTTCTCTTTATCTGTCAGTATTCAATAAAAAGAACCCTTAGCACTTATGGCTTCCCCCAAAAAATGGGGGTTGGAGCTAGATAATCTTTAAGGTCCTTTCCAACCCAAACCATTCAGGATGTTTTGCTCTGCACTACTAATCTAGTTTTATTGCTCCATTTCTTCTTGAATATTCTGCGCTTCCTATGTATTGGCAATGCATACTGACTTCTTGGTGAAGTTCATACTTTTAGTGAGATAGTTATTTGCATTGATTCAATAGCTGAATTCAATTTACATTTGCATGATTTCACCATCTTTTCTACTTTCTAAAGATTACCCATGTGTCAGCATGCTTGATACCTTAAAAAGGCCAGACAAATAGACAAAATAGATTTCCTTTGTCTAGAAAATCAGTTATCAAAGAGTTTAAAATGTCTTACATGATCTCTTGAAAAAACCCTGTCACATATTTTTATATCCTCTTGCACTTCCCTTTCAAGTATTCTCTTTTTTTCATCATTTGTTCTCTTATATGTTGAGATTAGACCAATGGACGCAAAGATGTCCTCATTTGCCACCTCTTCTAAAATGCATATGTTGCTATTTCAACCCCCTGTTTTTGTGGTCCCACTTCTTAATCTGATCAATTTGCTAAAATTCCTTCCACTGGAATTGAAATTTCATTTTCAATGCCAGGGACATTTCCATTCTATTGTCACCTTCCCATGTGGCCTCTCGTTATCAACAATAGCTTATTTCTCAGAAGATGAGGCAAGTTATTCAAGTTCATCTGAATCACAAATGAATGATCTTTAATGCCTGACATTCTCACTGGATGTTGGGTTTTTAAAATAAATATTATTGGTTTATCTTTTGCTACTTGCTCTTTTTTTTCCAGAAAAAAACTTTGCCTCAGCTTGACTCTTGGAAATTCTCATTGTCTTACACTTTCCTACTTAGAACACAGTTCTCAGCCTTTTTTCCTGCTCTTTACTCTCTCTCCTTGCACCCATTTGCATCTACTCTTATTTTGTAAAGCACTTTTTTTTTCTTTATCCATTTGGTCTGAAGATCTTCCTTATAAGCATTTTCCCTTCATTGGGCCACTTTATTTATACCTTTGAATTAAAGAAATTTAAAGCCTCATCCATACTCAAGTTTCAGAGCTCTTTCAGAGATCAAGATGAAGTAGCTTCACTGAATAATCGCAGGCTAGTCACTTTGAATCACTGATCTTTTAAGTAGCCAAGATCTCCATTATTTTCTTGAAAGTTTCTATCCTATATTTCAGCTTTCTCTCCTTTTATGGAGCAAGAAACACATGGAATTGTTCCTGTACCTGTGTCTCACCATGCACTCCCAGAACTGGATGTGCTTATCTTCCTCCAGGATGCGAAACTTTTTTTTCTGAAAGTCAGCTACAGGGAACTTGACTTTGTTACCAGCTAGCAGTTGAAACATTAATTCTTCAAGAATCATAGTGATTTTTTTTTTTCTCAGTTGACTTTCTTAGAGTGCTCATCTCACCTCAGTCTGAACAGGGTTAGTTTAACAGAGTGGACTTTTCAATCTTCTGCTTTCAGCTTTATATATCACAGAGTTAAGGTTTTAACCTGACAATTACTGTAGTTAAAAAAAAATAAAAATAAAAGAAAAATGTGAACATTGGTGTAATAAAAAAAAAATAGATGCTTTACAGCTCCCAGAAATCCCTTCCTTAGTGCTGATAGGAAATGTCCAAATTAACAAATCTTGTATGGTACAATGTGTGATTTTAACAACTGTTTTATAACCATCTTATGTGCATGGGGAGAAGTTTTGAACCGCATTTTATTTTATTTGTTTATAGATAGATATATTTACATGAGCACACATATGTAAGCAATGAGTGCTTGTGTGCATAATGTATGTATTCACGATGTAAAACCCCCAAAGAGGCAGATTTAGAATGTCATCAACGTGCCTTTTCATACAAAAAGGGAAAATCTGCAATTTAGAAACAAACCCTTGTCATAACAAAGTGGTTTAATTTTAGTTACAGGCCAAGCTTAAAATGTACCCAATCTAGGGCAAAGCCCATCTCTGAAGTGCACAGCCTGAGGTAAATTGATACATTCATTCCCAATGCAGACTTCTTCTACACTGATTACTGGTCTCTACTAACAGTGTTTGCAAGACGGCTTATCTATTCTCCTCTTCTATAAGAGACACTGTTCAAAGAGTTTGAAACACAGCTGCCTCTTTACAGGCTTTACCTAGTTTTCAAAAGGAGGGGAATCACGTGGCTGGGGGGTGGATGCCTCAGCAATAGAAAATCTAAATTAATCTTCATAGAAAGTGGGGAGTCTTGTTTGGATCTGTCAGAAAAGGAAAGCACTTGTAGGTGAAATCTTCTTAAGACCAAAGTGAAAACTTGGAGGGAACCCTGTGAAAACGCTGGGCTGTGAGGCTTCCTGGGCATTTCAAACAAAAGAAATTAGCTCTCTGGATAAAAGGTTCCTGGTTTAAATATGAAAGTTTTCCCCATGAAGAGGCAATGCAATGCTGAAAGTCTAAACGGGCTGAGAGTTTAACATCAAGCCTCTCTGCCTGGCTCTGGCACAGCCTCTTTTCTTTCTTGCCTTTTCCTTCAGAGCTGGGGCCATGACACTAAATACACATTTGATTCATCCTATCAGGAAACCAAGTAGTGAACTTAAGTGTGTCCTAACATTTCTAGGCAATATTTCAGTAACTTCCTGATTTTGAATTATTATTTTGGCCAACTGGACAAGCACAAAGCTGGAAAAGATGTCAGAAGGACACTTTTCAGTGTTTTTCAATCTTAGTCCTATTCATTTGCCAGTGTGGGAAGTCTGTGCTGTGGCAAGAAAGGTGGTCTGCTGGCATCTGACACATTAGGTTGTCCTGCAGACAACCACTGGTCTGGGAAGCACAGAGCTCATCCATCGCACTCTGGATAATGCCACCCTATACCACAAGACCAGAAGCAGCAAGATACTGGAGTTGTAGTCAAGGGGCATGACCAAAGGAGGGGGTGAGAAAAATCAAGATAACAAAAGGAGAAAGTGAGAAAGAACGTATTGCAAAAAAGGGCAGCCTGGTCATGTAAACACATAACCCAAAGACATAGTCTAGTGGAGACCAACAGCTTTTGGCTTTCATTTTAACGAACTTTAATGGGAAGAAAAAATGCTTCTTTTCTTTGTGCAATACTTGTGCAAGCATGGAGCTGTTCCTACACTTATTGCTGCTGTTTTGCAGTCTGACCTACTTATTTGTTAAAATGCATGTAAGAGAGGAGAATTTTCTATTTCTCTTAATTTTTGAGCTCTACTGAGGATTTTTGGTAATTGAAGTACTTGCAAGATGTAAAAGGCTACTGAACTAAAGTCACCACAGATTTTTAGTGCAAAATTTTCTAGTAATGTATATCAGATCCTTTTGAATTGCCATCACTATGGTGTTTTTTTAATTCAGACTATTGGTGAAAAAAAATTAAATATGATGAAAGCACATTGACTTCTGGCCCAGGCAACACTGGGCATAAAATCCATTGGCTTTCCTAAACTGACCAATGCTTATCCTTTCTGTTCTTGGGAAATTGGGCTTATGAAAGATGGCATCAAACCATACAAGCTCACATAACTATTCTTGTTTTAAAATGTTAATTCACTTGCACTTTGAGATCTGGAGTGCAAGTGGCCAAAAGGGAGTGATGTACCCATAAGCCTGTGATAAATCTGTTGCAACAGGGCTGTGATTCATCCTGCCACCTGCTATTTTGAAAGTGACCGTTTTTCATATCTAGAATTAAGTGTATTAAAGACATAGCTGTCTACATTTCTGATGAGTGAATAACATATTATGTATTCCTTTTTTTTTTTTTTTTTTCTGACAAAAAACATTTAACATGTCTATTTGTAGAAGAGCTGATCCCAAAATGCTGGGTTTCCCTATGCAAAGCTCTACAACCAAGGTAGTGACACTTGCTTTCCAGAATACTGCTTTTCATTTCAAAAACAGCTCTATGGCAAGAAGGAAACAAGCAACAATTACGATAAGAGTGGGGACCATAGATTAGTGTGCAAGTTCCCCTGGGGATTTCCATGTTCCAGTTTTGCATTTCATTAAGTCTTAGGCAGCAGAAATTGCATGCCTACATCAGTTAGATTCTGTTTCTTCTTGAATTATGTGCAAGATACGCAACCCAACCCTCCTCTAAAAGACTCAGAAGACTGTGCAAGTTCACATAGCCACCCCATGCAAAGGGAATTTGCTTTTATGGAGACTTCCCTAATGTGTGAAATCATGAAGCTAGCCCTCTTGCATTAGTGGTGGGCCTTTGCCTTCACAGTTCAAGACTGAAAACTCCCAAGTGCCAGTCGAAGCACTACTAAAGACCAGTGGCTATGGCAGCAAGCAAAGCAACCTCCCACTTCCAGATATATTTCATTTCCCCAAGCTTAATACAATAAAGTGCATCAGACAGAGATCTCACTGTGTCTTTGGAAGCAAGACCACCCAGGGCCACCTCTGTGAAACTATTCTCAGTGAATGTGATTTGAGCAGTTTAGTACAAGGTCAGTGAATCTGGCTTTTTTTTTTTTTTTTTCCTTCCTATCTCTTCTTTCCTCCCATTTCACAATTGTGAAAAAGTCCAGTTTGGTTTAAAACTGCAATCCCACCCAATATCCATCTCTGCACAAGGCAAAAGAGGAAAATGTTTTAACATTTCTGCGTAGTTAGATTCACTTAGTGAACAAAAATGCATACAAGTAGCAATTTTATGCACAGCTATAGCCTTTGATTTGTTTTAAGTACCTGTTATTTTTAAATTATTCCATTTAAAAAAAGCCAAACCTGTGCATTTTTTTCTTCTGCTTGCAAAGACCTCTGGGAGGGCTTGTGGGTCATTTGCCATGGAGATAGAAACAGCAGGGGAAGTGGACTGTTAACACTAGGATCTCACCTGCTGTCAGATCAGGCTTAGCACAGAAAAAGATGAGAGATTTGGATGGGGGTCTATGAGTCTTGATCCTATGCCAAGGCAGGGTTCAGCTCAATTACTTAAAGGCATGTTCCTGCAGACAGAGCCAGTGCAAGTGTTGCCATTGACTTCCACAGAAATGCTGTTGGAAACTTCTCTCCACTCCTCCCTCCCTTGCTCTCTTGTTCTCTCTCTTTTTCTTGATGTCCCATCGTTTTTTTTCTGAGCTTTGCAGATGTGCAGCGATTTGGCCAAGGTCTCTGCCAGTAGATTAGGGGCCCAATGTCTTTTCTCGCTGGACTCAATAGAAATATTTCTTATGACTGTAAAGGCAACTTGACTGAACATAAATTATCAGGCATGGGGGATTAGCTGTTGCATTAAATGTAAGTAATGATCACAGGTAAGAAGTAAAAGAAATATTTTTGTAAGTAAGTTCACTTCTGGAAATTTTTTTTTTAAACCAATTAAGATAAATGAATGACTAATTCAAATACTTTTTCAGAAGACGAAAGAGATTATTACTTTCTCCAGCAAAGAAATTCATTGAATGGGAAATTATCAAATACAACATTTACCGCATGGAGTCCAGATGAATCACTGAATTCAGTGGCGCCTTTGCTGACTTTCATTTCCTACACAAGAAGAGAACTGACCTGTGGGACTGGAGGAAGAAAAGATTAATAAGTAGTAGAATGAAAGAAGAAAGGGAATAATTGTATTATTTTAACTGTAAAACATCCCTCGTCCCTCATCTACTTGGTCTCACTGCTGTTTCTCTCAATAAACTTTCCAAGTAACTTTTGCCCTGTTCAACAGTCAGTTTCTCAGTTAATGTCTCCCTCTACATGGACTAGAAATGGACTGCACAGGGCTTGGATCTGCCCTGCCTCTCCAGCCACATGGAGTACAAGGGTTCATGCAGAAAACCACCATAAACCCCACAGCCTTCAAATCAATCCCTTAGAGGGCATTCTCTGTAAGGCTGCTCCCTTGGCCCTCTTCCATGACCCTACTTTCCTCCTTGATGCAAACGTCCTTTAAAAAAATCACAATATCCTTGGCTCTCCCAAAGCCTGTGGGACCTGGAAATTCTGTGCAGAGCCCTTTAGTATTTTCTGCTAGAAAAATACTGGAGCATGCGTCTTCTAGGCCATGATGCAGCATGGAGAAGACAGTATCTTCTTTGAACTTATTTGGCCTCAGGACACATTCTGTCCAGAAAGATAAAGGAGATGTATCTGCACCCTCAGGGAAAGTGGAAGACGTTTCTACATGAGCTTTGTTTCCCTCTCACAGACAGTTTAACTTCTGTCCTCACAAAGTTTCTGCTCTCCCACCAGGAGACAGAAGAGTAGAGGGCAAGTTCCCAGGATTTACTGAAGTCCACATGATTTTTTTTATTTTTTTTCCAAAAAGTCTGTCTTTAGATTAAAACGTTTATGTATTTTCTTTTATAAGTATGCTTCTCTGGCTTCTTGTATTGTAACTACAGTATTTTGCTTTTATTTTTGCAGAGCTCACATGCTTTTTATTTTGGCCGAATAGCCCTCACGGAGCACTAGGCAGCTATTAAGCACAAAGACATCCTGCTACTTTTGTATTTTCATCCATCACCTTCCTCCTCCCCCTCTCCCATCTGCATGTTTGTCTCCATCACCTGTCCCAACACTTTTGGGCCAGGAGCCCTTTGTCACAGACTGTCTGTCATCCCGTGTGTTTGCCTAGGGCTGGCGGCAGCGATACCAAGTCCTGAGCAAGGCCTCTCACACAATATAAATTGTGATCCACAGAGGAGAAGTCTGTTTTTACAGAGAACTAATCCTCACACATCCTCGTGTGGGGTAGGTACTACTCTCGCCTTTCAGGAGGAAGGATCCTTCAAGCTCAGAGACATCGTCGCTAAAACTGGGGTACCTCCTGCTGGCAGGGTGTGGGGAGCGATTGCCACCCCAGGGACAGCATCCATCATGCTTGGTACTGGCAAGCGCAATTCCTCCACCCCAAATTTCCCAAGTATAGGAAAATTATGTATGTAAATGTATCCTCAGCACCAGCACACTTCGTCTGGCTTTTGTGGTTGATGACAGCTCCATCACCGGGCTTTGAAAAGGGCAATGTGAGGATTTTGTGAAGCAGCAAGGAGTAACCTACATCAAAACACTTCTAACCATGAACTTTGAGGTTTCTGCAGATGTTAACCCTTAAAGTGTGTTTATGGGTCGAGGTTCAGTCCTGCAGTGACTCTGTTGGAGAAGTATTAAGCAGAGTTTGTATAAGAGTTTTGTCACCCTGGACTGGCTGCAGTGCTGCCTCAAGTCTCTGATCACACTGAACACCCCAGGGGCCACTGATGCTCCCGGCAGATGTCAGGGCAATTGTGATAATAAAATCTGTAAGGGTAGGTAGTTTTTTTTCTGCTGTATCATTGAACATGAGTTCTGGAGAGGAAGGTTAAATACTTTCCTTAAGTAGCATCTCACTGGTACCAGGAATGTGGCAGTTGTTGCTGGTATCTTGCACTTCCAAAAGCTGCAAAACACTCATCCGTGCATATGTCAGACATTGGCAGTGTGCTATCTTCATGTGAAGAAATTTCACCCTGTAATTTTCGTTTTCTTTTTCAGCTGTGACATGGGTGTTTCCCCAGTGTACAGTCAGGAACTCGTTGCTTTGAGTCTTCTTTTAGACATGCAAAAAGCTGCACCTCCTCATATCTCTCTCGTAGACTGGCAATCAAGCTATACTTCACATCTATTGCAACATTTGCAGCTTGGGGCATTAAAGAAGCTGGTTACCTGGAAGAGTGCAATACAGTTTTGAGAAATATGTAGTTTTGGAGCTACGATTGTTGTGACAGTTTGCTTTCTTGGGCTCCAATTCAAGCAAGAGAGTGGCCGCCGGAAACTAGCCTGGCAGGCTGGGGGAGGCAGAGTCTGCAGGATGTTAAAACAGAGTCAGCATTTCAAGCTCTGCACCTCACAGAAGTCAACTGAGTTTCTTCCCAGCTGCTCACTGTGCTGTATCTATTTTGAAACTCTAATTTTCAAGGGCAGTTTATATTAAAAACCCTCTTGCTGAATCTGTTCAGAAATTTCAGTGTGAATCAACAAAACAATTCTTTTTCCCAGAAATTGCCTACAAGAAATTGTTTATTGAAACCTGGGTATATCTTTTTATAATATTTGTTATACATGCCTTCTGGTCTCTGTTGTTTTTGTCATATACCCCTACAGTTTCCATACAACTGCCCACCTTTTCCCCCTTCTCTTCTCTGCACCTGAAATTCTGTACCACATCAAATTCTCACCGAAAAAGTCTTGCACATCATCTGTAGATGAAAAATTACAGTTTCAGATTTTAATTAAGAAAAAATTTCCAGTAAATGTTTTTCCAGTGAGGTCAAGTTTCACCAAGTTATTTGCATAGGTATTTAAAGAAATTTCATAAAAATAAAATGAAAATATGCTGGTTTAGGCCCCAATTCAGCAATGTGCTTAGGCATGTACTTAAACTCATCCATTAACACATGTTTGAGTGTTGAATAAATCCCCTGTGGTATTTAAAGCTTAGAGCATGTTTAAGTATTTCTGTGATTTCAAATCATATTCCTCCTCAGTAGAAGGCAAAAAAAGTATCCCATATACTAGATAAAAACGCTTTTATCTTAAAAAAAAAAAAAAAATTGTTATAGAGGATTGATGATCATAATATAGCCGATGTTTCAGAACAGGCCAGATTGAAACACACAGCAAGTGTCCCTGAAGGGACAAAGCAGCAGTGCAAGGTGATGAATGCCTGTGCACTGAGTAGTGGGAAGACCCTTGCCTGCTTCCTGCACTGACTGGTATGTGTCATTGGACAGAGAGGTCAGCCACCCTCTTCTTCCTCACCTAGTGATGGAGGGTGCTCTGCAGGTGGCTCTGTATGAGGACTCAAAGCTCACAAAATGTAACAGAAATCACTAGAAGATGTTCCTGCTGCTGTGGTCAGTCATGTCAAACTGCCCCACGGCAGAGGCTGCAGAGTTCACCTCACCTCTGCCTCGGACTCAGACATTTGCTTCCAAGTCCAGGTGGATGTGCCCATGTAAACACAAAGGGTGATTGGCACCAGCCTACCTGCACTATTTCAAAGCCACACTCTGCTTTATCTGAATTATTTTCCCAGTGCAAACAAAGACAAGAGAGACTTGAATTCATCTGAATGGGTCACGCCAGCAAGCAACTTGCTTCACTGTTATTAGCAGAACTTAAGTTGCCCTCTCCTGCAGGAGCAGTCAAGCATTTGGGGCATTCTGTAGCTTCCAACATATGTTCAGCTCCTGTTCTTCAGCTTTGATGATAAAAAGAGTATGTAGAATTCTGCACGGTAATTGAAAATGAAACAGTCTCTAGCTTTAATGCAAGCTGCAGACAACATTGACCTCTTGGTAGCATCTCTTTGAAAAAGTGCTCTTTCAGCTCAGCTTTCATACAAATATATGAAGAAAGTTCGATGAGAGATGTAAAGACAACAATTTAACGTTCCAGTGCTTACTGAGAAGGGTGGAGAATTGTTTTTCTTAGACAAAAGCCACATTGAACAAAATAAGAGTGTGACATAACTCTCTTTCTCTTTTGGCCTCTGAGTCCTGAAAGAACTCAGGCATAAAACAGAGAAGCCACTAAATATGACTCAGCTCATTCACACAAGCTACAAAAAGAACCTTTATTTATTTGAAGATAATTCTATAACAATAGCCCTACCTGTTTCAGCAGGTAAGCCTGACTGTTCAGCAATGCCAGGCTGTAGAAACTGTTATTTTTAAGGCAAGATTTTCCCTCTTGATGATGTTTGAACAGATGGTTTTGTGTCAATACCCCTATGCTTTATTATTAGTATTATTACTTTATTTTAATACTAAACCTGTTTGGACTGTATGAGGCAACCTAGTAAATGCAGCACAGTACTAGGCTTGAAAGTATCATTTCAGTATTACACTCAAAAAGGTCTAATAAAATGTCTGAGGGAATGATCATTGGCTGTCCCAGTATTCTCTCTGATGGTGTCCAGTACTGGGAAAGCCAGGAACAGATATAAAACACTGGGATATTAAATCTGGGAAAATTATACAACCATGTATACAGGTAGAGTTGGACTTTCCTGTACTAAGGGGAGGAGGTGGAGAGGGAAGGAAGGAGTAGGTAGAGAGGAAGTTGTTCAAGTCTGTTGGTGATGAGTGGACTATTTAAATATAGAGGAGGGTAAAATGAAGAAGGTTATTTTCCATGTAAATATGCACGTGTGGTTGTCAGAGTCCCCCAAAACATCAAACAGAAGAATACCATGGCCTTTACTATGGGGACTGTAGCAGACAGTGTCCCCTTAGAGGCACACTGTCCATTTTGGTGGGTCCCCTGGTGCACCCATAGTAAATGCTATCAATAACAGCAACAATTGTGAAAGTTTGAGTTTTAAACCTTAACAGTCACATCCAGCTGTACTCCTCCTCCTCCTCCTCCTCCCCACTTATGCTGGTCTCATTGCTTCAGCTCCTCAGTCAGGCTGCTCCAAGGCTGGGCTCTGCAGAGTGCTCCCATCCCTGGAAAACCTGGGCTTGGTTACTGCACCTACAAGTGGGTGCCATCCACCTCAGGTCCAGGCATCATCCCTGCACTATCTCAAGCGTGTATCCACTATGTAGCTACCATGAAGAGCTGGATCAGCAAGAAACGAATTTCAGACACCATCATATGTATTGGCGGAACTTGGGTTTAACTTCTTGCTTGTTTAGTCACACTCTACAGTTTTTGGAAGGCACAAAGCCATTTGAAGCTTTTGCTCTGTGTGAAGGGTGGAAGGATGGTGGGCAATTGGCTCTGATCTATGAGTTACTTATTCCATGATAGCAAAGGTTGTACATGTGCTTTATAACAGAAAAATAGGTGGGTGAACTGGCCCAGGTTCAATACAGCTATGACGGAAATAAATCTAGTAAGTTGGAGGGAAGATGCTGAAGCAGGAGGAGCTACATATAAAATATTGCTCCCATTGACAGACAAATTACAACTATTTTCAGCAGTTTTGAGGGTTTCATTCATGTTGTCTGCTGATACTGTCTAGATTTCAATCATTGTGAATTATGAGAAAAACCCACATTTAAATCCCCCAAAACTCATACTTTACATCAAATTTATTTTAGTTTTTCCTAATTTGTTTAACCTGATTAGAGCTCTACAGTATCTGAAAACCTGTATTTCTGCTTATGATAATTAACAAAGAAGATAAAACCAATTTAATTTTAAGACTGTGTTTCCAGGACTAGCAATTGTGCAAACAGTGGTGGATGTAACATAGAAAACAGAAATTAATTCCCAATAGCACCTCTTTTTACAACATCATTGTGGGCTTTGTTGACTTTAGACTAGCTTTTTTTTCTGTGGATGCCATGGAATTTGAGATGACTTGAAACACTCAAATAAGCACATTTAAATGTGTGTATTTATGGGTAAGGGAGGGGGATTCACACTTAAATCCTAAGTGCTGGAATTAGCCTCAACAAAGCCTGAGTGTGTTGACTTTCAAATGTATTCAGCTGATGGAGCAGAAATTTGTTGGCTATCTTCAAGTTCCCCTGGAGAATATCTTTGACAGCTATGTCAGGATAACAGAAGAAGTGCAGTAAGTTTGAACTCAGAATTTTGGCTACAGAGTGGTGGGGCGGTGGGGTTCCTCTGCTGGGCTTCAAGTTCCTTTTGTCAGCGTAGTTTGGTGCATCCTGGAATGTCTGGTCTGTTCTTGCTCTGCAAAGGCAGAGTTCTCCATCTGCCCTCAGTCCTAAATCCTGCACTCAAGGTGGCTCTGACCGAGAGACTTTGGCAAGTCCTGTCACAGAAATTTAAGATATTAACCGGGGCCCCTTGGGTGTTAGTGTTGACAAGACCCAGGTGGGAGACCCTTGCCATAGCAGAGGTGACAAAAGTGAGCAGAGTGTCCACATGTTGTATCAGATCAGTGTGCTGGGCAGCTGACAGTGTAAGCACAACAACAAACCCATTTCTTCTTCCACTTTTACAGAAGATGATAACCTCAGATGGAAAGGGGATTGATGGCTGGGGTTGTCATGTGCAGCTGAAGTCAGAAAGTTCATCTGTTGGAACCAAAACTAAACTGTACATTACAAGGAGCAACTCATTTGTTGTTAGAAGTGTCTTTAGACTAGCTCCATTAGTCAGATTAATGGTATAAATTGTCACAGATTGAATCTGAAATAAACTTGGCAAATTGTCTCTTAAGGGAATAAATTTTTAACCACTGGCCATGCCTCTGCATCACCTGTTAGAATTATTTTTACAGATCATACTGGCCCTGTCTCTTCTCTTTCCTATGGATGATACAAACACCAGTATTGCAGCTGGATGTGGTGGAGGGGGAAGAAGGTGCTTGTAGTCATGGTCCAGTTGGTGCTTGCAAGTCAGTGGGCAGGACGGTGCTGCCTTGAGGGGCTAAAACCAGGGCTTCTCAGGAGACTGCTCCATCATACTGACACTTTTTCTTCAGAGTATGAAAGAAAGATGATTCTGCAAAGATCAATACACCTATCATCATGCCTGGCAGATTTCCTACAGCCTCTGGTGCTTGCTGGGGGGAAAAAAAATTCTCTCAGTTGTACTTGCCCCTTTCTTTATGTGAATAAAACCTACGACTTATGTCTAGTTTTAGCTTTGCAGATACCAGTATGTACTCTATCTATCTATCTATCTATCTATCTATCTATCTATCTATCTATCATCTATCTATGACAAAGATAACTATACCTTAATTTAATTCATTGACTATCTCACTGCAAAATCTTCACTGAAACATGATGATTCACAGTAGTTTTGATACATAGTTGGTGCAAATGACTGTTCAGAGTGGATCACAGGAATTTGCTGCAGAATTCTTTTTCTATAACAGAAAATGAACATATAATGCAAACATTGTGTGCCTGACATATTTTTATAACAGAGTACTAAGAAAATATTTGCTACCTGAAATATTTCTGTAAGTCACTGAAGCAAGCAATCCAACATGTGGGTTACATTACATTCAGAGCTGATCTTAGTTTTGTAACACACACTAAACAGCAGTATGTAGGAGGCTCAGGTTTAATAAAACTAAAACTTTCAGTGGTGCATACAGCCAATAAAGATTTAAGCATGCTGGGCATGATCAGCATACTAATTGCTGCATTAATAAATCCTGAAGCCTGGGTTGTTTTGAAAGGCAAATAAAATTATTGTAGAAACCTTGAAGAGACTTTACTTAGAAAAGTTAGCGTATGTCTATATTGAGATGTGTGTGAATGTAAAATATTAGTGATAACACTGATCAGACTTTTTTTTGTGTTTTTTTCTACCTTTCTATTCTGCGGAATCAGGACTTTGCAACATCTGATGTCAAGTTGTTCTGCCCTAGTGTATACTGACAAAACATCACCAAAAGCAATCATGTCTCTGTAACTACTAGTGATAATGCAGTTTACCTTTCATTTGCACTACTGCATCTTAAGTCATGCTGTACAGATGAAGAGGTCCAAAAGAATAAGGCTGGACAGAGTTATCTATTCCACTACAACACTTTAGGCCAAAGGGAACATGATGGCAATTGACCCAGCATAAAAAAAATGTTCCAGGTATCTGTTTCACAGGGCCAGAGTGCAATATTTCCCAGGAGGCCATGGAAACAGGATGCATGCCCTCTTTGTCTCTTGTTATGTGAAAACACAACCACAACTGGGTCTGAGCTGATGTGAAGTGGTGCTTTGCTACAAGGCAGAACACAACATCTTGTTCAGCTATCAGCAAGAAGCTCTCTTCTCTCATTTCTGCTCCCCAGCAGCTCCCCCAGCTCCTCTCTGGAGAGAAACACTGCCCACCTCACACACCCCAACAGGCTGGGTGTCAGTGGCAAAAGGTTTTCAGCTTAGGAAGGACAAGCTTGCAAGGGTGGAAAAAAAGATTAAAACATTAGCCCTGAAGAGTTTACGGAAGTGGAGAGTAGTCTATGCATTTCCAAATTTAGTGGTGGAAGAAAGATGTCTTTACATGAAAAAAAAATGTAAACAAGTATTTTATTTTCACAGGGAGCTTGCTCACTTAGCAAAAGGCACACTCCACTGTTCTTTACTTCTTAAATAAAAATGGTTTATTAAAAAGTTTGGAATTTTTTTAATGAACAGTAAGATTAATGAGCCGTGTTCAAGCAGCAATGATTCTTGCCAGCTTGTGCATTAGTCAGCTATTAACATACTTCTTGGGTAATTTGAAGGCATTTTTTCATAGTGCATTGGAAATCACAAAAGACTCGTTGAACTCAACAGGGTCCTTACTCTTAGTTAGCTTACCTTACAGTCTGATGGCTGTGGCTGTTCTAATACATGTTGACATTTTTCTCAGTGGCATCAGTACAGTTAGTAGAGAAACTCAGCAAATACTGTATGCTGAAAAGGGCTTCCTTTTAAAGACACCTCATTTTTAGCACAACAGCAATCCTAATCTCCATCTCTTTCTCCTGCTAATATTACATGGACTGTAAGAACAGAGAGGCGAAATCTGGAGGCAGAGAAGATGGGAAGAAAAAAAGAAAAGAAAGAAAAAAAGAAGAAGAGAAAAAAAAGGAAAAGAAGAAAAGAAAAGAAAAGAAAAGAAAAGAAAAGAAAAGAAAAGAAAAGAAGAAAAGAAAAGGAAAGAAAAGAGAAAAGGATTGCATCTCTTCCTTCATAAGCTCTTGTCTATCCAGTCTGATGCAGATAAGAAGCATGTGTTAGAGCTGTGAGCTCTGAATCTGGAGTAGAGTGTTTCCAGCACGCAGAGATACAAGTACAATACACGATACTCCCATTGGAAGAAAGTGATGAGCGAAATGTGTTTTGTTATTGCGGCGCCAAAAGGAATCCCCAGGCTGGAGAAGCTGTGGTTTCTAGCAAAAATCAGGACTGAAATATGAATGAATAAAAACTACAGAGTGAGGCAGCCCTTTTGGCAATGGTACTTCAGGATTCCACCAAGCAATTTTAATGAAGCAGGAACCAGAGAAGTGGGTTTATATTAAAGGACCTGGGCCCAGACTGTAGAAGCTAGACATGGTTCTCAAGTCTGCAGAAGATCTGTAGGCTACATGAAACAAACTAATCTTTCTCTGCCTCAGCTTTTCACTCGTGAAGTGGGGACAGCAAGAACACTGGCATTTGTTTATTTCTAGCATCTTTTATCTTTTTTCTGGATTCCCCTCAAGAGACTAACCATCTTCTACTAACTGCTTCTACTGTGACCAACAGTGTTGTGACCAGCAGTGCCTTAGTCTCAGCCAGATCCAGTGGCTGTTAATATCATAGACTAGACAATCTTCAATTTCACATTGCG
This sequence comes from Todiramphus chloris collaris, assembly GCA_025345505.1. Classification (NCBI taxonomy): domain Eukaryota; kingdom Metazoa; phylum Chordata; class Aves; order Coraciiformes; family Alcedinidae; genus Todiramphus; species Todiramphus chloris. The sequence goes on along the minus strand of JANVCC010000017.1, from coordinate 9,100,331 downwards.
TATGTATCAAGCTATATGCTTGCAGCATCTTGGGTCCTAATTTGATGACAGTAGTTCTTAGGGTGTTATTTTCTGTCAGTTTATGTACTAAAGATCCTTTTTCCTGTTGATTACCACGTGGTCTTTTTACTTTTGAAGCAGCTGCTGTAGCAGGCAGAGATTTATTGGCCTCCAGCTCAGACGTCACAGTTAAACCTTTTGCACTCCCAAACATACATCCCGTGGAAAATCTGCAGCTGCCCAAGGTAACATTCCCTCCTTTCTTCTGCCTTTGAGTCCAATAAAGAGCTCCTCAGGCCACCACAACAAAGGTTAAATGGGATTCGCCCAAAGTATTGGAGAAATAGCAGACCTGTTTCTCAGTCTTCTAAGGATCATAGTAGCCCCAAAAAACCCTCCTGGGGACATTTCCCATGGTGACTAGTTAGTCTTTACCATGCTATGGAGAAATAGTCCTTCCTGTGTTGAGACACGCAAAGATGTAGTGCAAGAAGCACTATTCCAATAAGGATGGGAATACATGGTATGTTGCTGTACAGCCTGCACAGCAGCTGTGGTGGATCCTTTAATGCAGTTAATCTACAGCCAATTTCCAGTGCAGATATGCCTTTATTGTTGCAGGTCAGTCTTCCCTTTTTCACAGGGTACATTAAATGAATCTCACTCCTTCTAAAATCTGGCTACCAGAGCCAGAGGAAGAGTTCCACAAGTGCAGCTATGTTTCCAAAATGTGCTCTCACTCTCTTAGAAAATATTTCAGGTCTACTGCATTTCCCAAATAAAATTTGGTCCTCCCCTTGTTGTAGTTTTGTGACATTTCTAATAAAAGAAACTTAGTAGTACTTCTGAAATTCTTCAAATAGGGGTTGTTTAGTTTATAGTGTTTAATACCATGGCAAAGCACCCTGAATCTGGTTGCCACTATGATGATGATGATGATGATGATGATGAACCCCATGTCTGAGCTAGGTTTGGCAGGGTTTTTGATAAGCATAGGTTAAGGTTCAAACAAGCATGAGTTAAATCATTCATTTAAACCATTAACTCAAAACTGAAGATTACGATATCATTTAGAAGCCATGCCTGCATTTGCAACATAAGCACTGGGTCACATTCGACACAAGTAATGGGTGAATCACAATAAATTAATTCTGTTTATACAGATCTCTAGACATTAGAGATATGCTGGAAATCTATTTGCCTAGTGAGATTTACTGTCTGGCCATTCTAAAAATATCATGAGAGTTGTCTCTTAATTGCATCTGCTTTATCATTTGTGATATTGCTCAAACCTGAAAATCCAAAATTGATGGGCTGGAATGGCAGATACCTTTTTTAAAACATTCTAATCTCAAGTTTTTGTTGTTTAGACTAAGTGTCCTGGTTTAGTCTTATTTTATTTGATCTGGTTACAGAAAAAGGAGGGGAGCATGGAAATTGCTCATGAGAATACCTACATACTGCCGAGACCAAAAGTGCCATTCTGACTTTCATGACTCAGGGGAAGGTTCCAAAACATACACCCACCTAGTCAGACGGTGACTCTGACAGAAGCTGGAACATGCTTACCAAGGTTTTTTAACTGCTTGTCAGCTTCATTAAGTATTGTGAAAGCAGCAAAAGTAGTGAGTGCTGATCAGTTAAAAAAATACACTGATTTAAAATAAAAGATATCTAGTTCACTCAATCTACACTCTACAAAAACAACGTACTACCAGTACCTGCTTTTTTATAAACTTTTTAAAAAATAAATTAATGACAAAACAATATACCAACTATAATAGAGAATTGAAAAGTTTCAATTTTTATATTTTTCTGTTCTGTAGATGGGGTATCTAAAAGTAGCCATTCACCATACACTTGTATATATTGACTGGTGATAATCAACTTCTGTTGGGATATTTGTTGCTGCAGCTCTTCCCATACTTATCTGGGTGAACTGTGTCTCACAAGAGTACATTCTCAAGGTATTAAAAGTAGAAATATAAAAATAAAATTATTTTTGAGTGATTATAGGAAATATAAGGAAGCATGGTCTATACAGGACTGCTTTTAACCCAGCAGTAATGACTAAATAAGAAGTGATGAAGACCCTTGAAACAAAATACACATTTAAAATATCTCAAAGCAGTACATTTATACATCTGCAAGGGCTGACTTTCTGTTATTTGTGTTATTAGTGAGAAGCTAGCACAATTGCTCTTTAGTGATGCCAGTCCCAGCTGCAAAACATAAGAAATTTCAAATAATTAACAAGGCAAAAATCAGCCTTTATAATCCGTTGTGCTGGATTCACGATATAGCTATGCTCCATTCGTGCACCATGTAGTCCCCTCTGTGAAAACAGGGAGTCTCTGTAGTTGATGTTCTCCTTTTTCGGTGAGAAAGATGAATTATGTGGCTCAGTCCTGTTGGCAAGAAAACATACAGCCCCCACATGTCAGTAGAAGTATCCTCATCACCACTCATGTAAAATCTAATCCCTGCCTGTCACAACAGTCTCCAAAACATGGAGTATTCTCTGAACCAAAGCCAATTTTTTGGTCATTCACTGCATCAGGAGCAGCAGTCACTGTTCTCTCTCTGTGTGTGCATTATGCCTTAATGTATAAATACACATATGTTTAATGCAGTTACTTTAAAATTGAGAGGGAGTGGAAGTCCCTAGTGATTTCTTTTGAGGGTTGATACTTGAAACTTTGAGTTTCATTCATAACAATATGGAAAGACTAGCAGTCTTGACATGCCTCTCTTTGGGGAATTCTTCACAGATGAACATTTTCCTTAGTCTTATTTCATAATGTGTGAGTGAAATACAGTGCACAATAGATTGATAGGGCTGTTTTAAAGAAGTCTTTGTCTAAAATTCCTGCATGCTTGACCCGTTTCTTCAGTAGTAAGTCCTACCAGAAATGCAATCTGAATATATAGTGAGTAGGACAAATGTGGCTTGGCATAAGCAGCTGCAGGTCTGCAGACGTGTGCCATGATGGGAGGTGAGTGCTAGCTGAATTGCTGCTCCAATGAAAAGGCACCTGTTGAAATAAAATACAGTTAAAAGGGCAAAAAAGACTATGTTGCAGTGGTTATCCTTAGTAGCAGTGTGGAGGTAAGACCACATACGTGTCTGAGCATGTGCATGTGTTTAGCACATAAAACCAGGAATCATTTTCTTTCCAAGCAAGCTGAGGGGGCATTTGGGTCCCCACACTGAGAGCCTGGGGCTGGGGGAGGAGAGGGTGTAAGGCAATAGGCAAATTTGAATGAATCTGAATTATCCAAATGGTACTGAAAAAAATGGGTGGGCTAGCGTGTACTGAAGGCATTGCTTCAACACAGTGATTTAGTTTCAGATGATCTGAACAGGTAAGCAAGCTTTTTGGTCAGGTATTCGGTACCTCATGGAAACTTCAGAGTGGTCATTTTGGCATCTTCTCTTGTGCTCATAGCTGGAAAAATTACAAAGCCTGTGAAAGACCTGTGCATATGTGGTGCACTTACACAGTGGAGGGGAATATGATTTTACTCTTCTTTATCTGGTAAGTAGGGTGTAGATTTCTGAGGCTAATTCAGCACTGCTTAAAAGGAAGATTCTCCCATGAGTGGCTTGCACTGAGCATGAGCTTCGTGGCCCTGTAAACATTAGGGATTGTGGTTTCAAACCAGAACTACATTTTCTTCCTCCCCCAGCTACCTGTGCAATAACACTGGATACTTTCAACTCACCAAAAGGTTCAGGAAAACAGATTACCTGGAATTAAGCAGGTACCACTTATTAAGAGGATAAATCGGAATAAAAATGAAGTGAGCACCAAGCTATGAATGTAAGTTTTTCACTTCTTAGCTTCAGTCTTATTCTTGATGAAAGACAAGCTGAAAAACCACACGCAGCTCATGGACCTTGCTTATCAGGGCAGACAGCAGAGGTGACAAACATCCATTGGGCACTAAGTGTGATTTGTGGGCAATACTTTTTGTGCAGGGGATCAGAAACTTCAGGATAACATGACATTTGATCTTTCTTTAATAACCTTACTTGCTAAAACCAGAGAAACACCCAGAAAAGCTGAACTTTGACAGCAGTTTGTTGTCCCCAGACTTAGAATTTCATTAGGGAAAAAACTTTTAAGAACTGATTGTCAAGGACACCATTTATAGCTCAAAACAACTTACTGTCATACCTGTTTATAGCCATATATTTAGATCCATATTTACAATACACAAATTTACAATATATTTAGACTACTTTATTTCATAAATCAAACATTATTTCACTTAAACAAGTAAAACTGTGTTAGAGTCATGATAATATTACAAATACAGCAGCTGGTGTCAAAAGAGGCTAATCTTGTAAACGGTATGTCCAAACCTCTTCCTTGCCTGGTCTAAACCCACTGCAATTTAGTATATCACAATTATACAAATATAATCAAGCCAACAATCTATCGCAAGGCTTTGGTGCCCTTTGGGAAGGAGAAGGGGCAGGGGAGGGGAAGGGGAAAGGGAACCCTTTTATGTAGGGCAGATAATTTCTAATACTTTTTCTGTCATATACACTAAAAACATTCTCATTGGGATGACGTGTGGCTCAAGTCCTTTCTGCTTGCATAAATACTAGCCACATTCACATGAGAGACAGGGTATGGAAGTATGTTTGAGTGAGGGAAGACAGGAAACACTGTGGACATCTTTACACCTACAATTTCTTTTCCCTCTTTTGTGAAATGTATTATTTGGTGCTAGCCATATAGGCTGCAGAGATGTTTTTTTTGGGGACCCTAGGTGACAGATTTTCAAATACTGCCACATTTTTCCCTTATTGATCTAACTGGCAGAATTGCCTGCAAAAATGCCTACTGGGAAGTCCATCTTTTCATAAAGGCAAAGGAGATGTGGGAGAAGGATTTGCACTGATATTAATAGGACTTCTCAAAATTGCTTGTTGCTGGCTGAGTTTAAGTGCCCAAATGGGTAATCTGATTTCCCAGACTGATGAATGTGGAAGCTTTATGTGTACACATGGGCTTGTGATCTAAACTTCACCTGCACCAGAGGGGAAAATTTTCTGAATACTGAGGTGTTGTTCTTCAAGAAAAAGAAGCAGAAGATAGCCTCAAAACTGTATTGTAACTGCTTAAGTAGACAGCAAATCAGATCTTGCAAATAGAAAATAATTATTTGCACAAGTAATTATTGTTTTCATGTGAATGTCTGTTAGCTAATGTTTACTTTTCAACCAGAAGATTCTGGTGCTTGCAAGAGGACAGGAGAAATTTTCTGTAGGCTTCTGCATTTATACATCTTCTCTATTTTTATAACTTCTTAAAATAGTCATAAACTTAAATTCATTCTGTGCATTAATATTGGTTTTGTATCTTAGCATATCTTGCAGTGTGTTTTTTCCAAATGAAAAATAAAGCATTAAAAAAATTGCCAGTCAATTGGTAAAGAGGACTAAAATATTTGTTTTCTTTAAGTCAGATTCTGTTTCAATAAGCAGTTTTGCTTCTACTACCCTCCTATTTTTAATCCTAAATAATAAGTGAAAATGTGTTTATTCCCCTGGTACAGTGACTATAAACACCCTGTGAATATACATTATTTATTAACTCCACACTGTCACCACCTGCTGAGCCACAAACACATTTTTCCTTTCTTCTTCCTTTGCTATGGAGAACTCATAAGTGTGATTTTTTTATTTTTTTTTTAGTTACTATGCATGTTTCAAAAGTTACATTAAAATTCAGTAAAGGAACTGCAAGCCCAACATAAAGCTGTGACATATACAGAACTGGTGCACCGATCCTAGGTAAAAGTCCTTTCCTGGACAGCCCAAACCTCTTTGGCAGCAACCTTTGTGAGTCTGGCTGGACAATCCCCAGGCCGCATCAAACCTTTTGCTCAGGAACTTCCTGAGGAACTTGAGAAAGTCCAATGAGATGTTAGCACATAAGAGGAGTTTTAAGGAGATTTCTCAATTAGGTTTGAAGCTCTACATTAGAGGGAAAAGCTATAGTTTCACAGATCAATTTGGAATGACAAAGAAAGACATTTATCCTTGAAAAGTAAAAAAAACCCCAAAAACAAACTCTGCAATAAAGGAGGTTCATAGGTGAGTGAAACAATGTAGGGGGTCAGGCTTTTGCAAGACCAGGCAACTTGTAAGATTAAGAGTAAAGTTTTTAAGCACAGAGTTGACACAGTCTTTGATTCATACAGGTAGAGACAGAAAAGCCAAACAAGTTCCTGTAAAAACTAGAAATATATAACATTATTATGAACTGCCAGAGGTCTAGTGGCACTTATTAGTCAGTAAGCAGGACACACACAGCAATGGTTACAGAGTAGTAATGCACATACTGCCATGAATCATGCTTTTTTCCAATAGTAAAAAAAAAGAAAAGCATATAAGCACTATTTGTGTTTTATATACATTCAGTTCCTGATTTTTAAAATTATTATTATTTCTTAATATATCATAAAACAAACATGGACTTTAATCCATCATAGAAACCCCCAGTATCTAATCTTAGTGTAGCTGTTGCCATATGGGCTGTACAAACATTTTTAAAAAGAAAACAGTAACTCTACGATAAGCAAAACAGGAAATTGGAGGTTGCTGATGATGAAACTGATATCCAACTGGTAATCTGAGCAATGAAGTAACTAAGCCTTTTCTGCACTATAAATTTAATTTCCTGAGACATATTTAATGTTTTTGTTAGATTTCTTGGATAGCATGTACCAGGTAGTTTTAGCTAAGAGTCACCACCATCATTTTGTTCAGTTCCCTCAAAATAAGTAGTGTGTTAAAAGGAGAGTGTGGGAGCAGAAAACTAAAGCTTGCTTATATTATAGTGTCAGCATTTACTTACAACTGGGCCTGTTGTGCAGATGACATCTAAGTGATAGAAGGGGGAGGGGGATTAAGCAATGCACACTCTTTACAAAGGCTGCTTAGTAACCAACATCACATTGCCTCACTGGAAGCTTTATGTTTGTTCAGGCTATTTCATTAAAAACAGCAAAGAGCCCTTCTGGAGGGCAGTGAGGAGGGAGACTCAGAGCAGTGGCCAGAGTAGATGAAATGTAATTACAGCCCATTGAAGGCTTTCCTCAAAATGGAAACAGAAAAAGATTTAGGTATTTTGTAAGCTGCCATTAATTCTTGAAACTCTGATACCCATGTCTCTGATGCTCAAGCATAGACCATTTATTTATTTTTTATTATGTACTAAAATGCAGTGACTTCTGAGAGACAGATCATATCATCAGTCAATGCAACTAGAAAGTGCTGTTGGCTTTAGTGACCTTACACAGAGTATCTGGCCCATATCTTCATAAACACCACCAGGCAATGTCCTAGCACTTCTGTAGACACTGTTTTAGTGATCACATGTTGTTTGGCTGGCCTTCAAATGATGTTTTTAAGGGGTAGTTCACAATGGCTTCAGTCTAATTACAGAATTGTATTTTGGAAATCTTGTTCTCCTGCACCTCTGAGAGACAGAGATGGGACCCAGACAGTGGTCTGGAATTGTCCAAATTCACTGCAGTGACATGAGGCTGGGAATGATAACTGGCATAGGGGATGCTTGCTGAGGAAATGTCTTTGGAGACAAGAGAGCAGTAGGAGGAAGAAGCAGACTGAGAGTTAATTACAGTCAGGAGAGTGTTAGCATCGCAATGTAGGTGTTTATATCCCTGTAGGAGTGAGTGATGTCTGCAGTGGCACCAGCAATGGACAAAGTTATTTCATAACAGAATTTGTATGTGTATTATATAAAAGTATGTGTGTATAATTAGTATTAATTAGTCAATCTCAGGTAATTTAGATTGACCTGGAGGTAAGTGTCCCCTGGATGTGGAGGTTAATCGCTTGTTCCAGTAGGAAATTAACCTGCTAGAAGATGGGGCAGTGGAAAGGTGAAAGTCGTGTGCCATTAAGACCATAGGATTCATCACTACCACTCTCAAAAAGAAACACGAAGTGGTGGCAGTCATTGGTCTGAGGAAGGAGGCAACAAAGATAAACACTAGTGGACCAAGCTTTACTTTCAAAAAAGTATGCTACACGCAGAGAGCTCAAATCTGAAACAGGGGTACAAAAGTTGTGAAATTATCACAACTCATAGTCTGTGGCATGTTTGTCACATATTTCTGACCACTAATGACACTACCAGGAGTCACCATGAGTGCATTGGAATACTCCTGAGGCCCCAGGAATAATGGATTAAGGATTCAGGTGCTCTCTCTATATGTCCCTCCAGCTCTCCTACCAGGAGCTGGTGTTTGTGTGTAGCTGTGCAGATAACATTGCCAGGGATCATCCCATTCCATGTTATAATGTTGAGCATGGATGAAGTTAACATCACAAGAAAGGAGAAGGCCATCTTGGTACACCAACTTGATACTTGAATGAAGAGGGGTATAAATTGGGACAACAGAATGAAAGGGAACATCCTAAGAAGTATCAATTAATGTGACCAACAGAAAAGCGGGTAGGAAAGGTAATTACAAAATAAGAACAGAATTAGTCACAGTGATGGATCTGCAGATCCAACCTAGGCTGCCTAATTAGGCAGGTCAGATGGATAAGTTTGGTGAACTGTACAGATTTTAATTATCCAAACATCTGTGAAAGAAAGGCAAACTGACTGTCCAGAAAACTTTGGGGCTGCAATGCTGTCCATTTTCTTTTTAATCTCCACATTTTAAGAGTGAAGAAAGGTATTAGAGAAGAAGCTTTTTCTGATGCAGTTCTAAGTGTTGGGTGGAACCAGTTCACACAGAAGGTAACTTGAGTAAAGATGACTGAAATGAAGGAGCTTATCATGAAGGAGAAGGAAGAGCAACAAAATAGAAATAATTAACTGATTAAAGGAAATGGATTTCCACAAAGTCAGACTTCGAAGGACCATTTTCCTAGGAAATTGGTTCAAGGGAATGCAAAGGATTCTTAAGGAAATGGTATTACAAAACATATCAGCAAATTATCACATTATGAAAGGCATTGGAAAAACAGTGTAGAAAAGACCAAGATGGCTAAATTCTGAGTTCTTTTCATGGGCTTGAAACACAAGGAGAGAGTATATAGAAAAAGTTAGAAACTAAATGAGGTACTTCCAGATGAGTACAGAACACAGCAGGAGCATGTAGTGACAAAGTCAGGGTGGGCAAGGCATAAAACAAATACAGTTCACATGGGGCACCAAGAATATCTCATGCAGAAAAGCACAGGCAGAAAAGGATATCTTGGCTCCCTGTCCTGAAAGAGGTGTCTGCTCTGAAAGAGTACATGGAGCATTGATTTGATGTACCAACATTAAGCCGCTAAATTCTACCTGAAATGCTGTAAAAAATCTAGATCCTCTTGCCAAAAACTCACAATTACTTCTGTGTCACAGGAAGAGGGCAGAAGAGGATAAAGCATTCTGCCTCTGCCCTAGGACCCTGCAAAAACACAAAATGTCACATAACTCCCTGAACATTGTACAAAAATGCTTCATGCTGTTGAGAGCAAGGGAGAGATGCTCCTGGATGGTCTGATCTCCAGGAGTGAAATTCCTCTTCCAACCCAAACCTGGCAGCAAGGGTGAGAGTAGGGGGTTGTAGGGGGCAAGAGTGCAACTTGCTACATGACTAGCAAAAGGAAGATGTCAAAACAGAATGAGAAAGATACTGACAGAGGACATTGGGGAAGACCATTAATGCACTGGAAGACTGAAAAAGAAGAAAACATAGTAGGGACTCTTATGAGAGGCATGCAAAGGTGCTTGGAGTGGTGTAGTAGTTGTCATTGGTCACTAAAGGCATGGGAAGCTGTACTGAACATGGTTTTGCAGCAGTCTGTCCTGGGATTTGGTACTAGTCAGTATTTTCAGGTACCATGATAATCACATTTGCAGATGACTCCAGTTTGGGAAGACCCTAAATAGTGAAAGAATTAAATTGAATTCGGCATGATGGCTATGAAACTGAGAAATAACATTTTAAAATACCTAATTCAGTAAGGATGAGAATAAAGTGTATTTAGGGGATGGCATAGACACAGGACAGGGAGCTCTGTAAGAACAGATCTAGTTACTATAGTAGGTCATTAAATGAGCCATGGCCCACTCTGCTAAGGGTAAATGCCATCCAGGGGTTGAACAGGAGCAGAGCCTGCAGGGCTGCTGAGGTGATCCATCCTCTCCATCAAAGGAGTCAGTTAGACAGAATTCATAAAACAGAAATGTCAATAAACAGAGATATAGAAATAGATGTCAATAAACAAGAGTTATATTCTTTTTATGAAGAAAAAAATGAAAAAATGGCAGAAAAACTCTGAAGGAATATACAGGAAAAAAAAACAGAAATAAACATAATAATCTCTTAAATAATTCAGATCTTTCAAGTCCTTTATACAAAGTCTGATAACACTAATAAGAATTGCCTTTTCATTTCCAATTACTTTTTGGTTTTAACTTTTAACAGATAAATTAGACCTATCTGACTGAGACAACTTTTAAAAATTTGAAAGGAAGACTTTGACTCAACTCCTTTGAAAGCTCCTCTGAAGAGAGTGGACTGCTTTTAAAAAACGTGCCTTCCACAAGAACCTATAAAGCTGTGAGGGGAAAGGAGATATTATTCATATCTGTGCAGCTACAGTGAAGTCACCGGTATCCATTTGCATTGAAACTCAAGCTCACACACATCTCAAATGACAGCTGAATTGGGCCTTTAGATTAGGTCCACAGAGGGATGTAGATGCTCTTGTCTCCCCTGTCTGGTGGCTCAGGTCCAGCCCTGGTTACACACTCGCTCCCCTGTGTGCTGTCTGGGACTGGCTGCAGCCAGCAGGCTGAGCAGGGAGACACACAAATCAACTAGTGAAGAATGCTTTAAAGAGCAGCATGTCATACATTTTGCCTCTTTTGGAGGTTAGGCTCTTAACCCAGGCTGTTGTTCCTTTCAACAATGTAGCAAGAGGTCACTCTCTTCTTTTATCATACAGGCTAAAAAAGAGCAAGAGGTTGCGGTCATCACAATAACCTTTTGTCCTCTAATTCAGCAGCTAAAGCACTTCTCAGCACACAGGTTGTTCAAAGCTCTTACAAGACGGTACCCTGGTGACAGAGCTACTGGTAAGGCTGGGCACTCCTCTGTTTGCCAGGTCACACACACACACAAAAAGCCTTCAAGAGTCATTGTGTTAAGAAGGACCATGATGTTCTAATCAGGTGCATGGGCTCCTCATGTGGGAAGACAGAGACAGGGACTTAGCCCAGCTTTTAGGCTTGCTTATACATTATACATCATGTCTACACTGGATAAAATTATTCAGTAGCTCCTAGGAAGAGCCTGAACCCAACCTACACAGCTCTATGGAGACTGCAGCCATTCTGGTCATTTGCAAAAGGGATTTAGGGGTCTAAAAGACTTTATGCCCCTAAAAAAACTATATGGGGAGGAATTTTATATTATCAAGTCTCCATATGAACGTGGATTGGGTCCTCACCTTTGTATAACACATTTGATCCCATTCAGTGCAACGATAGAAAAAAAAAGTAAGAAATCTTCATAACATGTTTTGCTCTGCCAAGCAAATCTTCAGCATTGTCCATGCATAGACTGCAAGACAATCCTTTCAGTCAAAACAGTAATTAAAAAATACAGCTGTGTATTAAGGTTTTTTCTGACTGTTGTTGTTTATGAGCAATAAATGCCTGACTAGTTTCAAAAAATAAAGGAAAAATGAGAGTGTATCAATGGTTTTGGGTGACATCCATCCCTTTGCCACCTGCCCAATATACTGAAGTGGCATTCATGAGTCTCCTAGGGGTTTTGTTTTCAAGACTTAGTCCTGTAAATGCTGGTTTATGTCACAAGGCACTGAGGCCGTCAGAGAGGTAAATAAATATCATGTCTATAAGTGAGTGCCAACAGCAAATTGATTGCAACAAAGTCTCAATTGTTGAATGCTTTTATGAATACCAACATTATTCATTTTGCTCCTGGAATCCCAGAATCTCTCCCATTTTGTTTATGTACCTGCACACATATTATATGTATATAGTGTATATAGGAAACATTAAGAGATCTGGAATATTTCTCTCTGAAGTGTGATGGAGTTCAATTTATCCAACAGTCACATGACCCACTTGCTTCTGAAGTTCTAGCACTCTCACAGGCAGGATGCCTGTGAGCCGTTATCAAGAGGTGAATGAGTACATCATTTTCATACAGTAGTAAATTATACCCATAAAATAGGGGCAATTATAAAAGAGAGAATCTTGTGTAGAATACGTAGCATATTCAAATTATTTGTTCCTTTTTTCATTTTTCTTCCTTTTCCTTGTTCTCTTTTACAGAAAGGTTTCCTCATTATAAAGCATCAGAGTGTTCCACACTGGATGTCACAATTCTGAGTCTTTGTCTAAATTTATTTTTTAGGAACTGTAAGTATTCTGGTCATGGAAATCCAGAGCTTAAAATCCGTGCTTTGGGCATCATCTGCTGGTGCAAAAAGAGTGTCTTGGAATTTTTTTGCAGTTCTTGATTGTAAGCATGTTTTTCTTACATTACAAATTGGAAACTCAGGTGTTAGAACATCACGAGCCATCTTCAAAGAGTTTATCATCAATGACACAAAATATGAGAACATTTTGCTACCCTTTTTGTGTCTGCAGCCTTTTTCTTTTGTATTTTGATGAGAGCTTCATCTCATGTTTAGAGAAACACCTCCTACTGAAATCAATGAATGCTTTCATTGTGAGTAAGGCACATCAACAGAGAAGCTTATCTAATAACACAAGTTTCTTTTTGGCTGTTTTCATAGTTCATGTTTCCATATATTCACACTTACAGGGAAACTTGCTAGTATGATTTTATACAACCTACCCAGCTTCCTCCTATGTCTTGATGGAGACCTCCTACAATCCTTTGGTATGCCCAGTTTTATTGCAGTACTTTGGACTCTCTTGGACTGCCTCTATTAGAAAAGTCATGTCTGACTTTGTGCTCGAAGACTCATATATGTTTACTAAAATGTTGCACTCAAGTCAATATTCCATAAACATGGCAACCCAGACAGGATTTTCCTGTAATCTATTGGCATTATATTCAATAGAATGATCCTGACAACAGACTTCTTGCAACATTTAATACTATGTCAGGTAACATCTCTGCTTTAGGTCAAAACCTAAGCCATTTTATTACAATTGCACTCTGCAGTCTTAAGATCAAAATTTACTCTTAGACCAGTATATTTCACCTTGTTGGACCCTGGTGCCTTTTTTCTTGAGACACAGCAGAGTTAGCACAGACAGGTTTTTTTCCCGTTCAATTCACTATGGCCCACATTTACTATTCCATTCAGCCATGTATAGATGTGTCCAACTGCTCCCAACATCATGGGATTTCTATGTGTTGTAGGAGGAAGTTATGGACGCTTCTTCAATTGTATGACAACCAAACACACAAACCCATGACTAATATTTGGCTCTGTTTGGTTAAGATGAATGGCATCTTAAAAAGTTCCATCATGTACAGCAATCATTATAATCATGTGGACAGCCTCTTCCTTAGCTTCTTTAGTCATGACTTTTGCCCTTTTTTCTTGATTGATAAGTGACAGCTTTGCATTCTGGACCTTGAAATATATATTTACAGTAGTCTAAGAAATTTGTCCTTAATCAAAGGAGGCTTGACTTGCCAGCACATCGTTAGAATATTATTGAGTAACTCATTAAAATGTTAATAGCTTCTGTCAGGATTTATTGATCCTGATGTCACCTTTTCTCAGAATAAGAAATAAAGCTGATTTTTATCTTATCTTCGGATCATGCTGAGTGATCAGTACTTAAATAGAATAATGAGAAGTGCTTGAGTAGAATAATCATCACCTAGCACATGTATCAGTTCTGAATACAAACAGATCCCTCCAGATATATGAGTATTTTATGGGGTGTGTGAAATAATATGCAATATAAGGAAAATTAAGAAGGCACTTATGTGGATTGTTTAGAATTTTTTTTTTCTGATGAAGCAAATAGAAGGAATATCATCAAGTCAAATAATATCTCTTGGATTAAAGTAGGTTTATTTCTTCTTTTGAAACATCTCAGTAAAATTAAAGTATGCATGCCCTTGTTAATTGCATCCTAAATTATACAAGCTAAATAAAGACCAAATTTTATTCCATTGACTTTCTATAAGACAAAAATTTGATAAGAATATTTTCTGTTATATTGTTTTGGTTATATGTGAAACTAAGCAAAAGCTTGACTGGCCTAAAAGAAGGAGAGGCAGAGAAGGGTATTTGTTTTTCAAAGGCAGATACTAATCTCAGGCTCTTTCCCACCAAGGGCAATGTTGTCCAACAAGAGTAAAACAGCAAATCCCATGCTAACCCTGTCAGAGACAGGACTGTCAAGTGTCAAGATTAATGAAGGAAATAAGAGAAAATAATCTGTCTTATATATCTTGCTTTAAAATTATTAAGTTGACCTTCATCAGCACACTTTTTTTGAGTATGTCAACAAGCATCGACTTTTAACAGCTGGGTATGATGTGGTGATACTTTGCTAATTCGAAAGGACGCTGAGGACAGTATATAAAAATCTGTCCCTTAAAGTTTTAAGTATCAGCCTACAAGGCAATTTCCTCTAAGCCTGGCATGTAAGAACCACTGTTTCCCTTGTAAATATGTTGTCACCTTGTACCTGGAAGGTGAGAGGCATTTGTTTTTGTTGGTAAAATGATTTGGGCATTGCAAAATGACGAAAATGTTACCTGGCTGCTTTTAAGCTGCAGTGTGGTCAACCTGTGAAATGGCTACATAATGTAAGTGTCTGCAACAAAAGAGGCTCAGCCTTCTGACACAAAACATTCTTCTAAATCCTGTGCTCTTATAACTTAGAATTCAAGAAAAAAAATGGTGGGTTGTTTAATAGTTTATTTATAAGATAAGGGCAAGAGAAACTGCCAAGAGGGTAATGTATGCTATAAAACTTTAAAAAATAATAATTTTGGGGCATCCTGAGAGAAGCTTCTGTCTAAATCTTAATGCCTTGACTGAATGTTAAGTAAACTTTACAGTCAAGGAGAATTTATGGAAGTTACAGCTATGAGTTATATTGCTATGGACTTGGTCAACTTATCTTTTCATCAGATTAGTCAATAGGACTATGAAATCTGGTAAAACAGCCAGATGTCATCACATGCTTAGCGAATGTTAATCTGTCATTTACAGTATTTGAGAATATAATGTGAAAAACCCTAAATGATGTCTAGTTTATGTGACTTGCAGTTCAGATTTTCATTAACACTTTTCTTGTGACAGTTGCCAACAAATCCTGGAATTACTTGTATTCCTTTAAAAAGACAAAGGCAACAGCTGTGAGGATGCAGACAAGAAACATTATTTGGTATATGGTAAAGAGTGTCCCCCCTTCTAAAAGCTGGTTGAATCCTTAATGTAGCATATTAATTGTTTGTGCATTAAGTACAATTTTAATAACATTTATCCAGAGTGACACTTATACATTAAGGTCTTCAATATGCAAACACTTAAGCTTATGGGTTACTTTACATTTATGTATAATCCTATTTGATATGCAATATAAAGTTGCTCACGTATGTTAGTGACTTTAGGATCAAGGTCAGAGTTTATAGAGTGATTTGAGATTCCTCAGTATAAAAATGCCATCTAAATGTAAAGATACTGTTTGTTAGGCATTAGTGTTTTACAGACAGTAAATTTAATGGGCCTGATTTTCATTTACCTTTACAGTCAGATGAGGGATCTATTTTGGAAAAGTCACCACTGTGGGGAAGAAAAACAATAGCCAGGAAATTGCTAATGTTAATGTAATGTAAAGTCAAGCAACCATTTCAAGTCTCGTTTAAACTTTGATTCAGGAAGGGACTGAAACATGCGCTTAATTTTAATCATGTCAGCAGTCCCAGCAGTCAGTAAGACCACTTAAAATTAGGCATATTCTGCCTGCACAGAAGATTCAGTCAACAGAGTAAAAAATACATTACCATTTCTCGTCCAAATTGCCTGTGCCCAGTTCTTAATGGATGGGTGGTCTTCTCCCAAAACACAATGACAGAATAGATATTTAATGGAGTAGAAAAACTTCTTGACTGAAGTGAGTGAAATGAGATGTTGAGATTTCCCTGAGAGGAGAGAGAGTCCTGTCCTTTGAGAGGCATGTATTTTAGAGGGACTATATGCAAGTTCAGGCAAAATTCCTGATGTAGGTGCTCAGAGGAGTCAAGAATACTGCTCTTGATGGCTCATGCAGGGTACCCACATTCCTAACTCAATTATATGGGCAAAACTCTGTAAGTAAGAAGGCATGAACATTTTGCAGAGAAGTTTATCTGTTTTGCTACCCCCCAAGGCAATGTGTTGTAATATACAATGCCTCTGTGCAAGCAATAAATAATTGCATCAAAGAATTCACCACAACTGTGTAAATACTTCCTTTCAATGGTGCTATTCAAATTATCTGTATTATTCTTCATTTTAAGAATTAATCTTTCAAGGGAGCAACTTTGAATGTCTACTTAAAACAATATCCCCTTGTGTAGTGAACTTAAAAATAGAGTGTACATTCTGGCTTTTTATAGCACATATTTATAAATAAGACATGGTCACAGTCCATATTTTGCACTTACATTTTTGAATGCTATGTGATCTAGAATTTGATGGGGTTTGGGTTTTTTTCACAAACATAGAGATCAGAAAGAGCCATTTATGCTGTTTCTAAAGTAATGATGTGCAATTTTATGTTCTGAATAGTCATTCATACATGTATTTAGATGTGTGTGCATGTGTAGAAATATTTTTATTTATTGTGAGTATGTGTTTAACCTTCTATGTTTAAAAAGGTTGCTCACAACAGAAAGGATTGATGCAGTTCTTTAGAGGTCTGCATTCTTTTTAAGAATCCATTAAAATATATTTGTTTCTGACACTTGGGGACTTCAAGAACTGTTAGAGTGGTCTAGGGTCTTGTTTAACTTTTTTTTTTTTTTTTTTTTTTTAGCTTCAAAATGGCAAGATGCAATTATTTAGCTTATATATGTATTATCCCAATAAACAACTAAGTATTGTATGTAATTATGTTTAAAAGAGAGGGCTGGGAAACAAGAGTGATTTTGAACTTTCTAAGTATCTTCCTGCATGATCCAGGGCAATTTTGTATATTTTAAGATTTGAAGAGATCATTACAGTCCTGTCTTTTCTTTCCCAGAGATTTCCTTGGATCTCAAGCATGATCCAGGCTACAGGATGCCACCCATGTGACTTGTGTGTGTTTGGCCTCATGAGAGTGGTGTGAAATTTGAAGAGCTAGAATAAGACTTGGGGCTTTTGAATCAACATGCTACGTATTTATGCACTTAAGTTAATTTTAAATGTCTCAAGTTACAGGATATTTACCAAAATTGTCTTATTCCTGGTTTGAACTCTACATCATGCAACCACATACCACATGCCTTCGGTATGACAGAGAAAGAGCGTCCCTGGGATGATACTACCTCACAGCCCACTTCCAGCAGAGAAATGGGGAAACTAAGCAACTCTGCAAATTCAGTTATTTCTAGCCTTGGTTCTGCTGCATGTTCATGATCCCAGTCTGATGCTTTTTTTATCAATAAGGACTTTAAAAATCACAAGTAAAATCTCCTGTAGTTGTAGGAAACATATTCAATTGAATTTTAATGGGGTACCAAACATATCATGAACAAATGCAGGGCTACTTTAGACCACATTATTTTCCGCTGTTCCCAGGTGTTCATATAAAAGTTTCAGTCCTTAATTCACAGTTTACCATAGCTTTTGAATGATCTGGTTAGAAGCAGCTACAATGTTTCTTTGAGATGTTGTTGGTAGGATGTTGATGCAGTGTCCTTACCAGCACTGCAAGAATTTCTACCCCTGATAGCTTCTAAAGTCAGGAAGGTGCATGGAAATGAACTAAAAAGCTCCACAGTTTAAGTTCTAAAATAAATCTCTACCTTCATTTAGTAGTTTATGTATCTTGATCCTTATGAGGATCTACGTACAAATTTTATTCATGTAAGGTTTAATCAACAACACATAAAATAATCAGCTGACCATGGCATGGCCCATGTGGCTTGGTAATCATTCACTCCTTAAACTCAACTTCGCAAACAATAAACAATTTTAAAAGAGATCTTAAAAATCGTTTACCAGTAAAGACAGTGCAGAGCAGTGAAATTTCATGGAACATAATTACAGATGTGAAAATATTCCACAATAAAAATATTGCAAGGATATTTTTTATTCCATCTCCTTTAGCTAAAATTTGCTGCCAGAGATCCCACTTTCCATCTAATCCAAAAGCCTGGATTCTAAGTGATTTTCCAACAACAATATCACATCTAAAGGGGCAGCAGGTAAGAAACCCTCTCGGGGAGAGCAAGCACCTTGATAAAAGATGGGGGACATTTCCTAGGGTATCTGTGAGGTGACTTCTTACATTGTAAAAATTGCTGGAAAAGCCTATGAAGTACAACCAGATCTGCTCTAGCAAAGATGTTATCACTGACTCAGAGAGAACGTAGAGCACCATACGGTCTGTGTCCCTGAAAACACTTGAGAGATTGTGCCCATACCTTGAGCATCTCAGAACAAATCACTGAGACACACCAGTGCTGATTTGTTCATAACAGGGTGCCCCATCCCTGGAAATACTCAAGGACAAGTTGGATGGGGCTCTGAGCAACCTGATCTAGTTGAAGATGTCCCTTCTCGCTGAAGGGAGGTTGGACTAGATGACCTTTAGAGGTCCCTTCCAACCCAAACTATTCTATGATTCTATGATGTGTCGCTAATAACACTGCACAATCCACCCAAGCCACTTGCTCAAACACAAGTAATCTAACCATTTCTAACAATAATCAGTAATTTCTAAATGCATTTTGCTTTTTCTTTTCTGTTTGCATAGATGAGGTAGGGGATAAAGGTGTACTTCTTTGGATGCTTAGAGCAACCAAGCAGACAAAACTGACACTAGGAAAATCTGATTGGTTTATTTTACCCACTATCCCATAAAAAGTGGTAATTGACATTTTAATGCATGACATGTTGCATTCCTTCATAACGCTACAGTAATTGAATACACATGAAACTGTAGTGCACGGGGTGACCCCGGAGTGTGCCACACACCTGGAAGCAGTGAAGTTCAATTAATGTGTCATTGCTACTAATAACAGCTACTAGTGAGAACCTCCAGCCAGTTGCTACACCAGAGGAAACAGTAATCCTTGTATTTAGACAGATAGTATACAGTAAACACCAAAGATCCATTGTTTACATGCAGAGCTGGTTTGGATCAACACTTAAAATCTTGTTCTCTAAATTCATGTTCACTAAATTGCACAATTTAATTTACCCCTGCACTGCATTTGTCTAGCTTTGTGTGCAAAAATTTGCAGATAGTAAAATAAAATCAGCTGAGAGCCATTAGTAGACTAAATCAAATAGTACTGAGACAAAGGTTCATGCAATAAAAAGGGGACATAAATCGTACACTTGCACAGAAAGAATGATGGTAAAATGACCTTAAGAAGTTGATTTAATCTGTCAAACCCCAGGAAATTAAAAGTGTTGAAACTCCTCCTTACCTTGACTTATTGATAAAAGCAAGTTATCAAAAGTGCTACATTAAGCATATGCATATATATGTGCATACACAAACAGACTGAATTTTTTTTTTTTTTAATTTAGTTTACAAAAATAGAGGACATCAAAACTAACAGTGTACATCTGTGGTGGACCAGACCAGAGGCAGACAGGGTTGAAGTTCTTCTTTTTAATATTTCAGCAACAGGTCTGATTTCACTAAACAGTAAACATGAGGCTCTTGAGACAAGTTATGTGTCTTAGTTGCTGAACTTATTATTAAATTATTGGAATTATTAAACCATTTAACCAAAAGCTCACAGGGAAGCAAAGATTGTCCAGTATGGCCTGGTTCCACAACATCTCTGTCCTTGATAAGATTACGGAGTAGGATATTGAGTTACAAACATTACATCATTTGAAAAAGCCTCCACTGATTGAAAGCCATGTTAATACCGAAGACCGTGACGTTGATTCATGACGAGTTTAGCCTCTTCACAGGAGTCCTGTTTGCAGTATCAGACCTGTGCATTTGTACTGGTGTCAAGACAAATCTCAGAGGAATTGTAGTTTCTGGTTGAGTAATCCCCAGAGATAAAACATCATTTTGAAAATGGGTTTGAACTTCTGCAGAGCTTCACTCCTCTTCTAGCAGCTATCATCACTACATCTATTTTATTTCTCCGTGCTATTCTCTCATCTCAGGTTTGGCTAAGATTTATCTGTCAGCTTTATCTCCCTCTAAACCCACTTCAGCTCTCTAGGTGATTCTCTCAGGCATTCATGATAAATAATATCCTCTGTGTTCTTCGTGCGCCTATTTCCCCTCACTTTGCTTTTACATCTCTTGGTTTAAAATTCATTTTATGGACCTGACTGAAATCTCGTATGTTTATGCAATTAGACTACAAGCTTCCTCAGCAATGAGTCTTGAATAGAGACTCTCTCTTAGTGCTTTGGCAGTTGAGAGAATATTTATCTCATATTAATTGCATAAATATTCATCTCAGTCTAAGATCCTCTCTGGTTTGGCTTTTGAGGTTTTTCTTTTTAACTATCTAGTCCACACTGCATCTGCCCAGAGAGTTAGAGACATTGGTTTAATCAATCCCACTGTGAGTATTTGCACTGACCAATACTTGAAATCTATTCAGGGTAAACAGTTGTCTGCCAATCCCCACTGCAGGAAGGTTTCCCAAGATGTGCTAATAGCATGTGTCCAGTGCTGGAGAAACCCTGAAATAGAGGAAGCTTTGAAAAAAAAAAAAAAAATACAGAAAAAGCTGAGTTCAAAAGGAGAAGAGGAGAAAAGCACATTCAGAATTTGACTTTTATCGTGGGTAGCAGGAGGTGAAGAAATGAAAGCTTTTCTGAAACCCTTCAAGTGGTAAAAGGAGTGTTTGGAGACAACAGTATGTAGCAGTTTCTGTTGAAGGATGAAATCTGCTGGTTTGTTCTCTCAGAAAAGAAATACATTGCTTTTATGGAAATGCAGGAGAAGTCTACACAGGTTTAGGGGGAAGGAGGGGAGATGTCTTTCTTTCCATTGCAGCATGATGGCCACCACTTACGAGAATTAAACACAAGAATTTTATTTGGCTGAGGTTGGTTGTATGGAGATAGTTACATGAGAACAAATGATTTCAGGAATATTTGGAAAGTCTTCGTGCATAGAACCAGAAAAGTGGAATAATTCCATATATTACTCCATAGCATCATGAAAACAGATTTCTCTTGGGTTACTTTACATTGTAAAACATATTTTTTAAAAAAATACTTTGGACATATAAAGCTAGGTGTTGCAGCTTCTTATAAGTAATCCAAACTCTAGAATCACTTCCATATTTGGCGCTAGCTACCTAAACTGCTGTGGGATTAGGCTCTTCCAAAGAGAGTGCATAAAAAAACTGAGCAGTGAAACATGTAAGATAGACACAGAGAGATGTTAAGGGAGTGAGCTGGTTCTTGCAGCCTTCTTCCTACCTCAGACTTATACATCTTCTTCATCATGACACTCCCTGAGTGGGATTTTCTTCTAACCTTTTCATTTGTTTTGCTTGTTTGTTTGAGTTTGGGGTTTTAAGAGAAAAAGTAAGAGAAAGCACTGCTTAAATTCTAAGACTGGAGGCAGAACACCAATTTTCCTCACCTTCCTACCATATTACAGTCATCATGAATTCATGAAGTAAAGGGAAAATTCAATTGCCTTAGAGGAAGTTCAAACTTTTATCCCCATCTTCTCAAAAACAGCAGGATATGAACAGAGCTGAGACTCACAGTCCCTCCTGTTCACACTGGCTGCTTTTTCTAGGAAAAATAAAAGAAAGAGAAAAAGAAAAAAGAAAAAGAAAAAAAAAAAACAACACAAAAAACCAAAACAAAACAAAACAAAAAGGTGATCTTAGCCTGCTTGACAGGGCAGTTGGCTGGGAGAAGAGAATGCTGCATCTCAACCTATTCCAAAGACTTTTAATGCAGTTGGGTATAATGTCTGTCCCCACATAATATACATTTAAAACAAAAAAAAAAAAAATCTTTTGAAAATACAACAAAGATTTGTCCATTCCCCACTAATTCTTGATTCTTCTATGCACAATCAAGTCAACTGACTAGGAGAGTACCCTCCACATGCACTGAAGTGGACAATTATCTGATACCTCAAACATGCTCTTCATAGGCAAGTGCATTATGTTTATATGGCAAGGTTTTCATGGAGGGAAGACTAAGGGGTGGCTTCTGTAGGAAGATGTCAGAATCTGCCCCCATGTCCAATACATCCAATGTCAGCTGCTCTGAGACAGATTTGCTGCTGGCCAAGAGCAAGCCCATCAGAAACACTGACAACATTTCTATGACAACATTTTTAAGAAGGGGGGGGGGCGGGAACTGCAATACTAGCAGCAGTCAGAAGAGAGGAGTGAGAATAGGTGAGAGAAACAACTCTGCAGACACCAAGGTCAGTGAAGAAGGAGGGGGAAGAGGTGCTCCAGGTGCAAGAGAAGAGATTTTCCTGAGTCCCTTGATGAAAACCATGGTGAGGCAGGCTGCCCCCCTGAAGCCCATAGAGGTTAATGGTGGAGCAGATATTCACTTGCATTCTGTGAAGGACCATATGCCGAAGGAGGTGAATGCCCAAAGGAGATTGTGACCACATGGGAAGCCCAGAGAGGAGGAAGCTCCTGGCAAGATCTGTGTACCTGTGGAGAGAAGAGCCCACACTGACTCAGGTTTGCTGGCAGGAATCAGAGAATCATAGAATAGTAGAATGGCTAGGGCTGGAAGGGAACTCCGAAGGTCATCTAGTCCAGCCCCCCTGCAGTGAGCAGGGGTACCCTCAGCTAGACCAGGCTGCTCAGAGACTTGTCCAACCTCACCTTGAATATCTCCAGGGATGGGGCCTCAATAACCTCCCTGGGTAGCCTATTCCACTGTTCTACCACGCTCAATGTAAAGAACTTCTTCCTGATACCCAATCTAAATCTACTCTTCTCTAATTTAAACCTGCTACCCTTCATCCTTTCACTACAGGACCTCGTAAACAGCCCCTCTGCAGCCTTCCTGTAGGCCCCCTTCAGGTACTGGAAGGTTGCTATTAGGTCTCCCCACAGCCTTCTCTGGAAGGCTCCTCTGGACCCCATCTTCTGGACCCCCTCCATCAGGTCCATGTCTTTCCTGTATTGATGGCTCCAGAGATGGATGCGGTACTCCAGGTGCAATCTCAGCACAGTAGAGGGGCAGAATCACCTCCCTCAATCTGTTGGCCACAACTTGTGACCCTATGTTGGACCCACACTAGAGCAGTCTGTTCCTGAAGGACTCTCTATGGAAAGAATCCTCATTGCAGCAGTTAATGAAGAACTGTAGCCTAATGTGTAACCACATTGGAGAGTCTCATGGAGAACTGTCTTCCTTGGGAACGACCCCACACTGGAGCAGGTGAAGAGCACGATGAGTTCTCCCCCATGAGGACAAACGAGCAGCAAAGACACTGCGTGATGAACTGACCACAGCCTCCATTCCCTGTTCCCCTATGCTGTTGCAGGGCAAGGAGATAGAGAAAATCGGAAGTAAAGTTAAGGCTGGGATGAACGGAGTGGTGAGAGGAAGGTGTTTTAAGATAGAGTTTTGATTTATCATTATCCTACTGTGATATGATTGTTAATAAATGAAACTAAATTTTTACCAAGTTGAATCTGTTTTGCTCATTATACTAATTGCTGAGTGATTTCTCCCTGTCCTTATCTCAACTCATGAGCTTTTAATTATATTTTCTCTCCGCTGTCCAGCTGAGGAAGGGAGAAATAGAGTAGCTTTGGTGGGCACTTGTCAACCAGCCAGGATGAACCCACCACAAGAGGCTTGTGGTTGAATCCCTTTGGACAAAGGAGGGAATTGAGTCTGGATATGTACCATCACAACTAACTAATCTACCTTGTGTTGATCATGAAGAGGAAGAATCTTTCAGTGCATTTTCACATTGTATTCTTTGACTGTACTGGGCACAGATCAAAGGAGACAAGCAGAGAAATAGTTGCTTCTTAGGTCTTCATTAGGTACCATGATAGCCCTGCCCTGCTGAGGCTGAGGTGTGCCTGGAATTGTGTTTGGAGAGCTGAAACGATGAAAACTGGGCTTCAGATATATCCATAATTAGCCAGCAACTGAGTGGAAGTGATCAGCAATCTCATTTTAAACTTCAGTATCTGCATTCTTCCCGAGTCCCTTTCTGGATCTAGCCTTGCGCTTCATAACTGAGAGTGCATTCAAACAGCATCCAGTGACTGAAGTGTCTAATTCTTTGGTACTGGTAGATCTTGGGGATCAAATTTCAGGATTGGTGTCTAAAGGTCAAACTGATCATTTTAGAGGTCAATATCTTGTGAGTATCTTTCTGATGTTAACAGAGACTGAATTTAGGTCATCCTTTTTCAGTTAAGATTGAACATACCCCAAGTTTCTGCAATGAAAGCATGGAAACCCTTATAATATGAACCCCGACAAAAAGAAAAAGACATGTGAAGTTATAGCCAAAGCTGGAAACAATAATAAGAAATAGCAGCAAGCTCCTTTACTGAGAGTAGCTCTACTTTCACATACATTTGCTGACTGACTAGCGGTTCATCTGCTGAGGGGTGAGTTACCAATACAGGCAAATTCCTTGTGTGTCCATGAAAGATATTTTTTAAATGTTTCAACAGAAAATATAATTGCACTGTGGCAATTACTACCCAAAATGTATAACTTTTCAGTCTCTGATACTGGGGAAGCTCATGGTGACTGGAAGAAAACAACTGTCTGGTTTTGTATTGGAAAGACGTGAGCAGAGGCAAGGAACACCTCTTGCAGACTGCCTTTGGTGAGGTCAGCTCCCATGGGCTCCTTACACACTCACAAAGCTTTGACTCTGCAAGCATGAAGTTTGGAGGACTTGCAACCCATTTCAAACAAGACATCATGGTATGAGGCCAATCTCTGCTCTTTCTTTTGAACCAAAAGGGATCATGTCTACTGAAACCACATCACCAGTTCTCCAAGAGCTGAGCTTGCGAATCCTCACTTTTCCCATGCCTGTGCTAGACCTTCCCAACTAGCTTGACAACACTAACAAGGAGACAGGCCCCTCTTCCCACTCTTCTCAGTGCCTTGCCATGCCTTGTTGAGGCTGCGCTGCTGTGAGCATTCCACATTGTTTTACGTGAGTGGCTTGTAAAGTTGACTGATACACATTCATTTTCAGGGCTGAGGTCTTAAGTTCACAAACACAACCTTCACTACATCCTCTGCTTCCGCTCTCCATCCCCGCTCCCTTTCAATAATGTCCCAGTCCCATGTGAATAGATTATTCCTGACTTAAATTTCTCTGCCCATTCACGGTAAAATGCCTGCTTAGAAATAAGCTATCACATGTGTTACAAAGCGTGCAATGAACAAACGCAAAAATATTGAATCAGGATGTTACAGAAAATCAAAGGTACAGTAGTTAATGAGAGCATATACATTTGCTTATGAGTGTGCTTAGAACATAGTAAAACATCACATAATTATGTATAAATACTGTTTTCCATTCATCATTTCTAAATCATGACTAAAGTATTTATAAACTTTACCATAAAGACTTACCAAAGTTCTTCTGACAGCCTTTATATAATATATTGAATGCCAAGCAGCATAAAATACCACCAAAAAAGAGTCATGTTTTTGCATCAGAATTCCTCTATTCCTCACAGATCCATTACTCATCTCCACTAGATTAGTCACACTATTCATATAAGCTGAGGGCCACTGCGAAAATGAGTTCAAGTCACTGAACATAGCTTCAAAAAAGTAAATAAAAATACTTACATTGACTTTCATAATGTTCAAAGGATTTCAAACACAACAAAAATGCTCCACAGTGTGCTTTTCCTACTAGGTTTTTTCCTGTTTCTTCATGCGAGAAGCTTCCTTTCTATGACTGATGCATTCCCTCTCCTGTTCCCAAGGACAGCTTTCACCTTTTAAACTATCTACTGCAGTTAAAAGAAATATGGTTTGCAGCTTATAGTAGCAGAAACAAATGTTTGGTCATGAAAATTTGGGCATCATAATTAATATCAGTTATCTGTGTTTTATGAAAATACTTTCAGAAAATTAATCAAATTCCAGATCCAGTTGGGGGGAAAAAAAAAAAAAAGTTGGCTTTAACAAAATAACCTTAGTCTCCTTAGAAAACTGAAATTGAAAACCTGACCCAAACATGAGCATTCAGTGTTTTTAACTTAGACATATTTTTTGCAAATGTCATCCATTTGGATCAGTCCATCAACTCTGACAGTTCCTGCAGTGTTACATGCCTATACTATCACTGTACATTATGTAAAGGCACTGCACACTATGTACACCATGTACTCTGTTCTACATCATGTAGAGAAGAAAAAAAAAAAAACAAATTTACAAATTTACTAGTTTTAAGGAAAAAAAAACACAAAACACCCTTATTTCTTTTTTAAACAGAAGGTTTTTTTCTGAATACTTAGTTGAAGCAGCTTTTGATGGACTCAAAAATGCTGTCTGAGTAACGAGAAGAGCATTGAGTTTTCCTTCCCTCTGCTCTGATTAGAAATGGGATCCACATCCCAGCTGGATATTTCCAGTTCATGCCCAGTAGAAATAATTTGCTGTCCAATTGCCAAATGTTGTCCCATGTGGCCAGCAAAGGTTGGACAATAGCAGTAATACAGCTTCAAGTAAAGAGCTGAAAACGATCCCTTGCAACCGGAGGCCTCAATTCTGCATAGTTTAATAATTCTAGCACCATGATTTAACTTCCTTTTTTCCTTTTAAGTATTCAGTGCAATTTAATCGTATTGTCAATGCTTACGTTTCCTACCTTACTTATTTGTAAGGACATGTTCAAGTGGCATACTAGAAGGTTGATCCTGTGGTCTATACTTAACTAGTAATCCTCATGCACACTAGTAACCCCATTGAATATCAATATAAGATTGTGGTGCCAGGGAAAGTTAAACAAATCCCGAGGAATCTGTTTTATTAGCATTTATAGGATTTGTGTGTGTGAGCGTGTGTGTGTATACATACACACTTGGGAACAGTAGTTACAGGAAAAAAAATATAAGGGATTCCTCCGGGGACAGTAAGGACTGCTAGTTCTTGAGCTCATACCAATGCTGATGTTGCAGCCTGTAAATGTTATAATATCTGATGATATTTTCTTTCCTGAGGAACTTGGTGATATTTTTCACAGTTAATACGTTAGCTAAGCACATGAGACAAAAGTTAAGACGTGCGTTGTGCCTGGCCCCATAGCCCTGTTATTTCCCACCCTGGACCCATCTACCATTGCGTGTTTTACATGAACATATGAAACGGAGAAACGCAGGAGAACTACACGAACGTGAAAGCCCAAACCCACGGCCCTGCAAAGGTGTCTTTCACAAGAGTTGACCAGGTGACACCCGCACCACTTTCCCAACATGGATGGACGGCCTGCCGCCTGCCCTTTCCTGGGACATTCTTCCCCGACACCATCCCCTCTGAAACACGCCGACGTCTGCAAACCCCTGGAAACCCCCTCCCTGTTCCCTGCCGGGGCCATCGCCGCCCGGCTCCTTGCCGCCCGGGAGGGCTGGGAGGCAGACGGGGAGGAACGGGCAGGGGCTGCGGGAGGGGAACGGTGTCGGGTCTGCCCACCCCACCGAGTTCTGGAGGAGGCTCTCACGTGTGCCGGGACGGATTCCATCTGCGAGAAAGCTATTTGCGTCTCCTTCGGGATTACGAAAAAAAAAAAGGTGTTAAACCCCCTCAATCCGTGCTTCTCCTTCGGGATCTCGCCCCGGTGTAAAATAACCCCCTCGGGCTTGCCCCCAGCGTCAGGCGGACACGCGTGGGCTGCTCGCCCGACAGCGCCCACCACAGCCCCCCCTCGGAAGCCCCCACCCCCACCCCCGCGGTCGCCTCACCTGCGTAACACACACACACACACACACACGCACACGCAGTGCGCGGGATGCGCACTCCCGGCGCGCTGTAGCCGGACAGTACGCGACTCGCGGCGACGGAGCTGCTTGTAGTGTTTGTTTGTGGAGTGGAGGGGGTTTTTTTTTTTTTTTCACCCCACTTGTTCCTATTCATTTTCTATTTTTAGTTTAAAGCCTGACGGTGGGAGAAAGTGAAACAGTCCTCTGCGATACAGATCATCGGAGAAAGAAACGCTCTCTCGCAACCTTGCACCTGGTGAAGAGTTTCCGCCCCGAACCAAGGAAAAAAAAAAAAAAACAAATTGTTAAACAACAGTGCTTTTTGTGTGCGCCCAATTTATGATTCAGTAATAACGTACCAGTGAAATTATGATCTGAATATTTAAATAATTAATTGTTTTCTTTATTCTCCTTATTTATTTTCGTCTCTGGCGTGGAGTTTCTTATTTAAACGGACGGAGGGAAGCCCTTCCCCGAAGGTCCCTGAAGTCGCCTCGGACTCACCGAGTTGATTACGAATCCACCTCGATAGGTTTGGACCACCCTTGTAGCAACGCGATTTTTGTTTTTGCGTTGCAAACATTCGCAAACCTGCCCTTTAGCCAAACCACCGTCATTTGTTAGAAATATAACGTGTTCGCCTCTCGCTTTCCTTTGAGACCCAATCGCTCGTCCCTGTATATATTCCTCATACGTTGTTTACAGGGCTCAGAAGTGTCCCATAGTTTCCTCTCGGGGTTAGTGATAGCGAAGATTGTTGTATCGGACCCATTGGGTCCTGCCTTGAAATACAGATACTTTTCTCCACCCAAACATATATATATAATTTTTTTTCACGTATTATTATTATTTTTTTACCTCTGCTAACGAGTCCAGTTTCGGCGGCGGGTGGAGGTTGTATTGAATTTTGAGAATTTCCCCGAAAGGCTGAAGTTTCTTTTCGACTGTTGGGTTGTTTGGTTTGGTTTTGTTTTTTTTTTTTAATTTGGGTTGGTTTTTTTCCCTAGGTTAATTTTGGTTTGTTTTGCTCGGCGAAAAGTCCCAGCTGGAGTATGCTTCCGTAAAAAGAAAACTATAGCGGCGGGTACATCTGCCGGACCCAAGCCTGCGCCAAGCGTCCCTGTGAGAGGACTAACCGTGCGAGAGGGGTACGGGGTTGCCCTATTTTGCGGGGAAAAGGGCAGTGCAGGAGGCTAAAACGGGTCACATCACCCGGGCTCTCCTGTGCAACCGTTTCGCTCAGGTTTCCTTGACCTGAAAGACAGCTGTAGCCTAAATCCCACCCAGGATGGGAGGGGGAGAGAAAGCCTGTTCTCGATCCCCGCTGTCCTCCCTGCAAAACCCGGGTTTTTTTCCCCAGCTGCGGGCGCGATAAGGGGGTACCTGAGCCGTGAGTGGGAAGAATTGGGGACGGGACGGGGCAAGAGGTCGTGCTGGGAAGTCCCGGTGTCCTTCTGTGATCCCCTCCCCCAACTCTTGCCCCTTTCAAGCAGCAGACACGGAAGGTGCCCCAGCCTCCCTACCCGGTCATCCGCCGGTGCAGGGAGGAAACCAGCTTCCCCGGGTGGCGCGGCCCGGAGGGGGCGGCCCGGGAGAGAAGAGACGAGGCAGCAGTGCCGGCGCGGGGGCCCGCGCAAGTCCCGCCCGCGGAGATGGGGCCTCCACCGGCGTCGAGGAGGTTAAAGAGCGTGGCCTTTCCCTCGACAACGCCGGGACGGGCCCTTTCTGGTGTAATAGGATAATTACAGAGGGCCGGGCGAGCTTAAGCAAATATACTCGCCCGCCGGCCAGGCCTCTCCCGGGGATTAATATTAAGGACCGGTGCATTGTGTTTTGCAAATGGGAGATCCCACCCCCCTCGTCGTCCTCCCCGTGTCCGCGGTTGTGGAGCCGCGTCTCGCCGGGACCTGCCCGCCGCTCTGTCTCTTCCCTCCTTTTCTTCTCACCGAGGTTTTTCACCTCGCTGTTTGAATCGCCGGCTGCGGCACAGCTCCCTCCGCACGGGCGGGAGAGTGCTGGAGACACACGTGTTCGTGCGTAGCCGGCCGGCGGGACGGCTTTTTGCAAGGGACGCAGGACAAGGCCGGTTCCCTGCGGGAATGGGTGTCCTCACGTCTGTGCCCATCGCAGCAGCGCGGCGGTACCGCCGGAGCGCGAAGTGCTCCCGTCGGGTCGGGAGTCGCGTTAAAGCCAAACCGGGCACGGCGGGATTCTGGCCGAGGTTAATCTTGTCGCTCGGGACATGACGCTGGCGGGGAGGGGGGACCAGGGCATGGCTTTTAGTTTAGCAGCCGCTATCACAGCCTCTGCAAAGGTAGCCCTCAGCCTTGCGGCTACAGCCCCGTGAGCGCCGCGTCGTCCGGCTCTGCCCACGCCGCGGTGCTTGAGGCCGCAGCCGGGTCTCGGCCAGATGGGAGGAAGGTGTGTGGGGAGGGGGGGCGGGGGACCTCGGCAAAGCCCGAGCACTCGGGGAGTTTCTCCATCTTCCCCCAGGGAACCGTTTCGGCTGCTCCGGGGTTAAGCCCTGGTCATCGTCGGGTCGCCGGGCAGTCGGAGAGTCACGTCGAGGGCTGATGAGCAGCGACTGCCGGTGCGGCACCGGCGGGGAGGGCAGCGGGGCCCCTCGGCAACACACGCTGCCTTCCCCGGCCTTCAGCCCCGCGCTTTTCTCCCCATACGCAGCGGTGCGAGGGGCTATGTATAAACATATATATGTCCATTTGTAAATGTACTCATGTGCGTTCGCATACGCACACGTGTAATGTATATGCAAAACGTATATAATGTTCATATATAATATAAATGTGCTATATATACGTATGAGTGTGTATATATGATACACACACGCGTATGTATGTTTATGCAGGTACGTTTTGATCCTTTTACCCAGAACCAAAACAACAGGCGAAAAGTGCTCGGGTGATTCATTGGCGGTGCAGTGGGTCTGGCGAAGGAAGGCCCGCGACACGCGTGGGCATGCCCGTGCCCCGGGCCCCGCTGATGGTGGTACGAGGGGCCCCGCAGCGCCGCGGGGTCACGGCCGGTGCATTAAGCATGTACGTGAGCGACGGCATACTACGGGGCGAGGGGGCCGCAAGTCTCCGCCGGCGCTCCGCGGCCGCTTAAAGGGGTCGAGGGGAGCGCGCTCGGGCTGCCACAGAAAACGGCCCCCTCCCCCGGCTCCCCCCGCCCCGGCTTCCCTTCCCCTCGTAAGTGCTAATTGCGGCTCTTTTCTGACTCCTCTGTATTTGGGTCCCTCGGAGGGCGCTGCGCGGGAGGACACGTCACGGATACGTTATCCCCTCCCCTCTTGAGGCTCTCCTGGCTCTCTGCAGCCTTTGCTAAAGAATTAACCGAGGGGTCCACTTCAGAGCTCCTTCTGCCCCTAGAAAATTAAAAAAAAAAAAAAAAAAAAAAAGTGTGGGGGGGGGAACAACAAACCAGACATCAATGCTTTCAAGCGAGGAGCGTGGCGGCTAGAATTTCCGAGCGGAGGGGGATTTTACCTTCGATCCTCGCCATATACTGAGAATCTCTGCTCCTTGTGGGAGGTGAATATAGCAAACCCTCCCTTTGGCTTTGAAAGGCATGTCTATGAGAAGGAGCCCCAGCTTTGCTCTTTAAATACGTGACAAATAAAAGAAAAGGAGGGAAAGAAAGAAAGAAAGAAAGAAAGGAAGAAAGAAAGAAAGAAAGAAAGAAAGAGAGAAAGAGAGAAAGAAAGAAAGAAAGAAAGAAAGAAAGAAAGAAAGAAAGAAAGAAAGAAAAAATTCCTGATCTTGAAAATTCTTTTTCTTTAAAAGAAGGGAAAAAAAAAAAAAAAAAACAAAACCAACAATAAATAAATCCAACAAAATCAATCCCGCGCCTTTGCCAGCTCTCGGACTTGTTTGGAAAGAGACAACGCTGAAGTGGCACTGGTCCCGAGGAAAACGGATCCTTTAATTTGATTCCGCATGAGAACCACATTTGGAGCTGGGCGCAGCGGCCGGAGCGGCGGGAGCAGCCCCGCGGCCAGCAGCCCCCCGAGCCCGCAGCCCCGCCGCCAGCCCAGCCCCGCTGCCGCCGCCCTGCGAGGCCCGGCGCCCCCCGCAACCCGGCGCTGAAGCAGCCCCCCGGGGACGGCGGAAAGCCTCTTTCTTCCGCAAGACCAGCCGCCGCCCGCCGAGAGCTAGCCGAGAGAGAAGCGTCTGAAGGAAATGGGAGCTTGTGATTTCGGAGCACTCCAACCATCAGCTCTCTCCGCACCGGCTTTGACTTTCGTTTAGTGGGGAGCTGCCTGGCCGACTTGTCGTCTCCTCGGCATCTCAGGCTGCGGGACCAGATCATTTTGCACTTCGTTAAACCAGCAGCGCGGTCTTTTTTTTTCTTTTTTCTTTTTTTTTTTTTCCAAGAGAAAAGGTGTCCAAATGATGCAGCCTGCTTAGACGAATGATTTCTATCGTGGACGCTCTGTTTTTAGTATTTTTTTTATTAATGTTTTTGGACGGAGAAGGATTGAATACAAGAAATCCTTCAGTGAAGGGAACCCAGTGATTTGCTCCCCCGTTGAGGAAAAGATCCGATTCCAGCTGCAGGCAGAGGACCGTGGTTCGTGTAGGTCTCTCAGTCTCGGTTTCGAAGCGCTAGATATAGCAGGGTCAGAGCAGAACTGCCTTCTCCCGAGCGTCTTGGCTGTCGTGATTGTGGCTCAGACATCACCTCCCCCCACCTCGCACCATTTCTGTTGGTGTTGGTTTTGTTTGGTTGTTTTGGCTTTTTTTTCCCTCCCCTTTTCACCTCTTCCACCACCAGCACCACCCTTTTTTTTTTTTTTTATTTTTTTTTTTTTTTTTTTTATTTGATTTGGGTGAGTTCCCTCCCTTCTTTAAACGAAAATACTAACTTTGAAGCCGAAATCCATGCCCCCTGCAACTCGGAAGAATCAGGTCTAATATGCCAGTGTCATCTTCGCCTTGCAGTAGTCGTGATGAAGGAAAAATCCAAGAACGCGGCAAAGACTAGACGGGAAAAAGAAAATGGAGAATTCTACGAACTGGCCAAACTCCTGCCCTTGCCCTCGGCTATCACCTCCCAGCTGGACAAGGCGTCCATCATCCGCCTCACCACCAGCTACCTGAAAATGCGAGCCGTCTTTCCCGAAGGTAAATACCCCGGGACTCCCCGAGAGGGGCCTTTCACCTCCCTCCCGGCCCGTACTGGAGGGACGGGGCAGCACTGCGGCCCTAAATGGGGCGGGGGGGGGAAAAGGAGGGGACACGACAGCATGCCCCGAGACGAGTCCACATCGTCTCTCGGTCCTGGGAGGAAAGGGGGTGCTTGCAGGTGTTCCAGCCCCGGGTGGCAAGCGAGGGAAAAGCCGCCGAGGGTGGAAAGGAGCCCGCTTTCCTGGGAAAAGTAGTCAGTGCTGCCCGCAAGCCAAGACTTGCTGCGGGGGTGGTGTGAGGAGGGCAAGCTGCAAGTAGGAGCTCTGGTCCTGTGAGGCCTAAACCCAAAACCAGGTCGTCGCGGCCGCGCGTAGGAAAATGAACCCCCCAGGAGCCGCGCCCGGGGGTACGGGCTGCGCGGGGACTCCGGCCGGGGGCTGCGCCGGGCTGGCGGCGAAGCGAGGCCGGGAAGCCCGGACGGCGGTGGCGAGGAGGCAGAGCTGTCGGCTTAATCCTCCCCTTCTCCCCCCCCTCCTCCTTTGCTGCCGGTTCAGCTCCGTCTGCTCGCCGGGACCGTCCGAAGAAAGCGGGATCCGTTCGGCCTCGTTGCGTCCGGTATCTGCGGTCCTGTAACGCAGCCGCCCCGGCCCCCGGAGGAGGCCCCTCGGCACGGCGCTCCTGCGGGTGCCTAGGCACGGCCTCAGGAAAAAAAAATACAGTGTGGGTGTTATTATTATTTTGTTTTGGTTGGAGTTTTCAGGAGGTAGGGAAGCAGGCTGGGAAATAAGGCGCGGTGGCTTCTCAGCAAGGCCCTCCGCCGCTTTTTGGGGACAGGGAGACCGGGGAAGGCCACTCCGAGACCACCCTACCCCCGAGCGGGGCTAGGACCCTTCTGCCCTCCGCCTGGGTCTGTGTCAGGCTGAGACGGTGCCGGGCGGCGAGCGCCGGTGGCTTCTGTGTCTCTTCTCGGGAGACGCGCAGCAACGAGGCCTGACGTCGCTCTCTCCGTGCCCCGTGGTTTGGTAAAAACCACACAAGCCCGGCTAGCCTCTCACCCACCCGAGCGCCGAAAGGGAGCACGGCTGGGGCCGCTTTGGGCCGTGGGACCCGTGGGAGCCGTCGGCCGCCCTTCCTTTCCGTGCCGCCGCTGAGTTGATGAGAGGCGTGTAACGAAACGCCGGTTACTGCCTGCTGATGGCTAAATAAAGCCCAGGTCCCTGCTTTGTCATTTGTGCCTCTCTGGACGATGGGTTGTCAAAGAATTAGCAAATTCTGGAGTGGAAGATCTGCTCTACGTCGCGGTTTCTAAGGAACTTTATTTAAAATAAATTAAAAAAAAATAGTTTAAAAATAAAAATTAAAAAAAAAAAAAAAAGGAGGGGGCAGAGAAAAAACCCAAACAAACAAACACTCCCAAACCGAGAAAAGCTTACCGTTATGGCCATCTAATTCAGTAATTTCGAGAGCAAGTATTAGCCGTGCTACGGACAGTCAGGGATCCTTTATCGTGCGCTCCCGAATCACGCCGAATTAGCGGAGCAAGGGGAAACGAGGCGCTGTTCCGCTGCAATTTCCAGACATCCCCCATCGGGAATCATCCCGTTGAGAAATAGCTCGTCGTAATTTCGGGTGGCCACTCGTCGGCCCTGGATGGGGATCATGACCCCGAATGGCTTTGATACAGGAAGGTACAAAAGTGGCACGTTTAGAGATGCTGCTGACGTGTCCCTGCTTTTCCAGCCCTTACTGATCCTCAAGAGAACAAGACGACCCCGAGAGCAGGTTTATACCCTCAGCTCGGGTGTGTTTTATGTGTCTGTCTTCCTTAAACAGGCCGGGCGTGCGCTTCTGCACACTCTGCTTATTAAGAGCAACGTTTTAAATGCATACAGCGAATTCCTGATCTTTCATCGTCTTAAGTACGGGTGGAAATACATTTAAAACCAAAGCTTTGCATTCAGGGATGACAGGCCGGGAGAACAAAGTCCTCCGGCCCCGAGCCGTGCGTTTAGTGCGTGAAAGAGTGGAGGGCAGAGGGGGGAGTCGGAGAGAAACGGCTGCGGGCAGTGCCCGCTCCCCTGAAGGCTGCAGTAAGGCATTTAATGCCGGGCGGGCGGAAGGTGTGTGTGTGCTGCACGACGACACATGGTACCGCATTACCCTAAAGTCACTTTTCCTCGGAATTTGTCTGTGGAAGGAGGGGGGGGAGCCTCCTCTCCCCACCCGCTGGTTTCCAAATGGCTTTATTGGGAGGGGGGAGGCTGAAGCCCAACAGCCTGAGAGGGTTACCTGGCACGGCAGCCTAAATTTTGGGGCAACAGGACCTGGGGAATGCTCCCCATCGAGCATGATGAAAAGTGCATGGGTAGGGGGACCCACGGCCGAAGTGCTGGGGCTTGAAATAAAGGCGGGTACATAACAGGCCCCCTGGCCACCTGCCGTCCTCTGCTTCTCTGGGGCAGTGCGACCTGCCCCCGAAACGGCCGCTGCCAGGGGTCCAAGACCCCGGGCCGCCAAGGCCGCCGTGCCCGGCATCGTGGCATCACCCTTGTAAGGCTCAAGTGACTTTATTTCTTCAAGTCGCGGTGGCGGGAGGGGACGGGACAGGCCTGAGACGCCTCCAGCATGCGTGCTTAAGTCCGGGGTAGCTACAGCCAGCGCGATCAGAAACGTTGTCCAGCTATAAAACTGGCTTCCAGATCTGTCTAGACTGGAAGGGAAGAGAGAGAGAAATGTGTTTTTAAAAACTGCAGTGGATGGCTTCCCCGCCCGCCCCCGCCTGTTTTATTTTCAGAGAGAGATGACGCATAGTCGAGGCAAAGTTTGAGACCCTCACCAAGGAGCCTGGCCCCACAGCTTCTACAGGGATTGTAAGGAGATTTAGATACCAGCTCCTTCCTCCCCTCAAAATGTATGTCCTGGAAGGCACAGTTCCGTGCTTCGGTATCACAGATTTTGCCATGCGCTCTGACCTTCAGATTCATGAATTAAAGTCCAGGAGACAGCACCATACATCCTCCCTCGAGCTCCCGTTCTGTAAGATCGTCTTGTCTTGTGTTTTGATTTTTTTTTTTTTTATTGCCAAGGCATTTATTGCTGTAGAACAAAAATACACGATGGGACTTCTTTTTTATTGACTGACAATAGACAATTTTTTTTTGTGTGCCCGCCCCCCGTCCCCCCCCCCCAAAAATGAAAGAAAGAGACGCGAGAATAAATCGCGTTTAAACCCTGCAATTCTCTCCCTGGTTATGACAGATTAGTTTAATTGTGTCCCTCTCCCTCCCCCACCCCGACGCAGTTTCCAAAACTGACTATAAAACTACACATTTATGGATGTTTAAATTGGATGGGAACGAGCTAATTAATAAGTGACCGAAAAGATAATATGCGCCATACAAAATAATCTGACTAAAATGACAGAGCGGTAGATTTTTAGACCTCTTCCTTTATGAGAGACGCAGACAAGAGAAATTACTAGGAGCGTACAGAGTTTTCGGTCCCTATTTAAACCTGGCCTTGAATGTATATTTTAAGAAAATCAAGGCTAATTGCAGCTATTTCATCCAACTTTCATACGTACTTGGAAGAGGCTCATTAATGAATGAATTAAATAAATAAAGCCCGAGACGACGGCGTAAATCCCTCTTCGAAACCGTGCCTCTATTGTACTAACCACTAATAGTGGCATTAAAGGTCTTACTAAAAACAAAAGTGCCATTAGGGCTTCCCCGGAGCTGCGCGGCCGTTCCCAGGCGGCCCGGCGGGAGCTGGCAGACGGGAGGTGCGGGGACGAGCAGTGGCGGTGGGGATGGGTTCGGGTCGCTCCGGTCTCTCTCTCCTGGAGGGAAGGGAGGGGGTCACTGCCGTGGCAGCTGTGGCTCTATCCGGGACCTCGCTGTTTGTCTTGCACCCCGCTTTCTGGCCTCTTAATATGATCTGGTGTTTCTGGCTCGCCGGGAAGAGCTGGGTATGGGTTTGCTCAGGTGTCCTGGACGGCGTTTTTGTCGTATTTTTTCCCCTAGGATTTGACCTTTTTATTTGTATTTCATTTTTTAAATCGCTTTCTTTTGTTTGTTTGTTTGGGTGTGTTATTTTTGGTTTTTTGGGGTTTTTTGTTTTGTTTTTTTTTTTAAACCTTTACGTCCGCCTATTCCACCGCGCAGTCCCCTTGTCTCCTTTCCAGCCGGTGACGCTGAAGCCCGTAAGGAGGCGGGCGTCCCGGCACAGCCGTGCCGAAATAAGCTAACGCAGCCCTGCTTCTTCCCAAAGCGACTCCAGCGTGGAAGCCTCCCGCCTCGAACAGAGGTTGTCCTCACGGGCTCCAGACTCGTTTTCCGGCCCCTCGGAACCGCCTGTCAATCAGTGCGATCCTCTGTGCCATCGGGGCTCGCTGCGGACGGGGCTTTGGGCAAGACTGTCAGCTCTGCTCCTGGTCCAGAGTCCCACTGGTCTCCCTCACCTCACTAGCTGCCGGCACCCTCCCTCGTCATCCGTCCCTGCGCCTC
This sequence comes from Todiramphus chloris collaris, assembly GCA_025345505.1. Classification (NCBI taxonomy): domain Eukaryota; kingdom Metazoa; phylum Chordata; class Aves; order Coraciiformes; family Alcedinidae; genus Todiramphus; species Todiramphus chloris. Next base: position 9,062,551 of record JANVCC010000017.1, on the reverse strand, counting down.
TCCTAAACGAGGGAGCCAAAGCTAGACGGAGGGCAGGGGCGGCCTCCGCTCCGTCCCTGGCGGGTGCCTGTGCTGAAATCTCGCCGTCCCCGCGGTAAATTCCCCGTTGGTCTCCCCGCCGAGGGAGGCACAACTACACTGGGGGAAAATCCCTCAGGAGAGGCGGCGCTGAAAATCCCGACGCTTGTAGTTGACCCAGGTTCCTTGTGCAGGATGGCGATTGAATGACGCGGGAGGACCGTGAGCTCCGAGAGAGCCCGTGAACAATACTGTAGACACAAAGGAAATACTCCAAGTTACAGGGCAATCCGATACTTAACATAATACATCGCTAAGTAATTCTTTTAGCAGAATCTCAAGCAGAAAAGCTACCGGGCTTTCAAACGTGTGTGTGTACTAAGTTATATATTCGGAGAGCAAAGGTGGGAGTTGTTCCCAAATATTTCTAGATATTATTACAGTTCAACTCGCCCCCCTGCTTGTAAACTGGGAAATGGTACAAAGCGAATGTTGAGGTACTTTGAAAAACAGACGGAGATGTCAAAAGAAGGGGGGAGGAGAGGGGAATCGCTCCCGGGTTTGCAGAAGGGAGGGTGGAGGCTTCGTATGAGATCCCCCATGTCTTTCAGCGGCAAAAGTAGCACCTACTGTGGGGTGCCTGTGCAAAAGCCACTCTCTGCCCCTGGCATGGCGTTATCGAAGCCCAATCTCCTGCACGGTGCCCGGGGGAAAGCTGGCAGGCAGAGCTCCGATGAGGGACGTTTATTTCTCCTTAGCGTCGCCTGCCATGCATCCCGCGGTGTCCGTCCTGCCCTCCCATAATGGTCCCGGTGGGAACGGGACTAGCGGTCGTTACAGACACCGGTAAATGGAAGGCAAACAAGTAGAGGGTCTCATTTCATCCATGTTTGCCGACGGAAGGATGCCAGAAAGGAGGAGGTTGCGCCTGGGGCCGGCGAGTCACCCACCCCGCAGGCAGCGCTTCACTGTGCCCACTCCTGCCTGCCGGGGCGGGCTCTGCCACTGAACCCGGCTCCGTTGCTACGGGCTTCGCGCTACGGGCAGCGCCCGGAGTCGCCCCAAGCCGTTGGCCTTGGGGATCCCCTCCCCTCTAGCACAGCAAAAGGGCTGTGCTGGGGGGACAGGCCACCCCCACGTGTGTCCCCAGCATTTGTAGGAAGGATGCGCCGGCTGCTCGCTCGCAGGGAAATCACTCTCTGGGCCAGCGCTGCATGTAATTCGCGCTGCAATGGTGCATTTTAAAACGTTACCATCTAAGTGACCCGTCCGGCACCGCAACGGCTGCAAAGCCGCGTCGGAGACCCGTCAACATTCCCCACCACAGACCCATTCCCGGCCGGGGACACCCCAGCAAACTCCCACCGAGTTTAAGCCATGTAGGAAACGCTCGCTGTGTATCGGCAGCTCTTTTGGCCTCGCTCCAGCCCAGTGAGTGAAAATGTGCGTTATTTACTGACAGGGCAGGAGCAGCTCGGCGGAGTCTATTGCATCCATATGTTTACAGGACGTACGCCGCGCGTTTGCAAATCTCTCGGAAGACAAGTTAATGGGCGTTAGTTCTTTATCTGAACGTCGGGTTTTATTCGTTTCGTTTCCATCTTTAAAGCGATCTGCTGGTGGATTAAATGATAAAATCATCGGCTTTAAAATAAGCTTAGACGAATGCCAGGCTGATCCACCAAACGCGTTTACGTTCGGTGAGAATTCGCAATTGCAGTTCCAATTTAAAATTTCAAAGGGAACGAATCTGCGGAAGTGACTATTTTAGTCCGTGTTAGGAAAGAACATCAAAAATAGTGCAGGTTTGGGAGATGCTGTGAAACCGTACCTGGCCAGCCGTGATGGGCAGGAGCAGATTGCCACTAACGGGTGCAGCAGAGGCACGGACCATTCTTGAAGAGCTTTTTCGTGAGTGGCTCAAAGAATAAATCTGCTTCGTCTTTCGGAAAGTTAGGGGTCGTTTCAGAACGGTTTTTACAGCGCTATGTGTAACCGGCTTTGTAGGGTTACAATCCCATGTTTCGAGATTTGCAATTAGTAAATCGAAATAAGGACAAGTCGCACAGCACCGGGACTGACTCTGTCGTTTGCATTTGTTAGTGCTTCGGGAAGGAGACTCTAGTATGTGTTTGTGATCCTCAAACCTTCTGCCTGAGAGGGAGCAGCGTTTCAGAAGAATGAGCAGGTCCCTGGAAGTTTAGGAGCCTTCTCCAAACTGCAGATTGGAAAACGGCCGTAGAAAAGCGCGACTTTTCGTTTGTCTCTTCAAAGTAAATTTCCTAGTGCGGCTAACCGCTTCTCTCAGTGAAGGGAAGATGTCCTTTTCCTGCCCACAAGAAAGCGCAGATGCACACCGTGTGCTTCTGCGGCGTGGTCGGGAGAGAGTCGCAGGGGCAGCAGGGAGCGACTGACACGGGGTGGGGAGACAGACCCCTCGTCTTGGGACTGATCCTAGGTGCTGCTACTACCTTGCGACGGCGGAAAGGAGGCGTCAAGGCCGGCCAAGGTCTCCGGGTACCTTGCCTGGCTCTGGGAGCCGGAAGCTCGTTTATGCTTTCCCGGTGGGAGCAGGGCGTGGGGCCAGGCTCCGCCGACACCGGGGCACCAGGAGGAGGCGAAACTAGGGGGATGGAACCATGGGCCATGCGTCCACGTTCTCCATGCACCGTTCCTCCAGTGGGAGATCCTGCCCAGCCCAAAGGGTGTCCCATGAGTGGGGAGAAAGGCTACCGTCGTTTCTAGACCAAGGTTACACCCGGGCCAAAGGACACACTGATCCGGGAGGGCTTCAGACTGGCCATTTAGAAACACTCCCTGGAGCTGGAGCTTAGGGCAGGGTTTTCCTCTTGAATGCTGACTTCTTCTCCCTCCCGTAACGGAACCGTGCCGGGCTCCTGCTGCAGCGGCCTATTGCCCCTGCAAGCTTGAGGCGGGAGGTCCCTTTGAAAGCACCTGGTCAGTGAGAGCGCACCGTAGGGAAACGCGGTTTCATGGCTGCACATCAATTTACAGCGACACTGAAGGCTGCCCAGGCTGAGGGGCCCCGTGCTGAGCATCCACCGCACTTGTGTGCGCCCAGGCGAAACTCTACGGACGGGAGCCCCGGGGACCCTGGCCGCAGTGATATGGCGCCTTTCACCCGCCACCGGCCCTTCTGCGGCTCCTCTCGGCTTCAGGAAAGCACAGGCAGGAGCGCCCTGGAGGCTCTGTGGCCTCTAAGAACCGGTGCTGTAGCCCTGAGGGTTGCCCTTTCTCTCCAAAAATGAGGCATTAAACGGATGCCTCCCGTCCCTTCCTCCACCTGTGCACTATTTCGGGCAATGGCACGCTGCAGAGCCTGCCATCAGGTGCCGACTTGAGTCTCCGGTTGGTACGGGCAGTGGACTTGGCTTCACCGGGAAGCTGATGCAAGCCTTCTTTGTATGGAGGAAGTGAAAAACAAACAAATAAACAAACCCCAGACCAGCCAACTCCGCCGCCCCAAGATGTGCCCTCCACCCCCTCCCCCAGCACAGCTCCATCACAGCCACTTTCGCGGTGGCCAAGGTCGTGCTGGGCGCACGAGCTCCCCCCAGCCCACCGTACAGTGCTATGGCGGCGCGGCCGGGCCGGTCCTGCCGGCTCAGCGGGGCCGAGCTGGCCGAGGGCAGGGGCGAGTTGCGGACGAAGCTCTGCAACCGCGCCGGCAAATCGCTCGGTCCCGTCCGTGCACAGGTGAAGAGGCCGTCGGGGCAGTTTCTGCAAGACCGAGGTCCGGCTTTCTTTAACCTGCTCGGCCCCCTCCTCAGGCGGGACTCGGCTTGGCCAACGCAGGGCCCGTGGGTACCGGCATTCCAGCGCAAGCCACGCTGTCGCCCAGCCCTCCGGTCTGCGGCGCAGGCGGAGGGCAGAGGGGTGGAGGGGCCGCTCCGGTCAAGCCGGCGACGCGGTGTCAGGACCCGTCCTGTCTCACCGCCCGCGGGGAGCACGCGTGGCCGGGGCAGTAATTGAAGACAGGCGAGTGGGTCGCAGGTGCTTGTGCTTTCCGTGTAGGAACCCCGCTCTGGGAGCAAAGTGACCTGGGATGTGCTTGGACAGGCTGAGGGCAGGCGGGGTGTTCCGCGCCTGCCTCCACGGCGGCTAGTCGCTCGCTGTGTGTGGCCGGTCTTCCCCCATCCCGGCCGCGGGGGAAAGACGGGCACGGTGCTGCTGGCAGGACGGCACCGGCATGGCAGGCAGGGTTCGAAAGCAGTTGAGGGAGGCGCCTCTCTGGGGGCTCGAGGTGGGGAGGGCGGCTCTCCGGGGAGGGAAAAAAGCAGGTCCGCGGAGATGCCCTCGCCGGAACCTCCAGAAAAAGAGCAATTCCCTTTCCACGCGTGTGTGTAAAGATGACTCAGCCTTTGCCAGCTCCCGAGCCCCCACGTCGCAGTCTGTCCCGCTCCCCGCGGGATAATAAGCGAGGAGAGCAGGCAGGATGCGGGCAGCGTCTATCCCGACGTGGAGGCAGGGCGGGCCCGGCTCCTCTTCTGGCTCTAACCATCTCCTTGATTTCCTTGCAGGTCTGGGCGACGCCTGGGGACAGCCGAGCAGGATAGGGCCCTTGGATAACGTGGCCAAGGAGCTCGGATCTCACTTGCTTCAGGTAGTGGACGCCTTCCTCCTCTCGTACGCATTGCACATCGGAAGCCTGCCGTTGCGGTGTGATTAACCTCCCGCCTGTTCTCCTCCTCCTCCTCTTCCTCCTCTCCTCCGCACCGCGAGAGGAGCCTGAGTGAAGCCTTCCTCTTACTCCCGAGCCTCACGGCGCTCGGGAGGGGAGAATAAACGAGGCATCAACTTCAATTATTATGTTTGTTTTCGCCTTTGATATTAGTATAAGTACTAGCTTATCATGGCACTAATTGTCTCTCTGTGCACGCGAGGCGTCTCCCAGACGTAAAAGCAACAACCAGATGCCCTAGAGCTGCTGAGGATATCCCGCAGGCAGCCCCCGGCGAGCCATAAACGGGAGCGCGTTTAGGTTTGGAGGGTTGCTGGACACGGTATAGTCGTTCTGCGCTGGTGACTTAGAAGGGGAAACTTGTAAGGGAGCGCAGGGCTACCGGGGCGGGGGGTGAACATCTGGGTTAGATCTCCCATGCACCTTAGCACCTGAAAATACAGTTGTTCACAATCCCGTTGATCTGCTTTGAAATTCCTCTGAATTGCCCCCTCGTAAGAGAGTGTAGGAAATCGTAGCCGGGGTGTGTTTGCCAGCCGGAGGGAACAAACCAAACAAAAAAATTACTTCTACTTCCAATTTTTTTTTCATACTTGAACTTAATACAACAAGGTTTTTTTTCTCTCCCAGTTTTAAAGATCTAGTAAACCGTAATCATTTAGCAGCCGTTTGTACTGTGGGAGGTTAATTCCTGATCACAGAGCTGGAGCTGCTTTAACTGTTCGTTCGGCTGGGGATAAAAACCTCAACAGCAACTCTGTTCGGGGTCTGGGGCCGCTTCCCCCCCTCACCGAGTCGCCAGGGGGGCTCGCCCGCCCTCGCCCCGGCCAGCCGGTGTCCTTCGGGGCGAGCTCCAGCCGCCGGCCCCGGCCGTCGGGCCGTGCGTAGCCTCCTCGGGGTGCTGCCGTTCTGCTCAGGCTCGAACAAGCCGCGTACTCCGAGGGAGGTGAAGAGACGGCAGGGTGGGCGAGGAGGGAAAGCTGTGCAAGGTCGTCCGACACTGGAAACGCCGAGCACAGTGAATTACTTAGTCACCGCAGCCCTGCAAAGTGTATCATCCGTTCTCTTGAAGTGAAAAGAGAGCACGCTTTCGGTACTGACCGCATAGAGTAAACGGAAATTGATAAAGTTCAAAATTACCTCATGTGGAGGTATTTTTAGCCTTGAGAATTTTCTTCTAAGTAACTGCTGTCCTATCAGCTGTTTCAGAATCACCAGTCTACCGAGAAAATACATAGCTAGTTATATCATAAAAACGGTTACTCTTGCTTCTGCTCCCTGTTAGCTATCTCAAATTTTGTCTCTCATTAAATGAACTTAAGTAACATTACATGCTAATCACCTGTAATACTGATTTTACACTTCAGTTATTTCTGAATGATGAATGCTTAACATGTTAATAAACCCTCATTTACTGCAAACTTTTTTTAAGGATCCTTAGACTGAAACCTTACATCTGAAGTTTCAGCTTCAGTATGTTTTTCTGTATAGGAAAGTTAGAGACCTACCACCCCATATAATGCAGTAATGGAAGTGCTGACACGGTTTTAATTATGATACTGGGAAGATCAACTGCAGGATGACAGTGTTTAAAAGCAAAGTAATGGCTAAGCATGAAGTACTTTATTTCCCATTATAATAATTCTACAAAATCTAATTTCTGTTCCAAAAAAAAAAAAAAAAAAAAAAGAAAAAGAAAAAAGGCAAAGAGGAATCTGGTTTCAATTACATGCTGTAGAATCGTTAGTAGGCCAGAGAATAATTTGGAATATTTTCTTATTGGGGCAGCACTGTAAGAATGTGAAGCATACAGGATTTTATTGCTTCTCTCCTGGATTAATAATTTCAAAGATTAATTAAAATAGGTGCTTGGTTTTTTTTTTTTTCTGTGTACTGTAAAAATTATTTTTCTCTTCCAATTGTATTTTCCAATGATGTCCATATGTATGTGTTAATTAAAGCTTCATAAACTGGTTAGAGATAATGGATACTTCTTGAGCAAGGATACCAGATAGTTTTTAAAAAATGCCTCAGGTTGGGCACTGGATAATCAAGGCACCCCCAAACTGATAGCTTGTGTGTCCAAATCATGGCCAGCTTTGGCTAACCTGTACCACTTGCATCATATTATTTTTTCTCATGTGAATGATACATGACTAAATTAAACTTCAGTTTTTACTCACACAAGTAGTATTTATCTTCCAGTCAATATCTTGTCAATAAGAATTTGTAGGATTGGTTATTAACTTTCCATTGAGTATTACCATTAGTCAGGATGCACAAGCCGTAGGGATACAGCTTAATGAGCATAAATACCTCCTTCAAGTGTGATAAGGATTTGAATGCTGAATTATTCTACTTTCTTTTCCTAAGTTCACACAGTTATATAGCAGACAAACCTCTTTTCAGAAAGGCATTATTAAAAATATAGTGAAAGAAATGTAAAGCATTACTTATGGCATCATTAAATATAGTGCAAATAGTGGTAAACTGTATCTGCCAATTATACCATAAAAAATGGCTTGTGTAGTACTACACTTTCCCCTAAGTACCACATAGCTCAGGATTTGTACTAAGTACCAAAATGACCAGAATCAACAGGAGAACATTAACTTAAAGTGAAGCAATAAAGCTAGCATCTGTAGGGGGAATGAACTGGATTTCACAAAGTGTGTGCGTGTCATAGAGTCTGTAGGAACAACATAGGATAAGGATTTCTGTTCCTTAAATTTTGCTGCTAATTGCTGCTGTTGAAGTTGGACAGCAATCTTCCTCTAAAAGACTTCAACTATTTTTTTCACTGTAAATGGTTGAAACAGAATCCTTGAGTTTTACCCTACATATATCTCTTTTTCAGACTTTGGATGGCTTTGTTTTCGTGGTGGCATCAGATGGCAAAATAATGTACATCTCAGAAACAGCATCTGTACATCTTGGCTTATCTCAGGTATGAGGGATTTATTCTGTCCATCTTTTAAATACAGATACTGGATTTGGAACCTAACACTGGTATCTTGCCATATATATAACGTCACTGGTTTTTTGGGGTAGTCCGAGCTTTGACTTTGTTATCTGACAAATGGCCTTACTGAAATATTCAAGTATACTTAAAACAACATCATGATTCTTTATATCTTTACTTGTTCATTGTATTTTACTCCTCATTACCCTTAAGAAGGGTAATAAATAATATGATATTGCAAATTGCAGATATATACTGAGCTTGAAACTCAAACCCATTGCCTGTGTGGTAACGCTATACGTCTGAAATAAAGTTCAGAATTCAAGTCTATATGTTTTAGATTGTGTAAGATATTGAGACTTGCTATGAAATAGAGAGGAAATCTGATGTGGAACATGAGTTTTATGGTAAATGTGCTTTAGGAAAAAAAGAAAAGGGGGACAGATTTATGAGTGTTCACATGGAATTCAGGGTAGTTTTTCCTGAGTTTTTCCAGCTCAGTGGTCTTTTCAGTAAAGCGTTTTATATGGTTGTGATAGAACTCATAAAACTCAGTTTACTACTGTTCTGCACAAGAAGTATAAGGGGTTTTTATTGTTGTGTTTTTTTTTTTTTTTTCTTAGAAGGACATTTTTAATATTTTTGCCTTCTTGGGGCAGGCACAAGGACAAATAGCCTGAATTTATTGCAGAGTGCAAGTTTCCATGCCTTTGTGTGAAAATGTATTACACAAATTCATTGGTAGCGCCTGACCTACGGCTTGCTGAAGCCCAATAGAAAAACTCCTTATTAATTTCACTGGGCCTTGGATGAGACTTGAAATAAACAGAAGTGTTTCTTCAGAACCAGTTGCAGCACAAACACTTCTTAGAGTTTAATAAAGTGAAATACAGACTTAACAGCATATGGAAGAAGAATGAGAAGATGAAGGTGAGAGAAAGCTGAAAGTTCTGCCTAGGGAATACGCCCTCTTGCTATTCCAACAGAGTAGGGGAGATTATATGTGTGTTTTAACTTTGGTAGTAACTAATATTTTCAACTAAAAAAAAAAGCTAAGTTATTTGAATGTGTCTTTATAATAGTGGTATTAGAATTAGTAGCTGTGAGGAAAAACAGAGCTCAAAATAGCTAGAAAAACAAGCATATAATCTTATAAACACTACTTCTAAATCCAAAGGAAACTACAATCCCTGTTTCTGTAATCTCTTTTAGAGAAAGTAATTTTGACAATCAATATTCTGTGTGGATACTTTTTTTTTTATGCCAACTTTAGAAAATGTGTTCAGGGAACATTCTTAGTTCAAGCAGTTTGTTCAATGGAGTATGTTTGAGTATAGCATTAGTGGCTTCATAGTACTAAATGCATGTTCTGTTACTTTAAATATTGATCTGTTTCACAATAAACTTTCCTAAAGAATGGTCATATTTTCTACTCTGAATTAACAGCTTTCTTAAAAGTTTTTATTGCCCTAACTTTTTGAAAAGATCCACCACATTGCTGACTGCTTAAATAGATTCATTTACTCAGGACAATTATTCCAAAGCACCGAGTGTTCCCATCTGTCCTCGCTGAAGTAGAGTCTCATTGTCCCATGCTGCTTGCTGTTTGATAAGTGCTAACAGATCTTCCAGATTTTGTCCAGAAATTGTTCCTTTTTTTTTCTTTCTTTTTGAGGGATATGAAGTCATCAGATCTCATAGGTTTCAGTGTTATTCAGTCATCTGGTGAAATTAAAGAACTACGGGATCATTAGGGTGCTAAACATTTGCCACATTCAAGGAGAGGGGACAGAAAACGTCGTACATGCTTTAGTCATATTTAGCCCTCATGCCCGTATGGCCATCTGCTCAGAGTGAATTCCATGTGCATTGCACATGTAAATATCTATAAACCCTTGGTGCAAGAGATGCCAAGGAAATATTGCTTATTTAAGTCAGTTTAATAAGGAAAATTGCAAATGTTTCACTTCAGCAGAGATTTGTAAATGAATGCTCTGTCTCCTTGAACTTCCCAGAAAGCCACAGATTGGAGAGGACAGAAGGATGTGAAATATAAGGGCATGTTTTAGACTCTCAAATCACTAAGTGCACCAGCAGTTTCACGGTGCAGCTTTTTATTTACAAATACAAAACTCCAGCTAAACAAGGCAGTGATTTTTTTTCGCCTCTTCCCTCATACTGTTTTATCATCTAATCTGGTTTTGCTACTTCTCAATGTTCTATTTTTGAAGGGAGAATTTTGCTTTAAGTAGTACTAATATTAATACTAGGCTATTCCGATGTACTAGGATATTAATACATGAACACTATGATATTCCTGTAAGCTTCCCAGAGCTCTAAATGAGTTCTTGTTCATACTTCTCTGGAAATCACTGGGAGTTTTGCCACTGACATCAACAAGAATGAGATTGGTCTGTAGAAGCAAATTCTGCAAGTCTCTTTCACCAAGTCATAATCCCACACTATATTTTCAACAAGTGCTCTTACAGAGCTCCAGCCAATACAAGCTGAGAGCAGAGTGGTGATGATTGTAGAAAATCTTTTAGAGTGTGCATAGAAAGCTCTTTTTATTAAATAATTTGACAATTAACTAGCCCGTACATCAATTCCAAGCTAAAGTGTAATTTGTTTAAAAATTTATATTTAAACTAAATAAAAAGTCTATTTAAAAGTATTTTGCAGGATATTCTTGGAGACCTACTACAGTAGCCTTTATCTTCTAGTTGATCTTGAATTTAACCTCAGCGGAAAGAAATTAGTGCTTCTGAAAAACCCTTCCTGGCTGGTATAGTTAAGCTAGTTTAACATTTATAAACAGTGTTAAGGATTGTTTTTCAGCACTGCTTCACACACTTCTGTCTGCATCAGCAGAGAATCAGAAACAATATTTCTGAAATGGTTACATCTTCATTTGTGGACCTATCACTTAATTTGTGGCTTTGGATTTTGATCTGCCTTTGTTCTGAGCTGTAACAGTAAATATTGTAAATATTGATGGTTAGGACCCCTTCCTCCATCTAATTTCAATTAGCCTCAGACTAGAGTTCAACTGACTTGTACTAACTGAGAGAGCCAATTCCTTGCTTCTTTTTATCCATAGATAACAAATAGGTTCAAATTCCCCAAATATTTTTTCCCCTTAGAGTCCAAAGACACAGAATGGAAAGGAAAGGTGAAGGATATATATATATATATATATATAAATTTTGAAAGTCTGGAGCCTATTCCAGCCATTTTCTGTGTCCATGAGGGAGCCAATCTTATCTTTGACTTTTGATAAGTCTTGAAATATTTAACCACAAACATCTGAACTTTCCCAAGAGTTTATTTTACTTTCATCAAGTAAGTATATGAAATGCAAAATATGTAATTATTTGCTCTAGAATCCGTCTACTTAGTCCTCTGTGTTTATTATGAAACGTTTCTTGGCAGGAAAAAAATGTGCAGCTGAGTTACACATAAAAACCCTCTTAGTAGGAAACAGCGATATTTGGTAGTAAGCAGGTATTTACAGATATTAAAAAGCTGCATCGAGGAAGCTGGTTTAATAAGCCTGAGGCATGGGATTTTAGAAGGTTTATGAATTGAACCATATAATTTATTTTTTTAAGTTTTCAGTGTTTCATTGTAGGCTTTAAAATAACATGCATGCACTATGCCTGGCAGGAGACTGTGGTCACTTTCAAAATTATGTATACATATTTTGGTTATTTGACTCTTACATAGCACCCGTCTCTTTGGTGAGGGCTTTATGTTTCCACTCGCATTTTTACAGTCAATTTTGGTTTCAGTGTTGTATGTTCACCTCCCACTGATTTTGCTGGGGTTGCAAATGCATACATCAGGGTAGAAGATATTCCTATGTATAAAGAGAAATACTAGTCATTAGTTTGACAAAGCTCTTTAGTTTTGAATTTTAGGTATAAGCCCTGGTATACAAATTACAGTTTGGATAAAACTGTGAACTTGAGTCCAGTCCTATGAATGCTGTGAACACACCTGTATTTCTGTGAGTAGTCCTTTTGAAATTGGTAGTGACTTTTGAAAAACTCAGAAATACCCATAAGTTATACTTTGTAAAAGAGTAGATGCATAAGAATGATTAGATTTAAAAAAAAAAATGGGTTTATGAGTCTGTAGGTGATTATGATATTTATGGAGATAGCTATGGACATTTACAATATGTTTCTTGCCCATGTAATGAAAAACAAACAGAAACATAGAGAAGCATGACTCACAGTGAGATTATATACTCTCTTTCCCCCCCCACCATTAAAGCTTGAATATGGAGTGTTACTATAACAGGTCCACACCTGTTACAGTCCTGAAAAGGACCAGACAGTGATTTTTATTGAGAACTTTTAGAGAAAATTATATAAATGAAGCAACATAGATCTTTTCCTCTTTCTTTCCCCCTTTTTTCCTTTTTCCTTTTTCTTCCCTTTTTCCCCTTTCTCCTTTTTTTCCTTTTTCCTTTTTTTCCTTTCCCCTTCCCTTCCCCCTTTTCCTTTCCCCTTCCCCCTTTTCCCTTTTCCCTTTCCTTTCCTTTCCTTTCCTTTCCTTTCCTTTCCTTTCCTTTCCTTCCCTTCCCTTCCCTTCCCTTCCCTTCCCTTCCCTTCCCTTCCCTTTCCTCAACCTCTTTCTCTCTTTTTTTTCTCTCTCCATCTCTCCTTTCCTTTTTCCTCATTCTTTCTGTCTTTTTTTCTTTATCCAGTGACATTTTGTTCTGGTTAGAATATCAAATCAGCGTTGTTGGGTTTGTTTTTGCAGGGAGGGGTTGTTGGAAAGAAGCAGTGGGAAATAGATGGCTAGAAAAAAAGTTAGTTTGCATAGTCTTGGGAAGAGACATTCCATGAATAATGCAGAAAATGGAACGATGAGAAACATTTTCGGAAGAAGATTGCTTTGTGGGGTAGACAACTTCATTTATTCCAAAGAAAAGGCAACTCACACATTTTAGCAAAGCAGTAGGATTGGCTCAGAATAATAGGTTAAATTACTTCACCTCTCAGCTGTCTCTGATCTTGGGGGCCCAAGGCACATCAGGCCACACTGAACAATTGGGCAGCCTGACACTAATTTAAAACACAGGCTCAAAGTATTGGTTCACTCCTTAAATCAATTACCACATCTATCTGGAGACTTTTGTTGGTGAGTTTTATACGTGGCAAATAGAGTTAGCAAAAAGGACATATAGCTCACACCACTCATTTTTTTGCACAACTATTACTACGGGTACCACAGTGGGAAAGAGAAATACATTCTCGCGCGAGCAAAGTTCAAGTGAGAAGAGGGAATACACAGATATTTAGGCTAGATCTAGTCTGCAGTGTGCATGTTTACTTAAAGTGGCGAAGTCTCAATCCAGCCCCCGTGAAAATCTATGGAAGTCTGCCTTTTGAATTCAGTGGCTACTGTTCTGAGCCCTTCACACTGCTGTGGATTGAGTGTGGTGGATTGTCTTTGAAAAGACACAAAGGAATTGTTTAAGTCTAGTGGTTTGGCTCTGAAGGCTCAGCTGCCAGCTGAATGCAGGTGATAGTTTCTGGGAACCTGTAGAAATGTTTTTTTTTTGGATATCTGTCTTCTGGAGAGACATTAATAAAGTTCACAGAGATTTTATCCTATATTGTGTCAATCTAAAACAGCTACAGCTGCTCTAGTTTCTCTCTTCATTTGCCAGCTTTCTTTAATAGCAGCCCTTCTGTATCCGGATCATCACCAGAAATTCCCAGAAAAGCCCCTATAATATTAGTAACTACTGAAGAAGGAATTAATTCAGTTTAATGGATATATTCGGACCATGGTTTTGATACATTCAACTTATGTTTTAAAAATGGTGTGTAGTTACCCACATACAGTGTGTGAAGATCGCTTAAGAGCACTTTTGGGGTAGGAAAAAAAAATGCCAGCTGCATTGCTTCATATGTTATATATCTCTTTACAGGTGGAGCTTACTGGTAATAGCATTTATGAATACATACATCCTTCTGATCACGACGAGATGACAGCTGTTCTTACTGCTCACCAACCTCTTCATCCTCATCTCTTACAAGGTACTTGTGCGATGTGATCAAACTATCACTGAAAAACTAAACAAAGCAACAGCTCTAGGCTGAAATTTGACAAGTTCATGTTTATCTGATATGAAGCTATGTACATGAATGGAAGAGGAACATGAACTTGAAACTATGACCCCAGATTTTGGTTTGTTGTAATAAAGGGAACAAAGTATCCTAGATTAAATAATGCTTTCCATGCCATGGAGTCCATGCAGTTTTAAATAGGTTTTTAGATTTTGCCCAGTGGCCATTTCATCTCCTGTCATCACTGCTGAGGTTGCAGGAATGTTGCAATGGTCTAGCTGTGCACAGCTGCAGCTATGTGCTCTTAGTGGAAAAAACAAGACAAAACATTAGGCAATTGGGAAATAGGAGGACACTTTTAATGTTTTAAAAAACAGCTGTTAATTTTGAAGCTTTGACAAAAAGCCAGACCTAATACCCTCCACTGTAGGAAGAGAAAAAAAGCATTTGAGAATTGTCTAGATTTAGAAACTCCTTAAAAAAAAAAAAGTGATCTCTTCAGGAAAATAATGTCCTTTTGCCTCGATACTGGATCACTGATTCACCAAGCCTCTCCACACATCCTGTTCAGGTGCTGCAGATGATTCACCCACGTGTACCCATATAGCATGATGCTAAGCTGGATGGAGTGTCAGGGAAGACAGCAGAACTCTTATTGATTATGTGAACGCCTGGATCAGACTGTCCACCCTGGCTGTGCTCAGCCACACAAATATTAACATAACCCTTTGTGTATTAAGTTGTTACTTAAGTGTTGTAACTGATATATAACTAACAAAGATATGCTCATTTTTGCACTTTTTTTCTTCAGTAGCTTCTGTTTTCTTGGGGGTAATTATTTGGACTTTAATATATGAGGAATAATCTGTTTCCATGTACAATGTGCTTCCACATGGATTTCATAATTAAGTAATTAGTTGGAGCTCACATCCTGCTATTGCTGGCTTTCTTAAGGATCAGCTTCTAAAGGCATTTGGGTTCCCACTAAAATTCTGTTTAGGACCAGGCATTTTTTGTAGTTCTGGTGGCTGTGTATGGCACCTGTACTTGGTGATTTCTCCATAATTCTGACTGCTGTGATTCCATCAGCACAGAATCGTGTACTCTCTGCATGCAGGGAAGTTTAACATGCCCAGAAGCAAATGTACTGCTCTGAGTGGTGTACATGAAAGAATTACCTTACCCTCTTCTGTTCTTCCCTAGACAGGTTGTCTTGAGTAACCCTTGGTGTCTTGAAAAACAAACTCTTGTTTTTTGTTTGGACTCTTCTGATTCTAGATGTTACTTGACTATTTCATAGGTTGCTCATTCCTCTGTTAGGGATATATACATTATTTTTTTTAATGTAGACTTCTAAAAATAACCCAAACCCACATTTTTTTTTCCTTTTTCCTACCTTACATATAAGCAAAGGGGATACCACTCATATAAATCCATGATTTTTCATGCAGTTCTGCTGGTATCCAGAACTAATAGTAAGACATTTTTATGCCCACTGTCTTGCCAATGGCAATACCCTTCTGTGTTTTTTACACTAATTTATTTTTTTTAATTTGTTAGTTGGGGAATTTTTACTAATTTAAAATCATGGGTAACTGATTGGAATTAATTTCTGTGTCAAATTCAAATAAGCCTGCAGCTCTTCATGTTCTCTGTTTAGTATAACTCTGGTTTACTAGGAGCATAGTAGTACTGCAGTTCAGAAGGTTTATTTTTTTTGTTCAGAATTAGGTACTGCCTGTAGCTTGCTTATATTTAGATATCTCTGGATGTTTATCTTTCCTGTTAGCTTTTTTTTTTCCTTTCTGAAACAATCAGGTCTCTCTCTGTTTAGGTACTTACAACCAAATTCTTTATTTCTTTAACAAATTCTGAACACTGTGAAGTGGAATTACATGCCGGTGGTGTTTGAAAAGACTTTGCACACAAATCAAGCGATTAATTTTGGTTTATTTGCAACTGTTTCGGTCTGAAATTCTACTGATGGTATAATTAACACCAAATACATGCTTCATTCTCTGTAGCT
Source organism: Todiramphus chloris collaris (assembly GCA_025345505.1). NCBI lineage: Eukaryota > Metazoa > Chordata > Aves > Coraciiformes > Alcedinidae > Todiramphus > Todiramphus chloris. The sequence continues at coordinate 9,046,757 of JANVCC010000017.1, read as the reverse complement.
TTCTTAACTTCATTCTACATAGATGCTGTTTGTTATTACTACCAAGCTCTGGTTTCTCAACAGTGCAAAGGTAAAGGAAAATTTACTTTGAAATGTGATCCATTTAGATATGTGATATTTTGTGTAAAGTTTTGTGTAGCAGAGGAAATTGATAAAAAACTCAAACCAACAATGTCTTATTTGGATTCCTAGAAGTGGAGAAGATAAATAAAGGAGTTAATCTGCGTTCTGGTTTGTATAGGGATTATTTTATGCAAATCTTACTTCTGTGTGCCTTTTCCCTGTACGATGCACAGAGCGGGTGTATTAAAATATCCAGAATCCATAGCTAATCTTTTAAAAGGAACAGAGTGACCAAATATTTATTTAAATTTGTCTTCCCTGTGCCAGTAGTTCCCTTTTCTGCAGCATATACATCTATATATCTTGAAGTATAACCTGAAACTACCTGGCCTACAGAAATCAAAGCAGGTTTCTTATTTTTCTTTGGTGAAGCCCTAAAACCTATTTAATAAATGTCAAGAATGAAGCAGCCTCTGTATCTTAGTAGATATTTTGACTATTGAAATAAAACATGGAGATCTACAAATAACTTAGGGCAGAAGGAAGTTGAGTAAAAGTGGCTTTATTTTCTAATAAAAAGGAAAAGACACTTTTTAAAAAGCATTTCTGTCATTTCAGTTTGTTTTTATCTCTTTCAATCTTTTAAAGCACATCTGAATCATCAAGTCACTGGGTCAAATAAGATCTTTCCTTTTATAACTTTATTACACTATAGACCTCTCCAATCTGTGGTATTACTTAGGAGTAAAATCAATATTGCACTGCAAACACAGACATTTATAATACAATTTTACAGCTTGGCCCATGTAACTTTACTTGATCTAGATGTGTTCTTCGGCTAGTTCTCAGGCATGTATATACATTTTTAGTTCCACTGCTATTTCAACAGTTGTAGCTGGATAAGATCTGTTTTGACAGAAATAAAATCACAAATGTGAACATACATATCTATACTTTGTGGTATTCTGTTACTGGTATTGAATATCCCAGAGTACAGATTTTTTTTGACCTCCAGTTTTAAAGTCTTTGTAAACTATGATGCTATTCATTTATTTATTTATTTGCTTGCTTTTAATCTTTCACATTGTCCTTCATTATTCTCTTCAAACCTCCCTTGTATTTCCAGTGCTTCATCAGTTCCATAGAAGCTTTTTTGAAAGAGCAAATAACATGAGATAGGTAGAAGCCTTGCAGCTGTTGAGTTCTAGGAATCCTATTTGGATTAATTTTATTTCTCAGGGAAGTGCAAGTTTTTGCTCATTGCATAAAATCAGATGTACTGTGGATTTCATTATATCATGCTTACTGTCACATTTATTTTCTTCAGACAAATGAGCCTAGTACCCCCAAATTGATGTATTAGTTTAAAAGGCATAAGCCTTCTTAAACTAGAACTTTTTTTTTTTTTTTTTAATGTTTATGTTTGCTCTGGACTTCCTAGTGTTTCAGGTACAACAAGGTACATCTTCAAACACAGGGGGTAGCTATTTTGTTTTTTTTTTTTTTAAAGTGAAAATTCACGCTTCTAGAAGACGGGACTTGATAGCAATATCAAATGTAATAAAATTTGGGAAAGTAAATGTTGGTAAACTAGCTGTTGTGTCATCATTCTTTAGATAAGTCCAGTGTGTCACTACAGCAATTTATGCTAAGGAAAGCATATGGGGCAAGAAGCTGTAAGACAGCAACTGAGAATATCATAAAGGACAATCAGCTTGGTGTGAACTACTCTTGTGAAGCTGTGGCAAAAAGGGGTAATGGAAAATGCTCATGCGTATAAGCAAGGGGAATAGTCAATAGGAATAGCAAGGATGAATAATTTGTATTCTTTACAATTACTATTAGTGGAATGGACACTGGATTTTTCATATAATTCCATTGTCCACTTTAAAAAATGGCAAATTGGGGAAAGTACAGAAGAGAGACAGAAAAATTATTAAAGACTGGAAAGGCTTATAATGAGAGATAAAAGAACACCATCTGTTTGGTTTATCAAAAAAAGAAGATTGGGAGGTGACTTGATTACTGTATATGCATACTTTCAAGGGAAGAAAACACTGGGAACCAAAGGGCTGTTTTAGAAGAAAAAAACATATCAAGGACCAGGATCTTGTGAACTGAAACCACAAGAGCTCAAATTAGAATAATGCATACATTTATAAATAGGAGTTTGATTAACCACAGGAACAAAATACTGAGGGAAGAAGTGGTTTCTTCCTCTTGATGTCTTTGGATCAAGGCCGTATGGCTTTATAGAAAATACGCTTCAGGCAAACAGAAGTTACTGGGATCAGCACAGGAGTAACAGGCTGAAGTTTAATGAACTGCAATGTACAAGTTACACCTATGATCTAATGTTCCTTTCTGGCCTTTAAAGTGTACAAGTTATGACTCAGTGAAAGTCAAAAGCCCCATGATCTGTGGAGGCTTTGGAGAATTTCAGCTTTAACTTACAAAAGTCTTTAAGCTGCCTTTTTACTTGCATGACCGGCACTGAAAATGTAAAGCAATATGTACTGATCCCTTGCTATGAAAGAAGCAACAGCTGAACTCTCTTTCTGAGGATATCTGGGGTGGGGAAAAAGAATAATCTCTCTCACATACACATTAAAGGTAGGGTATGCCTCAGGGAATCTCCTCACATGAGTCTTTAGGCCAATTTTGCACCACTTGTAGCAAAATTAATCCATAATATTCAGCTGGGAAAAAAAAAGAGAATAATTTGGTATCTTTTCCAAATGGTGTATACTGGCTATGCTTAGATCTCAGATTACTTCACTGTCCCTTCATGCCTTTCCAAATATTGCTTAATGTATTTCTGCTCTGCAACATTTTAGTGTGTTCTGGCTTTGTTTTGTACCCGTGAAGCCTTACACCTCAGTTTTGCTCTCCCTGTACCACCTGTATTTGTTGCATAGGCTGGTATCAGGATTCCTGGGCCTCTATCCTAAGATATGCAACACTTACAGGAATGTAGGAATTGTTTCATCGTGTAGGGCTGATAAACTGATTTCTTAGGATGTAGAGTGGTTTTGATGTGTGCTGTCATTCCTTGATCACTTACAGCTCTGAAAGGTTTTCTTTTCTGTTTCTTCAAGTAGTGGAACTATTCAACTGAGTCCACTGTATGAGATTCTCCTGCTGGGGCAGAAGGTAGTAATCCAGCAGGATGGTTGGGCTCCAAAATGTGGGAATGAGGAGTTAACAGTTTCTGAATGTGGGAAGAATGCAAGATCACATTTATGACTGACTGTTGAGACTTAGTGCTTGCTGCGTATCGCTCCTGCTTAGCGCAGGTGACATAGTAGGTTGTGGTACCATGCAAAACTCTGCCTAGCCAAAAACAGCTCCAAACTTCACAGAGCTGTGTGAGGAGTTTGCCCATTTCCTCAGCTCTGCTTTATGTGGTATAAGAGTAAATGTCTATCAGGCTAGCAAGTCTAAGCTGCTACAGCTCATCAGCAAAGCATTTTAATACTAGCATGGTGGGGTGGTACAGTGCTGGTAGAGTTTTGGGAAGCAACTATTACAAAGTGCCTTGTTCAGAGTTGATAAGCGTTTTGAATGTGTCTGAAATAGTGGTTGGCTTTCGGGGACTGAATGTTGAGGATTGTACCAGGATTATTGACTACACCAGCATGCTCTTTAGGGGAAACAACATACTGACACAAGCTGGGATGCACATACTATGATAAGTTGGGACCTTAAGCCCTCAAATGGTGCTCTTGTCAAAAGTGTGTCTGTACCAACCATTTTTGCAGAAAGTTTTCTTTAACAGTTACCGGCATAGAGTAGTAGACTTGTAGCAGGATAATAACACTTACTAAACTATCTGGAGGGTTTGGGGAAATTCTGTACCACCCAAACCATATCTGTAAGAATACATATCAGGGTAGTGCAGATTGTCTATGACTAGTCAGTCTGTCTGTCCTAATTGCAGATAAATACAAGCAAGCAAGCAAGTGAAGTAAGAAGTATTTTCACTGCAGGTTAACTGAAGAAATTAAGCAAAGTTGAGAGATTCAGCATTGTGTGCTGCTCTTCCACGTGTGTATTTGGAGCCAGACACTCTGTGTCTTTTATTGGCTTCATACGTTTCTTCTGAGATTTTAATGCTTTAAAACATATAGCTTCCCAGCTTTAGCTGACTTGCACACTGAGGCATGGGGTACTGAAAGCAGTTTAGTAACATTCTCCAGAGCAGACAAAGGGAAAAGGAATACTGTAGTTAGCACAGGCATTCCAGTTGTCTTCTAATAACTGGGTAGTTTTTATATGATTAGTTATAAGACTAATGTAAGTTACACAAGGAATATGGAATAGAATGTGTTTCTCCATTCTGGTTGATGTTTTAAGGGGAGCATTTCAATCAGATAAGAAGTGAATGCCAGTGAATACTTTTCCTGTCGGGGAAGAGCATCTTCCCTACATACATTTTGTTTGATATTGAAAGAAGGGAATAGAAAATTGTACAAAATTGTTTTGATTAATTTAAAAATATTTTAAAGGAAAACTGTTATTGAAAGATAATGGTTTAACACGATGACCCTGGTACCACTCTTTGTGTTATTTTAAACCTGAGAAACCTAGAAAATATTATTATTTCGCATGTACAAAAGTGAAAAAGAGGGCAGACTGCTGGCACCTCACTACAAAGTCTTTTCTTGTTGGTAATTAATACTAAAATGTACCAAGAATATAGTCTTTCAGATTACAAAAGCTATTCTTTTCCTTTCTGCCTAGTGCCCTATTTGTGTTTCTTCTCTAAGAGGATGCTTTGGATGCATCACTTATGGGAACAAAGGAAAATTGGGGCGAATGCTAGCAAATGGCAGAGTTTGGACGACAGGAAAGAGACAGAGACAATTTACCCTCTGCAGCACTGACACTATTCTGAAAACAGTCAAGAGACAGAACAAACTGTCCAAATGGGGAGGAAATTTGGGCAAGATCATGCAAGCTTGGAACTCTAAGACAGGGGCTAACAACTTCACTTCTTGCTTTTCTACTTCAGCAAGAGCCATTACCGGAGCAAACCAAGTCAGACCACAAACTTTAGTTTTCAACTTAGTCATGCACAGGAACTTGCTCTCTTCAGCTGCTGCCACTCATTTGCTAAAAAGGAGCTTAGTATTCTCAAATTCTTAAACCTGTTACCTGCATGTGTATATGCGATGCTGCAGTGTAACAGGGAGAAGGGAAAGCACATCTGTTTTGTTTCTTCTCTCTTACTTGCAATCAGTTTTGACCACACATACCAAGGAAATGTTGCTTTCATATGTCCCTTTGCATGCAGTATTTCACTTTGCAGAACAGTTTTAGTCACAACCTCACTTTTGCACTGTTCTTTCTGACATAGCGATAATAAAGATTGTGGTCAGTATGCAACAGGCTTACAGGTCTGACTCCTCATCTTCCACTAACTCATCTCCAGGTCTGCTTCTGAGCTTGGCATGAGGAAAGTCCACCAAAGGCATTTGTAAGCCCTTTCTTATGCTGGACCTGTTGGTCAATCCTGGATTCCCAGCTTCAAGGACTACGTCCAAACTGTGTATGCTATTATGCAAGCATCACTTTTGTATACATCGTACAGTTTACCTCTTATTTGTTCCAGAAGTTGGTGGTCACCCTCATTCAGAATTAAGGGACAGAACTTGTGGCATTCTCTCTCCTATGTCTCACAAAAGCTATAGCCTTGTTATGCTCACAAGATACTAACCAAGATACTCACATGCTCTTTTAGTCAGCAATGGGCTGTGTGAGACCCAGATGCTTTGCAGATTACCCAAGAAAAAGAGCAGAACACATGTGACTTTATACTATAGAGGAGGTAAGATGAAAATAACCAACTGAAAGGGCAAAAACATGCAAAGTGTTTGGGGGATGGGCAGTAAAGTGTTATCCAGACATGAACTTGTGGTATCTGTGTTTCCACCCTGTAAAACAGTCCAGCAGTGACATGGAGCGTGGCTTCTCACACGCCCATGCCTTGTCTTCAGAGGAATGCTCTAGCTTCAAGCAGGCATGTGTCTCTGCACAAGTTGGACAGGAGGAAAGGTAGAAGCAGGTGACCGCGTGCACAGTATTTTGGTCTAAATGTGACCTTTGAGAATAGTTTTCATCTCCTACACTATAGCTGAAATGTGACATTGCACCCAGGCTGCCATGTGGAACGAACACGAATCATTAGGTGTGTCGAGAGCTCCCAATTTTAATGCTGCTTCATATCTCTCATAGTGATAGTTGAGACACACATCCTTAAAATGGTGCATGGTGCAGCAGTGTGCAGTTTGCATGTGGATGGACATTGATTTACAAAGTGGTTCTGCAATAAAACAATGCCATACGTTGTTAATGTCAAAACTTGGGAGCTTTGACAAAGGGTTATAAAATAGTAGCTTTTACCTTAGAGAAATTAAAGGCATGAGAGGTGAAGCAGTGGAAAAAACTATGATGATCTCTTTTCTCAATTCACTGTGCGAGCAGCATGAAAACCGCAGACTTTTGTGACTGTTTTCTTTCAAAGAGATGAAAGATGGAGTGGAAAGCAAAGATGAATTTCATAGTTTCACCCCCAGGGATGGACAATTCTGGCTTCCATAAAGCTAACCATAATTTCTCAGAAATGCTCAGAGAATCCTATTTGGCAGTCATGTGCAATATGAGTGAAGAAATGCACAAATTCTTTATCCAAAATAGCAAGACTAATTTTCTTTACCAAAAATACAAAACTATAAAATATAAACAGGCTATTTTATTCTTGCCTAGTGCTTGCAGGCAAACTGTATTGCATGATATACTAAGGTAAGAAAAAGGATTAATGGAAAAGGTTTGCTTTGTATAAATGGTACTCAGTGCTGTGAGAAAGAAATACATGTTCTCTATGTCCATAGACAGCAATGTTTTTCTGTGTTCTCATTGATAGGTTGCTGTGTTTCAGTTCCGTGAAGATGTTAATATATCGATAAGTCTGGGCTGGGATTTGAATGCAGATGTTTACTCTCTACCTTATTTATAGCTTTTACTGAATCTACTCAATTACACTGTAGCAGTGCTTCAGGGAGGGACCCTCTGTAAGATGTCCAGGCAATATATTAGTAGACTAAAAAAACCATCTTTGCGTCTGATAAGGAAAACATGGTTTTTGTCTGAAAAATAAACAGCAATGTATTGAAAATGGACATCTTGAACACGGGCATGGATTCTGACTTGCAGTGCTGCCCCCTGTAAAACGCATTATAAATTATACCTCAATTTTGTTAAAATATCTTCTAGGATATTGAAAAAGTCAGGATCTTGGTAACCTCAGTTACACCCTTCCAAAGAAGAGCAACCGAAAAGATAGAAAAATCTGCTCAAAGTATATAATCATATTGATCAAAAGTAGTATTTTACTTACATCAGTTCTCATTTCCAACTATCACCGGTCACCCAGTTGGGGAAAAATGGAGAACTTGAATTCCAGGATAAAAACTGAGACTCTCACAGGTCATTCTTAAAAAGATTTCAATAAACTTTGTGAAGCAGTGGGGAGAGGACAATCACTTTCAAATGTAAAACATCGATACAGGGCAAACAAAATCAGAAATTTGCTATCTTAAGTAAATCCAAGTTAAAACAAACTTTGGAAGTGGCTAGAATACAAAAGCAGACCTGTGACTGTGTTCCACATAACTAGATAAAAAAAAGCACTATGTCAAAAATAGGAGGGTAAACATTTAGAAAGAACCCTAAAGCTCTGCTTTTCATTGCTAATTCTTATAGTAGATAAACACGTCAATAAGTTCTGGGAAATGTTAAAAGCTGTGCTAAGTTGATTAGTCTGTTTTTCAGGAAGCTATCAACAGAGCCTTTCAAGATATTTAGCAATTTAGAAGTAGGGGTGGAGGTTTCTTTTTAGCTATAGCAGCTATTAGCTATTGAGACATTTTCTTGACTCACCTTCTGAAAAAAAAAACTTGAAGAGAAGAATGTGCAAACTTGCAAAATTCTTCACTTATGAAAAGAAGGATCGATTTCCCAATTATATTAAAAATGTTTGTGAGAAGCAAACAAGTCACGTTCAGGTAAAGAGGGAAAATAGATGCTGACATAGAAAATAAAGGGGAAGATGGGAAAAGCAGAGCCATGCTGCAATACTCACACCCGTAAAGAAAACTGTGTCAGAACCTTTCATACCAATACAACAGCTCTTTGTCAGAATGATAGATGACTATGGCAAATGCTAGAGAAGGTGAAATTAAACAGACAAATTTCATCATATGTAATGGGCTTGCTGGAATAGTAGATATTTGAATGAAATGATGCTAAGTAAGAGATACAACAGTGAAATTTAGCATGAGTTGCAGGAAAATTTGCCATCTCTATGTAGTGACTGCTTATTTTTTGAAACCTGAAGTGGCTGGGAGAGGAGTGGCTGGAAAGCAAACCTGCAGAAAGGGAATCTGGGGTTACTGGTTGACCCTAGGCTGAGTATGGCCCTGGCAGCCAAGAGGGTAAACCACATTCTGGCATGCATCAAACACAGCATAGCATAACCAGATGATCAAAAGATGTGAGGTTTAGATTAGATATTAGGAAAGATTAGATATTAGAAAAAAAAAAGTAGATATTAAGGAAAAAAAAAATCACAGAAACGGTTGTCAAGCACTGGAACAGGCTTCCCAGGGAAGTGGTAGAGTCACCACCCCAAAGGTATTTTAAAAATGTATACATGTGGCACTTGGGGACATGGTTTAGTGATGACCTGGCAGTGCTGGACTGATGGTTGGACTTGATGATCTTGAAGGTCTCTTCCAACCAGAACAATTCCCTGACTCTATGATTCTGTGATTATCCTCCTGTATTCAACATTTATGTGTCCTCATCTTGAGTACTGTGTGACGTTCTGGGGCCCACAATTTAAGAAGGATGTGAAGCTCATTGCCATCCAAAGAAAGGCAATAAAGCTGGTGAAAGGGCTGGAAGGCATGTCCTGTAAGGAGAAGCTAAAGGCTTCAGGTTTAGGAAAGGAAATTGAGATGCAACCTCATTTTTTCTACAGCTTCCTGAGAAGGGTAAGTGGAGAGAGAGCTGCTGATCTCTTCTCCCTGGTATCCAGTGATAGGATAGCGCATAAGATGGGGGTTGGAACTAGATGATCTTCAAGGTCCTTTCCAACCCAAACCATTCTCCAATTTTGTGATGCATGGGAAGGTTCAAAGCAGTGCCAAGGGAGGTTTAGACTGGACATTAGGAAGCATTTCTTTAACGAGAGAGTGGCCAAACACTGCAACAGGCTTCCTAGAGAAGTGGTCAATGCGCCAGGCCTGTCAATGTTCAAGAGGGATTTGGACAATGCCCTTAATAATGTGGTATAACTTTTGGTCATCCCTGAATTGGTCATGCAGGTGGACTAGATGGTCATTGTAGGCCCCTTTCAATGGAACTTCTCTTCTCTTCTCTTCTCTTCTCTTCTCTTCTCTTCTCTTCTCT
>JANVCC010000017.1:8914109-9037210 GCA_025345505.1 Todiramphus chloris collaris | reverse complement strand
GAGACAATATAATATATAATACCTCCTGCAGTGACAAATGTGAATTTACATATGATATTGTTTAACTCCAATCTAAAATATCTCCAGTATCATGCTGTGCAAAGATATAGTTGTTTCAGTTCCAGGTGTTGTGAAGCCAGAGCTGGAACATACAGTTTACTGTGGAAGACATTGCTGTGCTTAATGAAATCTCCTTATTTTTCCTTGCCATTCTAAAAATGCTCTTTTGTAAATATATCAACTTATATCCATACAAACACATACAGAGTATATATATGGCAATTACAGTGCTTCAACAGTGTTCTTTTATTCATTATCACTAATAATAATATGAAGTACATCCTTATGCAGAGAAATGGAGCTTTTGTTAGAAACAAAACCATCCTCACGTTAGATCTGGTTTTATTTCTCAGTCTCCCTTTTCATAAAAGAAAAAAAAAAAAGCTGAGCAATATGTAGTTACTAATATCCATAGGGTTTGAACAGATTACTTTTTCTTCTGTGGCACATATGGAAGGCAAAAAACAACAAAGATTGTTGTTAATAGTCTGGGGAGTTTTGTGCTAACTCAGCTAGAACATTGCCGTAAGACTTTCTGGTCTACTCAGTAGCATTTTGTTTCTTATCCTTTATTAGCTGATATCTGCAACCTGTTGGTTTCATCTTTTCTCTATAAAAACAGACATAGTTTATATAGAGATCTTTGACATTTTCTTAACATTTATAGGTAAGGTGTTAACATCACTGTAAGTGATGTTAACATTTCAGAATAATTAAATACAGTGATTAAGCTTCAGTTATTGGACAGTATGAATATTCTTTAATAATTAAGATGGTTATTTTCCTTCAGTGTTGACTACATTCTGGTTCAGTCATTGCATTTTACTATTCATTATTCTCTCTCTTAAGTTTCATATATATGTGCTTCACCCACAGTTTTATCAACCGTTAACTACTTAAGAACTGGTAGCACTTTGACTGGTTTCCTCTCTGTTTCAAACCTCTTTTACCTTTCTGATAGCCTAAGATTCTTTCTGTTATTTACACACACTGTGCTTACTTATTTCCTTGAAAGAACAGTAGTGATATGAATAATTAAATTACTAGGTCTATATGGTTTATGTTGTTATATTTTTGCAGTTTTTCAAAACTTAATTCCAATTGGTAAAATCACTTAACTCTTAGGAGTAACTGTTGAAATTACACTTCTTACTTAAGCTTGGAGTGCTTATTTTACTTTTACTGTTTTTCTGTATTCTTTAATTTGAAACTTACACTATATCCCTGGAAATCTCCAGTCATTCTATTGTTACAGCAGGTGCTGGCTATTTATGCTACAGGGTTTTTTTCCTGCTTTATAGCTAAGCTTTCATACCTGCTATCTCCTCACAGTTTTGTGATTAACCTCTGCAGCAGGACAGCATGCATTAGTAATCACTCACAGCTCATCTGTTTTCTCCTATTTGAATATTGAGCATCTCCCTCTTTGCTTGCTAAACCTTTAAGTACTTTGTTTTCTTTCTACATTATCTTCATCAGAGTAGACAGTCTTAATTGCTTCAGGTACAGCCTGCATGTGATATTTTAAGTTTTCCATTACATTGATGGATGTATTAGCATCCAGCAGGATGCTGGAGCTCTTTATTTCCCTATCAGCTTTACAATTACAAATTTACCTCAGTTCTTTTTTGCTTTGCTACCACCTTCTCCTACTTTTCAGGGTACTGAGGAAACACAGTAACAAAGGTATCAGTTAATATGGATAGTAATTCACACTGTTCACAGTCTTGCACCTCTAGGTTCTTTATAAGAGGGTTTTGGTCTCTTACTGCTCCTATCTATTCTGCAATCTCTTGATCAGGTCTGGAGATGGTTGTGTTTCCAGTAGGCATACGCAAAGATATGTACACAGAGTCAACCAATGACAGATCAACATGGACAGCAGAATGATGTTTTTACAGGCACCACATATACACTAATAGCACTCTTATGAGTTCATGAACAGTATGCAGAGTTTGGTCCCACTTTTGCGTGCCAGTGGGTCAGTTTCAGAGCTTGCTAGTAGATTTTATATATACACACACAAACACACTCACAGATATCTCTCTCTGGTAGCTTTTGTGTTCTTCAGCTCCAATCCTGCAAACAAGATGCCAGACGTCATGTAGCACCTGCACATTATTTGCTAGGCACCTTGACACAACTGCTACCTTTAACCAGACATGTAACAATCCCAGCTGGCTGCTTAAAATTCTGTGTCATTCTGCATCCACATGTGTTATGAGACATGTTGCATTACTAAATAACTGTGTTAACAGTCATTACAGCACAAGGCTACCCAAGAATGGTCAGGCTCTCTTTCTCTCCTTTAGATATATTCTGCTTTCCCCCCCCTCTCCCCACAGAACTGAAACTCCCACATGGGGCTCCCACATAACCACAGTCACTCTTAATACAAACAGATGGAGGAATATTTATCATCATGTAGGGATCTGAACAGGTTGAGTTGATGGGCCGAGGTCAGTTGTATGACATTTAACAAGGTCAAGTGCTGGGTACTGCACTTGAGTCACAACCCCAGGCAACACTACAGGCTTGGGGAACAGTGGCTGGAAAGCTGCCTGGCAGAAAAGGATTTGGAGGTGCTGGTCGATGGCTGACTGAAAACGAGCCAGCAGTGTGCCCAGGTGGCCAAGAAGGCCAATGGCATCCTGGTCTGTATCAAAAACAGTGTGTCCAGGACTAGGGAATTGCTTGTGCCCCTGTGCTCAGCACTGGTGAGGCTGTAGATTGAGTATTGTGTTTGGTTTTGGGCACTGCCGTAAAAGAAAGACATTGAGTTGCTGAAGTGGGTCCAGAGCAGAACAATGAAGCTGGTGAGGGGCCTGGAGAACATGTCTTATGAGGAGTGGCTGAGGGAACCTGGATTGTCTCGTCTGGAAAAGAGAAGGCTGAGGGGAGATCTTACTGCTCTCTGCAACTACCTGAAAGGAGGTTGTAGTGAGGTGGGTGTTGGTCTCTTCTCCCAAGTAACTAGCAATAGGATGAAAGGAAACGGGCTTAAGTTACACCAGGGGGAGGTTTAGATTGGATATTAGGAAGAGTTCCTATACTGAAAGAGTGATGAGGCATTGGAACAGGCTGCCCATGGAGGTGGTGGAGTCAGCATCTCTGGATGTGCTAAAAACCATGTAGATGTCGTACTTCTGCACATGGTTTAGTGGTCATGATACTGTTGTGTAGACAGATTTGTTGGCCTTACAGGTCTTTTCCAATCTTACTGATTCTAATGTACACTACTTTGGCCTCCTCAGGTAAAAAGGAAGTATGTCACTCAGATTCTGTTTGGCCACATGGACCATGTCTCCTTGTGTTTACTTAAAGAATCTTAGTATCAACTAGCTCAAGCCTCAAAAATGGAAGCTCACAGATAAGTCCCCAGTTACCTCTTTAGATTGCAGGCACGAGGTGTGACTGATTTAAGAGACTATTGTCTGTTGGTTCAGCAACACACTACTAAAAACCTATTAATTCAATGATTAATAATTAACAAATACAGCATCATTAAATTACAGTTATATAACTTTGCACTTGATTACACAATGACAAAGCTACTGATTATCACTCTTCAGTCTCACAAATTACATGTAGCTGCTGTTGAATTAAAAGTCTATCAATCTTCACTCCCCATAAGACTTAGTATTAGGGTGCAACTCTATCCGTCTTTACTCTGTCCTCCTACACCACACAGCATGATTGCCCTTCAGTTGTTTTCTTGTAATTGGTGACAAGGATTGGTGTTCCAGGGGGAAACCAGGGATGCAAGATCTCCTCTTAAATAATAAAAAAATTACTGATTTTGAATAATAAAGGAAAAATGTTATACTACAGTCTGAGTACTATTCTAGTTTTATAGACACCTAAAGACCACATTGTGCATCATAACCTATTCCTGGTGGAACAGTGAAGTTAGAATGGTTTCTGCAGCAGTGCATTACTCTGCACTGGTAACATTAACTAATAATGGAAGGCAACAAAGATGATTACGGGACTGGAGCATCTCTCTTACAAGGAAAGGTTGAGAGAGCTGGGGCTATTTAGCCTGGAGAAGACAGAGAGGAGACCTTATCAAAATGTCGTTAAGTATCTAAAGGATGGGTGCAAGGAGGATGGAGCCGGACACTTTTCAGTGGTGCCCAGTGATAAGACAAGGGGCAACAGGCACAAGCTGGAACACAAGAAGTTCTATCTAAATATGAAGAAAAACTTCTTTACTGTGAGGGTGATGAAACACTGGAACAGGCTGCCCAGAGATGTTGTGGAGTCTCCTTCTCTGGAGATATACAAAACCCACCTGCATGCAATCCTGTGTAATGTGCTCTAGGCAAGCCTGCTTTGGTGGGGTGTTGGTTGGACTAGATGATCTCTAGAGGTCCCTTTGAACTCCAGTGATTCTGTTATTCCATGATTTAAAAATGAAGGAAGCAGCCAATAGAACGCTAACAAATAAGGTGCCTGGAAGGAGATTGTTACTGAAAGTGACTCTTAGGTCTTGCAGCAGGATGTTTGAGAAGTTTAAGGCATTGCTTCCAATTCCGCTCATCATCTTATTCTGTAAAAACATATAAGTCATGAAAATTGCTAGCAACGCAGTCGATGTCCGAAGATGGTCTTTGTACCCTCATTACTGGCATTGTTTTTCTCCCTTGCTCTCTTGAAGGTAGTAAATTACCCTTATTTTGTGTGCATGGGACTGTGGCAGAAAGACAGCAAGCACTAGTGTTAGGTCACACAGAAAATCTGTACTGAAGCCATGAATTGCACTGATGTTCCCAACTCCCAGATCCATTCTTTACTCGTGAGATCATGCTTCAGCTATAGTAATCTGTACTGTATGGCTTCCTCCCACCAAACTGCATACATTTGTATTTAAAACTCTATAGTAGATGTGCCAGTTCATTTAAGTGCCTGGTTTTCCCCATACGGATCCAATTTGCATTAGGAAGATAAATGGAAAAATTGAATACACAGGAAGGCTGATACTAGTTGAGATGCACTACATGCTGCATTTCTTTTCTCTCCTCGGTAAATCCTTTTTCTGTGGTCGTATCTTCAGACCTTTAAACTCAGAACTTAATATAGTTTATTGGTTTCCAGGTAGTGATCTGAGGCTCAAAGCACTGCAGATGTGTGGCTAAGAGGTGTTAACTGGGTGATGGATGCACAAAAATTGGGAATACAACTCAACAGTTAAATCAGATTAAAGCAAGAGTACAAGTGATTACAGTGGACTTTGGATCAAACCCTGTGGGGAGTTAGGAGGTAATACACATTGCAACAAACCTGATAACCCCTCTGCTTCCCTGGCTTTCCCATTTACAGATGTACCAAATGAATTTTCTTTTCCTAATATAGTTGTGTTCTGCCAAACTGCAACTTCCAGTAAAAAAAGAGTCAGAAGTATTAATGATGTCTGAACTGTTATTGAGACTAATTTAACACTAAAGACAATAACAACTTATTTTTAGCAGAAAACATGTGTGTACACAAGCAATACTTAACTTTGAAACATTTCTGGAAGTTACCCATGAAGACATTTGTTTAAATGGTTTTGAAAGCCAGTGAAACAGGTATATTGCAGATACAGAGGCCAGAAGTTCCCTATTCTAGGAATGACTAGCTATGTTCAATCCAGTTATTACAAAACCAATGAACCTTTTTGTCTCCTATTCTGCTGTTATTTTGGAGAGTATTTTCACTCAACTATGCTTCAGAGGACCAGTTTCCTTCCCTCTATCAATATGGGAAACCTAGATGTTTAGAAACAAGGTGATTGCCTTGTGAAGGGTGGTAAAAAAATAAATTTGAAGACATAGTCATGCTGGCTTGTCCAACTTTCACAGCGAATCCTATCATGAAGATGAAATATATCCAGAAGGCAGAGATCGAGTAGGAAAGTGGAATGGCTGACTTCTATTGCTGCCTAAGGCTAAGATGTAAACACATCTGTTAAATCATGAAAGGCAATGTTATGGACAGTTTTGAAATCTTCAGTAATAAATAAGCACTGTGGTTTTTATGCTTTCAGAATATGAAATAGAGAGATCATTTTTCCTGAGAATGAAGTGTGTACTAGCCAAGAGGAATGCAGGATTGACATGCAGTGGCTACAAGGTATTGTATATAAGCTATTTTTCCCCCTCTCAAGTATTCAACAGTGATGAGTTTATTTATTTAGGGTTTTTTACTCATGTGTAGTTCAAAGCAAAGTCTGTGATGAAAAGAATCAGAACAGATGCAAAAACTGCCACTGCTGATTGCAGATTCCCTTAGTAATGCAAATCTAGACTCTCTCACAGTGAGTTGGAGTTTGCTTTGTGGCACATTCCCACATCCTGGTCTCTGATCTTCCGGACTGGAGGACTGGCTGCAGCACAGCCGTGGATATGCAAGGAGAGCACACAGCTAGACCTTTTTCCTTTATGGTACTGGAGGCAGGTGAGGCAAAAACCCAGACACAGGAACTTGGAAGTCTTCCCCCATCCCTCTGCCTCGGTGTTACTGTGCTCCAGCTGAGCAGCCACCCAGTTGCACAAGTCATGTCACTGGCCTGACCAGAACTGAGTCCACATAAGGACACTGTAATGTTACCCCAGATAACTGTTACTATCAGCTCAGGGTGGAACTATACTAAACCACCAAGTCTGTTTATAAATATTACATTTGCATAAATTTTCTATTTATTACACAAAATCAGAAGCCACAGCAAATGATGAGATTCTGTAATAACACCTGCCATTCAGGTAGTTCTTATTTTCAGCTTCACAGCGCACATTTGCTTCTCTTTGAGCTACACAGTAAAATTCTATCATTTAAACACCAGGAGAGAAGGGTACTTCACCAGTCTGGCGAGAATTCATTTTGTTTGAGTCATTCAAAGACAAAAAGTAAAGCGTGCAAGAGAAGCAGAGCTCTTTTAAGGAATGTGTTCAAGGTCCAGACATATAACTGTCTATTTACACTGCTATCTACCTGGTTAGACAGATAATTCTTCATTACATGGATCCCTGTTTGCTCAGCTGCTTCCCAGCAAAAATGATTCTGTCCCAAAGCTGAATCTGAAATCAGGTAAAAGAGTAGAGCTTGTAGTAGTCGTATCTATTTGTGGCATTTTTTTCACCCATTTATGACTGCTAATTGGAAGGATCATCTTCTCTTCTCTTTTTTTTTGCTCACTATTAGAAGTTTACCCACTGCAATATTTAAGGAAGTATTAATTTAGAGAGATGTTGGCCTGAATTTATTCTCTTTGTACCTAGAGTCAGGACTTAATAATTTTGAAAATATCACCTGATTAGCTGAAGCACAGGAAAAATTCATAAATCGAATAGCACTCATTAATCTCAGCTCCGCTGAGAGCTCATCTTAAATAAGATGTCTCTGTACTTTTGCTAAATGTACTAATCATTTGGTGATTGGAGAGGAGGAAGGGCAGTTATACAGGAGGAGCCTATTTATAGATTACTGTTTAGTAGGGTGTTCAGGAGTATTAAATACAGTGAAAATTAATTCCTTTCCACTGAACACAGTTAAAAGTCGAACAGATACAGAAATCAAGCTGAAGAATGTATAGTACGCCTGCTGTCTGGACTAGAAAGTTGGAAGGAGTGCAAATGATTTCTAAACACCATCACCACATTAAATAAACCTTGCATTCTTGAATAGTCCCCAGGTTACAGTTTTCCTCACTCTTTAGCTGACATTATGAATTTTTGCAGTCTAACATTGAAGTTATCACTCCTGTGATTAGGAATTGTATACAAGGATTCAGGAATCTGGTCTCAAGACCCTGGGCTTGGTCACATAGCAAAAGAACATCATGTGAACTTAACTGGGGAACTTAATTTCTAGTGCATTTACATATACAGCAGCTAATCTTTATAAATGCAACACATTAATCTCCGTTGGATTTTTAAATTGTCTGTTTTTAATCCAAATAACTACTCATTAAAATGTAAATGTTCATACATACCTCTGTGTGTGAGAGAGTCATTTAAAAAAAGCAACTTCCAGGTTTTTTGATTAATGAACAGGAATTCTGACTGTATTTACAAGAAACGTGTATCAAAGACATTTTATACTGTTAACTAGAAAGCAGTCTAGATAGTCCCCAAGGAGTATGTGCTTTAATACTGGATTAATGATGTTTGCAGTAAACACAAAAACTGCATTTACTGTGTTTTAATCTGCTTTTATAAATTAACTGCATTTCTAAAGCCATAACAGTCTATGCAGTATTTAACTGTTATGAGGGTGTATTGCTTACAGCCTTGTTGAAAGTGGGTGGCCAGATGACTTGTGTCCTCTTCTGTTGCCATCAGATATTGAGTGTGTTTTCTTCTCGTGCCAGGTGATCCATTGCAGTGGCTATTTGAAGATACGTCAGTATATGCTAGATATGTCTTTGTATGATTCCTGTTACCAAATCGTTGGACTGGTGGCTGTAGGTCAATCTTTACCTCCCAGTGCAATCACTGAGATCAAACTGCACAGTAACATGTTTATGTTCAGAGCAAGTTTGGACTTAAAATTAATATTCCTAGATTCCAGGTAAGCAGCTATTTCATTCCTAGCATAAAATGTTTTTAAATTTGTGTTATTGTAAGCTACAGTTGTTTCCAAATAGATCAAAATATCCACGAAACAATAAAGTAGACCAAAATAGATCTGGAACACAGAGACCATGTGGGTGTTCAAAGCATTCTAGGTATCAGGATAGACCATACTTTGTCTTGAATGCAAACATAGAAGAGCCTGTACAGTTTAAACTGTAGTTACGTACAGTTTCAGAGAGTCAACCAAAGCCTTCTTGTCATGAGTAATAGGCAGATGACTAACATTTTAACATGCAAAGCTAGTGAAAGGAATAAGGATGTATCATCGTCCATAATAAAAAAAAAAAACAACAAAACAAACAAAAACTAAAAGGAAAAAAAAATAAACCCCCCCAAGCAACTGAAACACTGAGGTCAAATGACTTGCAGGGGTCATCCGGAAAGCTTTTGACAGAGTAGTAAGAAAACACAGTCTTCTCCACTTCAGTGTAATACCTTAACAATGAAACCAACCCTACCAATGAGATTGTTAGGATGAAAATTAATTCAATAGGCTACTACACAGCCTTCTTAAACAAAACTTTGGAAAACAGCTGTTTCTGAGGAATGAGAACCCTGCCTCCATTTTTATCTGATACAGCTCACATACTAGCTAAGAAGAGAAGAGCACAAAACCAGAACTGAAGGAGCCCTGAAATGATTCATTCCTCTTTTTTTTTTTGAAACATGGTATCTTTTAGTACACAATGATACTTTATACAGTGCAGCTCAAGATAATTTGAGGGGAAAAGCCCAATTCCCAGACAATATGACAGATTTGACTATTGACAAGATGATCATTCTTCAAAAATCCTTGCATGTGGAGCAGTATGTCACATACTCTCTCATTTCCCTGGCATGCTGGATATGCAAGAAGTAGAAATGATATTCATGTGTAGCAGTGAAAAAGTCTGTAGCCAAGACAGTGGGAAAATTTTGCACAGCGGGTCAACCATGCAAGGATATGATCTTCCTCCATGCTAAGTCAATGAGATAGTGGGCCATCAGCTGCTAAAATACAAAGAAGTATTTGTTACCGGAATCCTTCCTTTTTTTTTTTTTTTGGCATTCTTAATATAACAGATACAGAGAAGCACAAGGGGTTTAGCAACATGTCTTTGCATGTGGAAAAAAAGGAAATGATGTGCCTAAGAGGAACTGCCTGGAGACATAAGTGTCTTCAAATGAGACAGTATAGCCAGAGGTGTTGACAGGAGCACAGACAGAACCAATACTGTTGCATAGCTGTGTTTACCAAAGAGCAGATGGGTGTCATCCACACACAGGACAATCAGAGGTATTAAGCATTACCAAAGCCCTCTGCTCTCCCAGCTGAGCAAACCAAATTATATTTGCTCAGAGCAGGGACATATTAGGAATAAGGAGAAACTGCTTTCATGCTTGTTTCTAGTATTCCTACAAGGAAAAATATTGCTAGAACTTTAGAGGTAACAGTCATAGCAGACAGGCTAGTATGAAAGTCACAGAAAGAAGTAGTTAAATAGCCCTTTCTAGACACTTGATACAACATGCAAGAATTTGTTTATCAAGGTCACTGGAAGAAAGGAGACAGTTACTTCCCTCCAAAGTGCTCTGATGCTTCTGATTTTTGTGGTGCAGCCTATGCATTCATTGCTACATGGTTTACAGAGGCTCTAAAGAACTCTAGAGGGCAAGACTGATGAGTGGGGCAAGCTGTTTCCTTCTGTGTACCCTGTCACATGGAAATAACAATCTTCAGAGGCCAGGCTCCCTATAGTGACTGACTGAGGGGTTGGTTTCATGTTAAAGAAGTCAATCAGATGAGTTTATTTCTGGATTCAAGCTTTCCAAAGTTTAGGTGTCCTTGTAACTGTTAAATTTATTTTTTTTGGCCCATGGAAGGACCAGATTCAAAATGAGGCTGCACTTCCAGAAAAACTGACACCTGACTTAGGTTGTTTGGTTTTGGATTAGCTATTTCTGTACTCTCCAATTAAGTGAGTAGGATGAAACTGCCACCCTTGTTCTAATAGCACTGAAGTCAGAAGGAGCACTGAAACCGTAACTGAATTTCTCACTAGTATGTCACTATGCTGATAGGCTTAAATGAGAATTTGGGCCATTAGAATTGTAAGGCAGGAGAGACACTGCACACTGCAGAGGAGAAACACAAGCATATATTCACATATCCTCCTACAGAAAGAGAGCATGTGCTCACTCTGTGTTGGCAGTCTCTGACTGAGGCAAAGGCATGCAAGAGTTTCCCAGATGAAGGCATAACTAGGGGAGGTATGGATGTCTTTGTACTGTATTTATAATGAACCAGACCACAAAGGCATTTTTTTGGTTTTTCTGATTTCCTTCAGAAGAATCCCACCTCCCCAGTGCTCTCCCTTATGTAGAATGTAAAGTCCTCAGTCTCTCTGGGGTCCACAGGATTGCATAGAGTTAAAGAAGATGCATAATAGTTACAAAAGAAAAGAAAAAGTAGCCAAAGTTTATATTATCTGCAACCCCCAATGACAGATGTTGCTTGAGAGCCCTATATTAATTTCTGTAGATGCTACTGTGTAATTCTCTGATACACTGCATCCTCATTAGTGTTTAAGTTCAGAGCAGAAGCATCCTTTTAAAAGAGATGTCTATGTGACATAGATGTCTGACTGTCCCCACTGCTTGCGTTGTAGTTCATGTCATGAAGAGGCCTTAGGCATGTGAACCGGATTCCTTCTGGATGAATCTAACCTGGAGAACAACCTCCAAGAGCAAGTCTAAGGCACACCAGCTATTACAAAGTTTTCAGTCCACAGGTCTCAGACTTCAGCTAGTCCCAAGTAAAAACCCTAAAATTAAAATATGCAGATGCATCTGCTGCTGCAGAATTAGATCCTCAGCCGTAACAATTTTACTCTGCAGATTTCCTGTTAATGGATGGTGTTGCTTGTTAATGTAGATATGCCTTTGTATGGTACCTCTGTTCTGCCTTTTAAGGTGAAGAAATCCCAGGACAGCATAACACACTCCCAGCAACAGTAGGTAAACAAGACACATTATGGCTGAGTTGCACAATGTGCTTTTTGTTCCCAAGCAACAGTGCTAAATAAACAAAAGTCCATTTTGAACCATGAAGTTTGACTCTTCAGGTCTGACCCGAGCGTAAGTCTGTCCAGTGTAGTCTGGTTCTTTAGTATCTGCAGAGATGCTGCTCTTTCATATCTGCTCCATTACTCCTCATCACATGAGGATGTTTTCCTGAAGTCTAGATTCAGCCTTCCTTTTCCTAGCTTGTGATCTTCACAGCTCCTTGTCTTTCCACATTCTCAGCTGGAATGAGCTCCTGCTTCTGTGTTCTGTTAGGTGTTACGCTGAGTTTATTCATAGACCATGAACACAGCCTCTATGGGCTGACTTCCATACTAGTATGTTTGCAAAAGCAAATGAAAATGTGTCAGCAGTCCATAAAAGTAGTTCTATTGTTTCACGAGTGGCTTCTCAACTGGATCTTTGTCCAAAGGATCATGCATGGCAGTGGAAAAATCTCAAAGTGGAAAAATCTCAAAGTGGAAATACGTAAAAGAACTCTTTTTCTCACCTGTATGTAAGGCTGGCCAGAGAATAGCTGCACCTTGCTTTGACTGGGTTGAGAGGGTTTATTTTCTTATAAAGAGGAGGATTCTGTTTCCAAAACTAATATTTTGTCTTGCAGTTTTTAGGCACCTGATTTGTTGGCACAATCAAATGTTAGGTTAGTGAAACTAAATATTCCCAGAGATTTTGCTTATTATGGAATCTTCCTTTTCCAGGGTGACTGAATTAACTGGATATGAGCCCCAAGATCTGATAGAAAAAACCCTCTACCACCATGTTCATGGCTGTGATGTGTTCCATTTACGATATGCTCATCATCTCTGTAAGTTAAAAGAATGCTAGACTGAAGTATATTAAGTAGAGTGAAAAGTTTTGCAGACAACAAGCACTATGTTGGAAAGCAGAGAAAGCTTTCCAAATCTTCCCTGGAGCTAGATTTTCAAAAGTTCTTGGCTCTCACTTCAGGAAATAATTAGTTCTGCAAATAAGCCAGGTAATATGCTGTGCTTCTGAAAAACAAAAAAACACCAACAATTAAACCCAAACATATCTGGCCACTTTTAGCTTTTGACTCGAAGGATCTAGGCTCTTTTGAAAATTTGGACCTGATTCTGAGTGGTAAACTCTTGAAGGAAAAAACCTAAAAGAGCAAGTGAGTGAGAGGGGAAAATCTGAACTTCACTGGCCTCTGTTGTTAAAAGAAAAATTATGCAACAGCTCCCCATTCCTCTGAAATATGTTACCAATAATCATCCCATGTTTGAAGTGAATGCAAACCCCAAAAAAATCCTTAGATGAATGTTCATTAATAGCATGTGGATGAAGTTTGAAAAATGGAGTGTCAGGAAAAAAAATTACACATTTAATAATTCCCCATCTGCCAACAGAGACACTAATCATATCTTCAAACATCTGGATTTGGGAAGTAGTTCATCCAGTAGCACATTAATTTGAGAAGCAAATTGAGGGAATAGCTGAACTCTGGATTTGGCTCAGTCTGCTGCAGCCCGTAAGATGCAAAGATGACATCCAAAAAACAATGTCAGTGAATTCTTTTTCCAGATTGCTCCTGTGGGCTGAAAGCAGACAGAGTGAAATCCTTGTTTTGGGCTTCCTGAAGGAGAAAGTAGTGAGTTCTTCACCTTAATATGGGCTGTTCATGAGGATCTGGAATATAAAGGAGGGTGTAACTGTATTTGGCAAGTTAGTGCTGAAATTCCAAGTGCCAAATTCTGTTGATGGCAGTGTGTGCTACACTTGGGAAGGTGGAAACTGATCGTTACAACAGGTTCGTTATTTACCAAAACACTATCAAGTACTCTAGGACACTGCAAACTAAAAACTAGAATGACCATGTTACATGGTAATGTCCTGTTGGGAGGCGTTAACATCTGCATCTGGATGTGACTGTTGACTTGTACAAAATATCGCTCATTAGTTTCATGAGACTATTTGAAATATCTATGTTAACCAGTATAGACATGATTCCACCACAACTACAATCATCTCTGGAAAACAGTTTTCCTTTATAGAGCAGAGTGATGGATAATTCTGTTTGCACAGTAGAAGACTTGTACTTTGTCTCCCAGTTTGATCTATGTATGACTGGAGTTTTAAATAGACACATTATGTTTACTGAATTAACACCTACCCACCTCCTCTCACTAGCAAAAATAAAACAAACTCAACCAAATGGAATAACTAAAAGCAGTTCTCTAGAATACCGTATCTGAATAAAAAACTATTTTAAAGCTTAAAAACAGAAGAAAAATGCGATACACATTCATATAAATTTACAAAAGTTTCAAAACAAATAAATGCCAAGAAGCAAAAAAATAATGGCTAGTACTTGAGCAACAGTGAACACTGCAGAATCACAGTCAGAATACCAAGTAATAGGAATTACTAAAACAGATGTAAAGCGTACAAACTTCCTCTGGGGAGCACCATTATAACTCCCCCACCATCTATCAGTAAATGTCTTAGAAACATGAACAGTAAAAGGCTGGCAAGTTTCACGTACCATTCTATAAAGTACTGATGATTAAGTGTCATTTGATGAAGAAACCTGTAGAGAAACAACTTACAGTTAATAAGGGTATAGAAAAGCAAAAAAAACAAAAAGGAAAGAAGGAGAGGAGAGGAGAGGAGAGGAGAGGAGAGGAGAGGAGAGGAGAGGAGAGGAGAGGAGAAAGGAGAAAGGAGAAAGGAGAAAGGAGAAAGGAGAAAGGAGGAAGGAGGAAGGAGGAAGGAGAAAGGAAGGAGAAAGGAGAAAGAAAGAAGAAAGGGGAAGGGGGAAAGAGGAAGGGGGAAAGGGGAAGAAAAAAGAGAGAAGAGAAGAGAAGAGAAGAGAAGAGAAGAGAAGAGAAGAGAAGAGAAGAGAAGAGAAGAGAAGAGAAGAAGAAAAGATCCTAAACTAGGGCAACCAATTGCTTCTACAAAGAGGGGAAAAAAAAAAAATCACCCAAATTGAAGACCTAAAGTAACTGAATTCTAAGTTAGGTAGTACAGAGAACAAAACAAATGAAACAGTGAGGAGGACAGGTTAGAAGGGTTATAACCAGAACATCAGAATATGAGGAAAATGTAGATGTGAATATTTGCCTAAGGTGTGCTGGCAGCAAACAGTGTTTCCTTTTTTAAACATTTCATTATCTTCCAGCTATATGAAAGAGCTTCTGGCATTATTTATTTCTACAGTGCTATCAATATGCACCGTGTTTGCTCCGCAACTGTGGAAATGCAGCCAGGCAAATAAAGAATCCCTGCCTAAGGATCTTGCATTCTAAAAGACAGATAGAGAAGCTGTTCTGGTACAGATGAAATATTCCTCCATCCCAGTATAGACAAAATAATTTTCCTGGCCTCAAAGAAATCACTCCGTTTGTACCATTGCCTCTCTGTGAGGATGATTTTGTTCATCCCACATGCTGTAACATCATTGCTCTTCCCACATATACTTTTATGATAGTCATATGTCTGTGCTTTCGCAAAGCAAGCCCCAGCCCCAGCTGATGTCATCACCAAACTGTTTTCCTGCTTCCTGGAAATCAACCTATTTATTTATAGAACTTCACTTACAGCAGATCACAGCTTACACTCTGTCAGTGGCTCTGAGTCTACTTTTGCTCCCGCAGCAATCAGACTTTCTGGCACAGCTGACCTAGTTTTTAAGAGGGCAAAAGAACTGCAGGGTCTGCTAGGGCACCATCCACTGACCATGCTGCTCAAGGGCTGGACCGATGACATGTCAGGTTGTGTGCGCTAGGGAAGCTAAAAGAGTAACTGCTGCGAGCGTGGAACTAAGAAGTCCATTTCTCTTAGTGGTATTCTTAAGTGCAGGCTAGGAAGTCCCAGGCACATGCCTGTGAGCCTGCTGGTCTTTTAAAATAGCCATCTGTGACAGACCAGAAGGACCAGCCCAGCCAGCCCAGTGCCTTTTTCTGCTTGCCTGTTAAACCAGGAGTGAACCACAACAGCGGAACACCCAGTTACAAATGGCACATCTAAGAGCCAAGGCTAAAGCCACTGAATCCTCCCCATTTGATTGCAACAGAGGCCACCAAGAAGTCTGACCCTGCACAGATTGTCTTGGTAGTGGATTTCCCTCACTCCCATTTCTGAGGTTTCCGAATCAGCATCAAACAGGGTAATTTAACACAGAGCCAAATGGAAATTGACCTCATTTACTGTATCGGAAGCACAGCTACTGTTCCCCAGCCAAGGTCAGACTTTCTCCAGATTTCTAAAAATGCAGGAAGCACGGAGTCCTCCCCTGTCCCTGGAGAAATATTGGTTTATCCATATAATTAGGAAGGAAAGCTGAACACTGTAGTCCTCAGTGGTTTTCACATCTTTTAAAATACTGTCTTAACTGGAGAGCCAAATCAGGGATTTAAAAAAGATCATTGAGAGAGAGAAAATGTCAAAACTAGTCCCATAGCACATGGAAGAACTTTGTTATAGCTAGAGCTCCATTACAGCATTAATTTCTAGTTTGGAAGGCTGAGTCGCGAGGCATTTTGAATTTGAGGAAAACGTGACCTTTAAGCTAGCATGAAGAGTTACTGCTCAAATGTGTAGGACACATTACAAAAAATATCTGTTAGATGATCTAGGCCAAAATGTAAGCATAATTTCCTAGAAATGGACCATTTTTATTATAGAATACCAAGAAATTTAGTAATTCCATGGCATATAGCTGATTACAAACAAATGTTTTTACAACAGACTTATTTGGCATTGTTACACCGAATCTTCGAGTGGTACTTGGAGTGATGCATTGCACATAAAGAGTACACATCCCTTTATACTTTGTGTGTTTACATACTTACACAGGTAATCCTCATGATTTTCTTAAATATCTGCACATTTGCACACGTCCATCGCATTGAGGATTTTGTGTATAAATGTAGGTGTGAAAAAGGACACAGGCAAGTATCAGGTAAAAAGTTGATATTTATGAGGCTTCAAACTCTAAATAGCAGTGGTTCATTATCAGTGAGGATGGGTTTTTGAGTATTCTGCAAGGTGGTGTTGATCTTACTGCTTTCTGAACAGATGGATATGGTACTCTGTAATGGAAGGAGAGCTGAACACTTCCAGAAAGACCTCCCTACAGCCATTTTGTAAGAGCCTGATTTTCTTAGGGATTTTAACTGGATCTGAAGAAAAATTTAAGTATGTTGTGATGTATACAGGTGGATAGGAAAGTAAGCAGTCCAGAGAAATTACCTATATGCTATGGACTTAGAGGACCTTTGAGCAAGAACAAGAGCTCTTGCTCTTACATTGGGCTGTTCACATTATTGTGGTCTCTGGTTATTATTGGAATTACAAAGCTATACTCTCCCAGGTAACAACTGAACAACAAAAAAGGCAAACCCCAGCAATGACTGATATCCACATAGTTAATTAACAAAGAGTAAACAAATGCCTAAAAAATATGCACTCTTTAGTTCCTAATTTTGTATTGGATCCTCTCCCTGCGCATATTCCGAAAAATCTTCTATGAATACTAAGGTCATGTATTTTCATTTCAAGTAGTCATTTGCTCTACTAGAGTTGGCTAAAAGAGAAAACTGTTTTTCGGTTTCCTTATTATGTATCTGCTTCTGTACCAAGCATGTACAATGAGAGAACAAAATTACAGTGAGCTTTGCTACTAAGTTCAGCCTAGTACAAGCCCTACATTTGCAAGCAGTAATTACATTTCTTAATTGTGTATTATATAAAGGAATTTCTGTTATTGATCACTTTTTTTTTAGACATAGTTTGTGTAGCAAGCTTGGTCCCGTATTTCCTAATTTGAAATAAATAACTGATTGTATAGGCGAGTAAGAAGATGAAGTTTCCTAGAGGAATATTTCATGCTTCATGGTCACAACAGAGAAGAACCACCCTCGAGGGCTGGACATTATCTTCTAGTGAATCATCAGATAAATGCCTGGCACTGAACCAGAATTTTCTGTGGGTAGATTAAATGTTTAGAAGCATAGTCTTATGCCAAAACATCTCTGTTCACAAACAACCCAAACTGGTATACAGAGGATTACATTTCTAATGAAATTTATCAGACAACCGATTCACCTCTCTGTCTTTATTTGTGTGCTGAAGAACCAAAGAGTGTTTCAATTTTCCCCTTTTAAATCAACCTTCAAAGTGTGGACCTTACAGAGGAAAAAGCATCATTGCATAAAATACATTGCAAAATACACAATAATCTATCAAACTATGAAACTTCCAAATAAACTGGAAAAACTCAACCTAGTGGTGTCCGCATCAAAATACTTTTGCTGACTTTTTCAGTTAGAAGATCAGAAATAGTAAGAGTTTTTGCAGAATGTAAGCATAAAGAAAAAGCATTAGAGAGTAGGGTGAACTGGAAAAGAAGGAAGACAAACCTTAATAAATTGCACATACTATTCGTAAACAATAACGTGACCTTGTGGAAAGATGTAAAGGGGTGGGACAGACACCTTTGCACGGGAGCTATGTAAAGTTTGGAGGGAGAAGGAGGAGGTTTAAGGGAGGGGAAGGAGGGAGACAAGTCCCTGCCTTGTAAATAAATCTGTCCAGGGCATGGTCACAAGTCCAATCAATGTGAAATGCTTTTCTAAATTGTATTCACAGTGTTGGTGAAAGGCCAAGTCACAACCAAGTACTACCGGCTACTGTCCAAGCATGGAGGCTGGGTTTGGGTACAGAGCTACGCTACTATTGTGCATAACAGCCGTTCATCACGGCCTCACTGCATAGTGAGTGTCAATTATGTCCTTACGTAAGTCAAAATACTTTGTACCATTACATGTTATCAGTAATTGATTCATTTTGCGTGTTATCAGTAATTGATTTGTTACTAATGAGATCCTTTCAGTTTGCTTTACTTGCGTCTTCCAGTATTGTTGTGCGCTTGCATGTTAAAGCCACTTTTCTTTCCTCATATCCTCCCTCTTTTAGTTCCGTTGAGCTAAAAAGAGCTAGTATTCCTGATGATTACCTCATACACCATATGCTTGAATGTAATGCCACTTGTAGCCATTTGTCTCAGACCTGGACCCCAGTTCTGCAATTGGCATCAGAACTGCGCTGGGGCTCTCCAGACACAGTGAAAGCTGCTGCTACCCAGCAGAGCTCACAGTGTCAGTTTGGGAGACAGAGCTGTGGTAGGAAGCAGTACTCCTCTCAGGGACAGGTGAATTACCAAGGATTCCCTCACTTGCCTTGTGTTGCACAGATACTTGGGGCAAAACTACATTCTCTCAACGGCAAGTAGCTCCCACTGAGCTGCTGAAGGTACAGTGGTGTGGACCTGCAGTTTATGAATTCTGGTTCAAGTCATGGAGGTGTTACAAAATTCCTATCTTCATACAAACATGAGATAGAACTCTATACTCAACAGGAGGAATAAGTAATAGCAAAACAAATTGTGACTGAAGAGACTCTCTATGGGAGAAAAGCAAAAAAAAAAGGGATAATGGGCACCCTTTGTTTTGAATAGTGAAAAAAAAGCAGGGAACTATTCACTCTTTTCTTTTGTCCGTACTGGTCCATTTCTTACCTGGCTTGAAAGTAGGATATGTTTGCATGATGTGTGTGGTAGGATCACATGTGTTTGCAGATTACAATGTTGTATCTGATACCTGACTTTGGGGAGTTAAAGCATGTGCGTTGAGAAACCACAGGGTGTTTCCTTAAATGACCTGAAGTAGGCACTTGTCCCTAGACACATGCTGCTCTCATTCCTCTACAGATGTGAGAGCCAGCAGCATGAGGGAAAGACTTGGCCCTGCAACCTGCTTGAGTCCCATGAGTTTGAGTAAAAAGGAGGACACTGTGCCACAGTTATAACAGCGTATTCTTGGGCTGAATTTACTTCCATTTTTTTTCACTGTCAAAATGTGGTGGAAATGAGTTCTAGACAGAAATGAAGAGAGAATTATGTTTCTTTCTGGTTATCCTTTCAAAAATATGCTCTGCCATAACCACTGACAAAACTAGGGAGACTATTTAATAATCTGACTGTATTAATGTTTCAAAATATGATCCATGTTCTGTTCTTGATTTGGTTTTTAGCTTCTTTTGTACAAAAATCTGCCCTATCTTTGGAGCAGATTGAACAGAACAGAGCAGAAATGAAAGTCTAAAGACTGTCAGAAAAACATCATCGCAGCTCCTGTGGTCTCATTACAAGCACATTGCACTGACAGGAGAGGAACATTGCTCCTTTTTCTTTCCTTTCAGTTAATTGTGAAAGCCAGGGCAGAGACCGTTTCCTGATAGAGGAGGAGACAGATGAATTGATCCGTGTCTTTCTAGCAGCTGACATGGCTGTGATTCCGAACTGCAGGGTGCCACAGATGGCTGAGAAGACATTTTCACAGCTTAGGTTCAGAGAGTGGGGACACTTAGTGCAAAGATATTAATGTGTTTCCCAGCAAAACATTTGTGATAGACTTGCATGGTGATGGTGTCAGACCAGTAAGATTTACTGCCTGCTGACATCCCCAGATTCACGCTACAGACTGAGTGAAAATCTTGGAAGAATGAAGACAGAAACATTGTGAAAGCTAACATGTATTTTCAAAGGAGCTGGTTTTGGATTTGTGCAGTATGTTTGAGTATGTAATTTATTGGACTGTTCTTTTGCAGAGATATTGAGTACAAGGAACTTCAGTTGTCACTGGACCAGGTTACCATTTCTAAGTCACAGTTTTCATGCAGAAACTCAGTATCTACCTCACAGGAAACAAGGAAAATAGTAAAACCCAAAAGTAATAAAATGAAGGCAAAACTCAGAACAACGCCTTACCCACAACAGGTAACTTTTCCAGCGTTATTTCCTTACCAATTGTTGTCACAGAGTGCTTGGGAGAGGGTAGAGATCGCCCAGAACTGGACTTTCTGTAAAACTGGTTATAGTATGCTCTGCCACGGGGACTCCCTTGTAGGTTGGAACACAATTAGACCCCTTTGTTCTTGGGGTGGACAGCACAAGTAGTACAAACCAACTCTGGCGAGAGATGGAAACATAAAAACTTTTGGATATGGAGTATGTAAAGGACTTCAAAACCACTGTGCTTTCTTGGTAAAAAGAAGAAAAACATGTACTAAGAATAGATGTGTTGTGAAAATTTGTGCTAGTGTAGAATGTATCTCGTTCACTGTTGATATAGAGTGGAGTACTGTGTCCAGTTCTGGGCTCCCCAGGTCAAGAGGGGTAGGGAACTACTGGAAAGAGTCCATCGGAGTGCTACAAAGATGATGAGGGGACTGGAGCATCTCTCTTGTGAGGAAAAGCTGAGAGACCTGGGGCTCTTTCACCTGAAGGAGAGAAGACTGAGAGAGGATCTTATCAATGTTTATAAATATCTCAAGGGTGGGTGTCAAGAGGATGGCGTCAGTCTCTTTTCAGTGGTACCCAGTGACAGGACAAGGGGTAACAGGCACAAACTGGAACACAGAAAGTCCCATAAGCAGAAACTTGACTGTGAGGATGAGGGAGCACTGGAACAAGCTGCCCAGAGAGGTTGTGAAGTCTCCCCTGGAGACTCAAAACTCACCTGGATATGCTCCTGTGCAACTTGCTCTAGGTGATCCTACTTTGCCAGGTGGATTGGACTAGATGATCTCCAGAGGTCATTTCCAAACCTTACCATTCTGTGATTCTGTGATATGCGTAGTATAAGTATTAGCAGCATAAGGATGCCAGACAATGTGTCATAAGAATGAATCCTACCAGAGCACTGGAGTGGGATTTGGAATGTCTCTTACTGTCACTGAGTGAGCTAAAACCAGACGTGAAAGGAAACTGTGGCGATTGTCTATAAAATATGGTTGGTGAGACTGACATCCACTGTGAGACATTCTGAGAGTTTGCAATGAGTATTGCCGGAAGGGGCTACTATTACCTTAAAACAGCAGAGAATGCAGCCAGCACATACACTCCATTCAAACCAGCGAGAACCCAAAAAGCATTTGGAGCCTTGAGAGGAGATTGGGAGAGAGTGAGTAGAGAAAATCATTATGACAGAAGCTTATTAGAAGCTGATGCAAAGCACAGATCTTGCCTTCCTATCATTGCAAAGCTTGACATGCCAACATACTCAAAATCATATTCATGGTCTGCTACTTCATTTATCAGTGACTTACAGTACTTTGCAACAAACCTCTGCCCCCTGGTATTTACATATGCCTTCATTTACTAGCTAAAATCCAACTCGCAAAATTATTAAATAAACCCTTAACATTAGGATGACAAAATAGCATTTTGTTCCCATGTTGAGGGAAGGTAAAGTTATCATGAAGACAAGGAACTTTAAAGGCACTGGTAAGCCCCACCCTCTAGCCAGTGAGATCGCAGTTCAAGGAGGCTCAGCTCAAGGCGCCTGTATGATATGTTATGTAGTTTCATATAAAAGTTAGTCATTTAACTCTCTTCCCCACCCCCCACCCCCCCTTTTTTTTTTTTTCTTTCTCCTAGCAATACAGCTCATTCCAAACAGAGAAACTGGAATGCAGCCAGGTGGGAAACTGGCGATCCAGCCCTGCAGTGAATGCTGCCACCATTCAAGAACAAAACTTCCATTCAGAAAACAGTGAACTTTTATATGCCCCATCATATAGCTTGCCTTTCTCTTACCATTATGGACACTTCCCTGTAGATTCTCATGTATTCAGTAGCAAAAAGCAAATGCTTCCTTCAAAGTTTGGGCAGTCTCAAGGAGCACCTTGTGAAGTGGCTCGATTCTTCTTGAGTACGCTGCAGACAAATGGAGAATGCCAGTGGCATTATGCCAACTCCTTGGTACCCAACAGCCAGTCACCATCAAAAAATCTTCCTGATCAGCCAGTGAACATCATCCGACATAATCTTTCACAGAGTTATGAAGGTGGGTGTCACTTACAAAAATGAAAAAAAGAAAAGCAAAGCTGTGGGGTGTCTGGGAAAGATTGGTAATTGTAGTTTGAAAACAGGAATTACAAGGTGTTTGGGAAACATAGAAAATCAGAAACAGAGGTGTAACAACCACTATGTTTATATTATTTACATGTTCATTTCTCTTCCCATTACCATCACCACTTGATCTGGAATATTACCAAAGCATCAGTTGCAAAAATGTATTCACCAGAATCACTTTTAGAGGCACCTCCTTTAATAGTGGCACAGTTTACCTTCATATTTTGCACTATCAGACTTATTTAGTGGAATTGATCAGGTAAGTCATTGATGAAGTCAGAAAGAAACGTAGTTCAGCTCACATACAGAAATTAAAATAAAAACGATCTATTTGCATAAAAAATGATTTTCCTTTCTGAGTATGAAGCCGTTCTGAATGTCTTTACCTTGCAGTTACTACAATGAATGAGAAATGAAACGCAATGTCTTCTGCTTTCCTTGAAAATGTCTTCAGTGCTCTTCCCCAATCAACTGCATTATCTCTCCATACAGATGGTCAGCTCAAATACTTTGAAGGAAGCACTGAAGACATTTGACTTCTCTGAGGTGGCAACCTATAAGAAATAACCTTGCAAAGCTCTAAAGTAGCTAAATATAAACGAGTCCAAGATACACTCTAACCCTTAGATTTCATACGCACTAAATCTATGCTCACACACCATTTTGATTAATTAAAAATCATTGATGAGGACTGACTGGTTGATACACTGTTATAAAGTTAGAGGTAAACACTTGTTTCTTCTAGCTTCATTGAGGATAGGATGGAGGAAGCAGTAGTGGAAATTTAAAATGGAAATGACATTAAATATCGTAGCTCTGAAGGTAACATCTGCAGATGTTAAAAGCTGAGCTCGCTACAACAGACAGAAGAGAGTATCAGACATTGAATGTGTCTCCCCGAGAGGAGAAAATAACTTCTGCCCAGGGTTATGTTCTTCACAGGACCATTTTACTTCACCTAACTGCTTGACCTCACGTAGCTTACTGCAGCATTTTATTTTGCTCTTCTGTGTTTAGGTTGAAAATGAGCAAGACTGCAGCTCTTCTTACAGCCCAGTGCAGTTTAAATGGTTTTTTTCTGAGCTCATGGTCCTCTAATTGTGCTGTCTTCCTTTTGTTGCTGTTGTAGACAGGGTGTGAAAAGGAGTAGCTTTAGACCAAACATAAAAAATGGTTTTGCCTTTTCTAAAGATGCTATATCTTTGTGGAAAAGGAACAAAATGTATGTCTTTTGAGGATAAGTATAAGGATTGAAGTAAATCCTGCAGATCCCCAGTAAGTCTGTAGAGGCAAAGCTATTCTAGGTGTACAGAAGTCAGCCAAGCTTTTCTTCTCTGCTTCCAGACTAACAAATGCCATGAGACTGACCAAAGAAATAGATCCACCCCTTGTTGGTCAGAGGGTGCCATCAGATACACTGAGAATAGCTACAGAAAGAACAGCCTGTTCAGAGAACAGTCTGTAAAATTGATTGTGGACATAAAATTTGCCAGAAAAGCCCAGTGAGCAACAAGCAGTTTTCCATTGGTCAGTTCATATGGGCAGACAACCCCTAGTAAATATATTAAGTCAGAAGGATTCCACAGGAATACTGTTAAATATGTTAGGGTAAAAACCACCACAACAAAAAAAGGGCAAGCAACTGCTGGTAGTTTTCCAATTCACCATTTCCTCATGAGCAAGAAAACGGAGTTGTGATACCGGTAGTTCTTACTTCTCATTCTACTTCTACTTTAGATTTTGTTGCTTAAGTTGGAATATGTGGATTCCTTTTTGAACACAGGTGGATTTTAATGGATCTTTAGCTATTGGACATTTGAAAAAACCCTGATCCTGTAATTAAATCTCTGCAAAAGAACATACAATTGTACTATTGAGGAAAGAAAAAAAGAGTATAGTCAAACTCAGGCCTGGTCAAAGATCACTGCTTGAGTCCATGCACAGTGTTAGAAGAGGGGAAAGGAAAACACACCATCCACTGCAAAGAAGATTTATATCTAATTGTTCAATAGTTTGTTTCCTCCTGGGGTAGAATTAGCCCTGTTGTGCTTCTGTTGAGGCTGGTGGCAGAAAAGAAATCTGAACCTTTGGAAGTGACTTTTTGCTTTGAATTGAAAGGGGCATCTGATCTTCCTTACATTGTCAACTGCTGCTTTTTGCAGTGGTTCACTGAAAAATCTGACAGCCAGTAAGCTTCAAAGCAGAAAGGATCTGTTTAGCCTCATTATCTTCAATCCAAAGGCAATGCCAAATATGACATCTGGCAACCGGGTTGGAGGCAAGGGCTATTCCATATCACATCCATAGAAGCATCTGCCAAAAATGCCGTAGGCCAGAGGCATTTTTTTTCTATGGAAAATAGCTTCTTCTGGAGAGATCACAGATTTTAAGATGATCATGTCAAGCCATCAAATCTCTGGAAAAGCACGTAGCAGATAAAAGTGCCTGCCAATCAGATGCTGCTGCCTCAGAATCTGGTTTTGAACCTTCTTCCACTTTTTTCCAGCTGGCTCAGTCATCAGAAAACTCACTTCAGAGAAGGCAAATATTCTTAGTCAGGAGCATTTTCTTTGTATGCTTGAATGGACACATTACTACTGTGGGTACTACAGTACCCACTTCTCATTAAGTTATGCTGTTGGTCAGTCTATGCTACCTGTGTGAAGCTTAGTGCCACTAATCATGCCAAAACTCAGGAAATAATAGTACTAAGAAAATCTGTGAAAAGGCTTGGGTCTATCTTCCTCCCTCAAAACAACTCTCCAGGTTTAGCTTGTGACTACTGGAAGAAATAAATGGCATCTTTGAAAAGGGTATTCCACTAGGCACAAGGAGGTCTTGATGATCATGCTGTCTAACTGTTGGTTTTGGAGGGAGAATTATGGAGATCACAGCAATTACAGTGTCAGCTCATGCCTCAGATGATTTACAATTAGGGTTCAGAACGGGAACAGATATTGAGGTAATCTAAAAAATGTCTTTTTCATGGACGTGGACAGTAGTAAGACCTGTTACATCTTTGCCTTTCTTGACAAGAAGGATTATCAAGTGTGCCTTTGTGACAAGGAGCAGTACAGTGGCTCTGCTCATTCATCTTCAGCACAACTCAGAGAAATTGAGTAATTGCTCCTCTTCTCCAAAGCCTCTCTTGCACAAAGGATTAGGAAACATACTGAAACATCATGGGTTACATGTCTTTCCAGAACATATAGTAACTGTCAGGAGTATGCTCTCCTGAGGTTAGGGTAGATCAGAAAGTCCAAGAAAAATTGTGCCAGACAAAGCATGCATGACAAGGGCTTCCAGTTATGTCTGAAAAACAGACAAGTTTTTTTCACAGACAGGATGCAAAACTCTGCTGACAAGGACTGCATACCTTTTTCATGAAGATCAATGCCTTCTTTGCTTTCATCTGGTTCCAAGATGCTTTTCTTTCATTTCTACTGAAATAGATGGAGCTGATGTACCTGTTAGTGCCTTGGTACTGAAAAGTGTGTTTGTGAATTAAATACCTTTTCTGCAAGCATACTTCCAACAAGCACCTTTCCCCATTGAGCACCATCTGATCTTTGACTGCACTATTTAAAGGTGAGGAGGGAATGCTCCTCACCACAGCACTATGCTTGAGAGGGGAAAAGATTTCTCCAGTGTACTGTAGCTATGAATAGAGACAATATGCTTCAAAGAAAGATCAATGGAATGGCCTTCCTGTTCCTGCTTGGATGGTTGGATTCTGAAATCTGAGCAGATTGCCAGGTGATGGAGCTCTTATCTCCAGGTTTTCCCTTGGCTTGCCTGAGCTACACGCTGTGCACCAGTGGGAAAACACTGGCAAGAATTAACAGAGACATGATGCCTGAAGGACTGAGTTCACTGTTGCAGTTGTAGGCTGCTATGAATGGAGGCAGTGTAAGCAAGTATAAAGGACCTTTCTAGAAAGCTGCTATCACTCCAGTATGATACACAACCTTAGATGTGCAGTGTATCTACCTCACTCAGCATAGCTGCATCACTGTGGAAGAAGAGTGGTCCAGAAAGCATCCCAAATTAATGCACTGACTTAAATGACTGTAAAGCATTTCAGCACTGGAGAAGTGCAGAATGCATGGGAACCCCATGCACCTGCTGAGGCAGGTACTCTGGCAACTGCCCACATGCCAGATGCGTGGGAGCAATCCTGGGGCACTGCCCTTCTATAGCAATAGAAAGCAGCTAGCTGCTCAGCTTTCTAACTTCCATATGAAAAACTTCCCAGGAGGAGTCTGTCCCAGGACATCCTTGGGTTTTTTGTCTGCAAAGGCAGACAAAAGCAGATTTAAGTATAGCTTCAGTAGCTGTTCTAAATGTGAGTGGGCAAAAATGACTGTGCTCTGTTGCACTGCAGACATGACTTGCTTAACTGTCTGGTCTAACTCCATGAATGTGTTGACAACTTTAATGGAAACCTGCAAACAATTAACCAAACTCTTACCTTCTTTCTCAACAAAAAAGATGAAAACCATGTTTGAGAAACAGGATAAACCAAAATGGATAATATCCTGTAAATCTCCAAAGCGTGCAAATCACTTCTTGGTACCAAGGAGGCAGCCACCAGCCCTACAGAATCTGAGAAAACAAAAATGAAGCAAACCAGACAGGGGCCAACTGGTGGCTGTAACGCTTTAGCTTCTGTGGGCTCTGCAACTAGACAAGGACAATCTTTGGTTCAGAGATTAGAGTGGAGCCATGAAGTAACAATACTCCACGCTGCAGTAAGAGAACAAACCCATCACTGCTGTGGATGTCACGGTGGGAAAAACACTCAAACCAATACACCAGAGTAGTTAAATCATATTAATTAGTAGCTCTCAGCATGTATACTTATTTCATAGTAAAAATGCCAAATCTAGAGTTAAAATTATAGTAGTATAATTACACTGGTAAAATTTTCAAGTTATACTCAAGCATGTGGCTGAATCCCTGTTTTGATTTGTGATCTAAGAGGGCCATTTTTCAACAGCTGACCCAGTTACTGAGGACCACGCATATTTCTTGGTACAAAATACATACACGGAAATAAGAATAACTTGAAAGTTTGTTTCTAGGAGGGTGGTGGGTTGATCAAGAACCAATTGGATCCAGATTTCTGGTTTAAATTCTGGTGTTAATTATGTGGTGCAACTCCCTCTGAAATTAATGAAGCTCTGCATATAAAAAAAGGTACAATTGAGGTATTTCTGCTTCCTCTGTTATACATGAAGTCCTTGCCAGTCTACTATAGCACAGGGAGTATTTACTTATTAGTAGGTACAGTTAATGTCAGCAACCACTACAGGGGAACTCCAAAACTTTTAAGATGTTGAATAAATTTTTTAGAAAAACAGAAAATCCCTTTTACAAAAGGCACTTAGGTATCCAGGGCTTTCAGCGAGCACAACACAAAATGGAGTTTATGTTTAATTTGAGAAATTTGCTAAGTGCCTCATTTAACCTTTAACATAAAACTTCCAAATATGCCTTGGAGGAGTAGTATAACTGTCAAACTGTTCACACAAGACAGTGCAAAAAAATTAGTGCTCACCTAATTATAGCTATACTGCTCAAACAGTGGCTTTTTCTCTTAACATTTGTAGGTAGGAGTGTTTAAAAGGAAAAGCTGCATAAGCCAAGCAGAAGATAATAAAGACAATTCAAATTGTTTCGAGAGTGCAGCTACCATGCAGAAACTTAAGAGAAAACTAAGCTTACACAATCTATTTGGGAGGAAAAGCCCGACTAGAAACCCTAGGTTCATACTTTCATACTTTATTGAAAATTTAATAATCTAGTTTCTGATTTTCCATGCATACCAAGTTTAGTACTCTTATATTCAAACAAACTCTCTCAGTGTATGTTGCATTTCTATTTTACATTTATATTACACATATAGCTTTGTGATATTACCTAAATAGCAGAGATAGAGCATTCCTCAAGAAGTACTCACATTGTCTTTCAAGAGATATTTTCAATATCTGATTCTAGTTTTTCACTGAGAAAAAGCAAATCCTTTAAAGTCTAGATATTACATATATTGCAAATAGATATCACAAATACTATAAACTCTCTCCTTTCCTTAGAAGGGCAAGTTCTGTTTTACTTTAATCACTGAATCATTGACATGTAACAAATGTTATCCGTTCTTTGGTAAATATTTGATAGATCTCTGAAAAGAGCTTACTTAAGGTCAAGCATTTTGATAGCAAGTCACATTCCCAAGTACTTATTTTGTTTAAATTTCTCAATTTAACCATATTAATAATGACAGTGATTTATAATTATTCACTCAAATAAACAAATTGGCATTTCACACGGAAAACCTTTTGAGAATTGTTCAAGATCATTGCCTCTTCTGAATGGGTAATATTTTTTTTTGCTGCTTTCATTTTACTTTTCAGCACTCTCTTAAAGAGACTTATCCAAAGCCCCTGAGGCAAATGGGAATGTCTCTGATGTCTTCACTGGGATTTGGATCTGGCCCAAACCAAATGGGCATTAAAGTTTAGTCATAAAATCTGTTAGAATTTAACTATTATATGAGCTCACTGTCAGTAATTAAAATGTTTTGTCTTTCCTGCAAGTGCCCATATCAAACAGAAGATACAGCCAAGATGCTCTAGCTGACAACTTTGCAAGTTGCACAGCACCCATGCCAGGCAGCAGATACAAAGAAGAGATTTATGATTCCAGCATCACAAAATCCAACAAAATAGAAACCAGGATTCAGCCACCTCACCACCTCATTAAAGAAGAAAACAAGTTGGCTTTTAACAGAGACCTACAAGAAAAAATAAGCATTAATGAAAATTCTTTTTCAAACTCAATAGCTAACTCCTTGCTGCCAAAATCAGAATGTTTCCAGTCTAAAGCTATAGGACAATTAAGTCATCTTCTGCCAATGCCCTCGGTATATGAGCAAACAAGAAGGATTTGTATGAAAGAACCCAAATATGGGCATATTAATCACCATGCTACAAATCTAGATGAACTGGACAGCGATGAGAGAATGACTGTAAAGCTTGATCATGACTCTGAAAGTGAACGCATGATGGATGTGAGACCCTCCGGACAAGTTCCATTTGTGCTTCTAAATTACCACCATGTTTTAGCCAAACATGGTACATTTCAAACTTCATCGTGTACAGCAACAGGACATGTAGGAGAAAACTATGGATACAATTCCGAGGAAGTAAATACATTTATTTACAAAAACCAAAGCCCCTCATCAGCTTCTTCTCCAGAAACCCACAAGGAATCTGCACTACCACATTATATTGGAACTTCTGTAATAATAGCCAATGGAAGGTGACAGTAATAGAGGAGTATTTACATTTAATTAAGAAGCCAAACTGTAATGATTTGCAAAAAGCATGAGAAAACATGGTTACATTTACTGAGCATAGCTGAAGGTCAATGAGGGACAGACTCGTGTGTTCCTGGCAAGCCATGTGTAACAGTACCTTCAAGGTCAGGAAAAAAACACTGCATCCATCTTCCGTGCTTCGTTGTCACAGATTAAGCTCTGGTGCCAGTGAGAAGACATGTTACAGATCTTATTTTTGTTATTTTATAGTGTGCAACAAAATTTAATGATAGGTGTTATATGCAGAGATTTATATGAAGAACATTTTTTTCCTTAATCCCTCCTTCTCAAAATACATTAAATTTTTTTTTTTATTGTTATCATAAACTATACACTCTAGTTTAGGTATTTTTGGCAAACTGTGTGAAACCTTACATCAACTCTCCACCCATGTGTTAAACACCCTGACAAATGAACTTTGTTTAAAGAGTGGTGATTTTCAGTATCCGTAATACAGCTGTACTAATTGAACGCAGTATGAAAAAAAGCTTATTTATTAATTATCCAAAAGTTTTTAAACTAAATAAATCAAATC
Organism: Todiramphus chloris collaris; assembly: GCA_025345505.1. Lineage (NCBI taxonomy): Eukaryota > Metazoa > Chordata > Aves > Coraciiformes > Alcedinidae > Todiramphus > Todiramphus chloris. The sequence goes on along the minus strand of JANVCC010000017.1, from coordinate 9,006,614 downwards.
TAAATTTGATTTATTTAACATAGCTTTCAGTGTTCTGAGATTGTTACCACCACCATTTATCTTGACGAGGAATGATATAACAAATTAATACATACAATAATACGTATTAAAGGGTTACAGGTCTTGTCATGGCAAATTGGGATATCCCCATAAAAAGCTATAATAAGAAAAAGAAACTTCTAAAATGTGGGTTTCACTGTGTATTCTGGGAGAAGGCTGTGCAGATTTTCAAGCCAGCTATTCAAAAACACATCTTGATAATAGCACCAGAAATATTTTCTTTATAGTCAAGGGAATAATGAATATTTGTACTTTATTTTAAATTTACAAGTAGACTTCTGAAGTTTGAAAGCTTCAGCTTTTAACACACTGAACTTCCTGAAGCGTAAATCTCGTTGTCAACACAAAGGTAACGTTAATATTTGACTGATTTGTGCATTTCACAAATAATGTCAGTGGACAATCTGAATACAGAAAGTCGAGAGTCATTGCATCACCACAAAACTCAAAGTTGCACTTGAAGTAAAGCAGAGTTTGAGTGTGTTGGGGTTTGAAGCTGAATTTGTGCTGATAAACGGCAGCAAGCAAAAAGCAAACCGCATATTTTCTCTAGCCTGTAAGGAACAGATTTTTCCCCCCCTTTTTTACTTCTTTGTTAAGTTTACAACTGAGGACACTACAGATCCTTGTGTGTTTAAATGACAGACCAGTTTAAATGACAGTCAGTCCACTTCCTTTTTTCAACCACTTCCCCAAATGTTGTGTGCTCTTGATAAAACAACAAACGGCTCTCTAAATAACAGCTGTAAATACCAACAATAAAGGTTGTTGCAGATCTGAGTCAGCTATACTTAGATACATTTCTTAGCCCAGTTCAAGGCTAATTTACACTTAAAAAAATTTTCTCTCTCATCAGACTCTCTCTAAAGAGACCTTCCCTGACGAAAATGCTTATCTGGCTTGTGCAATATAGAAAAACACTTGCTCATGGATTGCACCCCCTCAGAGAAAAAACGTAATGAATTACACACTTTTTAAATTGCATGTTCTTCATCTTCTATATGCAGCAATAATATTCAGTCACCTCCTTGCATGTATGAATATTTATTGCTATGAGTACACAAAAATACTTTTAAAACATTTTTGAAAAAAATTTTCAGTAATTCTGTCCTTTCCTATTAAGAGGTTAACAGAGGAGGCTTTATTACGAAGTTAAATTGATGTTCGCTTGGAAGCTCACAGTTGTTCTGACTTCTAAGAAAGCATGAAAAATATCTTCCTTGTTAAATATGTTAAAAAAAAAAGCCTAATCAGCCATTATCAGAGTACTGACTTTTAACAAAAGAAAAAAAAAAAAAAAAAGGAAAAAGAGCAGAACCAAACCAGCATATTCACTCACTAAGCTTAACTGCACTCCTCGGTTTGTCTAATGCTACAGAAAGTTACCAAGTGCTCAGAAATGTTGTGAGTGAATATTATTGTCATTCTGACTTTACAAATTGAAGTGATGAGACACCACGTTGTTTTTACAGTGTCTTTAGTTAATAGTCTTCCCAGACCACGTTATTAAGGAACAGGCCCAGCTCCTTAAAAGACACAATTACATTAAGGCTTGTTTGCTAATTTTGTTAAATAAAACCCATGCCTTATAAAGGAGTAACTGACATTGTTTGCATCATTTAAAAGAAACCTGATGCACAACTCTCATACTGCACTTTTCTCTATACCTCATTAGTGGCATTGCTGCACACAAAGTCAATTTGGTGTATTTTTCTGTTCTTCTAAGTACTTCTCATTATAAAAACATGCTTTCAGGAACATACAAATTAGGCTTTGGGTAAGAAAAAAAAGAAATTGATATTTTTCAGTAACATATCACAAAATACTTTTCCAGCATCTACCTTGTTATTCACACTTCCAGGCTTTCTTCAATGAGCCTGAGCAGAGGAGGTGTTCCATCATTCTCCCGCAGATGTTTTATGGTTTGTGATATTCAGGCACATGAACTTTCCCTGTTAGGCAATAATGAATCGGTTATGCATTCACATATGATAATACAGGGTAGGTTTTAGAAAAGACCTGTGATTAAAAAAGCTAATGTGTGAAACATTTTTCCTGCCATCCCAAAATAGGAACAGCAATTGCATGTTCACATCTGGAATGCGAGTAAATTATACAGAGAGAAAAATATGACCGTTAGTCAGTGAAACTGCAGATGTTTGTAGCACCCTTGTACTGCAGAATGCAGCACAGTCACTGACAGTGGTGAGGTTTTTAATAATTGGAAAAAATTATGTCACAGAAGTGGAGTGTGAATTGGAATATATTATGAAAAATAACCTCATTTCTTTCTACCGTACTTGTGTGAGCCTCTATAGATCTTTTGTCATGTGACTTGATAGGATTTGAACTCTTAGGGGAGTTTAGACCTCGCAAGTAAATGATAAGGAGAATGAGAGACAAGTCCCAAATGCTACATTTCTTCTAAAATATAACGTTGAAAACATTAATCCTATATTGAAGTTTTGATGCTATTAATAACAGAAACACCCCAATAAGGTGATAAAGGAACAGACTTCTCTCCAGGTCACCGGTAGGTCCTGTAATTTGAAAAAGGGTATTAGAGTAATATAATGAAATTAAGCACAGTGGACAATAGGTGTAAAATAGGGGAATATGTCACTGAGATACAGTGAAAACGAATGGGAAACCTGCCAGAATACCAACATTTCTCTAAAAATGACAGAACAGGACACCAAGTATTTTTTCAACATTTCAGTCATACTTCAAAAACAACATTAAAAAAAAAAAAATTGTTCCATTTATTTTCCTGAACATTAGATTTTGCTTTTTTTTTATATGATACAGATAAAAGCTATTTGGCAAATGTAGGTGAAAAAGCACGCAAAACAAACAACCTATTAATGCTCAGAATTACATATGTATTCCCTAAAAATGTAAAGCATTTTTGCTTATTTATTATGTAAAACAAATCTGTTAAAATGTTAATAAAATCCTGTAGCCAAAGGAAAAGTGAGTTGGATTTCTTTTTTTTTTTTTTTTCCCCTGCAAAACACAGGGTTTCACAAAGAACAAGGTTGCATATTTGAAAATTTATTTCAATTGTAATATGTACTATATTTGACAGTTAATGTTCTATAAAATACAAGGAATTTATTTATTTATTGTATTTTAGCCACGTTGCATTTCCAAGGAAGGCTCTCAGCGATCTGAAAATAACAAAGATTCACTAACCAAATGCAAGTAACTCAAAGAAGACATCAGTTTGCAATACTTTCCCGCAGTTCTTTTTTCCCAGTTGTGTGTTACATGACCGCAGCCAGCAGCACGTCGTCATTTTTTGACCTCTGTTCTTTCCTCAGTCCAGATTTCATTTCTTTGGTGTCTGATCAGTGCAGTGCATCTCTGCAGTAACTTACACATTCAAATGCTTTTATCAAACCACTCACCCCCAGGAATACGCTCTTTGCAGCACAAATCTTTTTCATGAAAGATATTAAGCTGCACTTCATTTTATTTTATTTTAATATAGCTACTGTATATTCCAAAGTAGTAGCAGAGAGTAAATTTTCAGATTGCTAATGTCTTGCAGATGAAGTAGAAAAAGCAAAGAAACAACAACAAAAAAAATGTTGTACAATGAAGCAGTAGCATAAAGAATTAAAGCGCTTTAACATTATTTCTAGGTAATAGTCCTTGAAGCAGACTGTATTTGTTGGATGTATTTTAAAAAATCCTCTGAAGTCTTATAATTTTTTTTTACTAGAAGTGGGATGTACTGCTTGAACTCTTAAATGTTAAGTACATTATTATTCTTTCAAATCTTTGGAAACAGCATTGGTGCCGACTGGACACAACCCACTTACTCTTTCTGAACACGGATATGTGCCAACACACCCAGTCTGCTCAGCAGAAGTTTTCCTATCAATAAACAATCTCTACAAATATTTTCACAATGTGTAATGAAAAATGTTGTAACAGAGTCCAGGAGGAAAAAAAATGAAGTCACAGAAATACGGACACTGTAATAAATGTTTTTTGAAAGCACTTCATCAAGAAAATAGTTTAAGATATGACATCAGCCTAATAATGAAAGACGTGTTTTACTAATCTAGACAGTTGAATGAAATGAAAAATTTTCAGTGCATTACTTCTGGATCTGGAGTTGTCTGGTTCTCTCCATACCTATGTCCAGAGATACTCTATACCACATTTGTCTATCCTACATAAAGAACAATAATAACAATGTTTAAAAAAAAAAAAAAAAAAAAAAATGCCGCAAATGTTGTGGCTTTCTGGGTGTGCCAGGTTTGGCACAGAAAGAGTAAAATGACTGGCTGCACTCCTCATCTACTTTCTACTTTAAGGTGAGTATGGTGCAGAGACATTCACTGGCCTTCTTGACAGGAACAGCTGCTAGTCAGGAGGACCTTACACAAAAATACAACTGACGTTTTCTTTGTGACAGACTTTGGTTCTCCTGAAGCAAAGGTCAGATTTGTAACAAACACTTCACATAACTCAAGGCTGTTTCTTCCAGACAACAGGTAGTTTTACACACACAGAATAGGCCAGTAAAGAGCCGAGGCAAAGCAGTATGTTCCCACAGCACCACCCTACGCTCCAACACATCCATGCTTGCAGAAAGGAAGTTCAACACAAAGTTCCTTTCCAATGGAAAAAAAAAGTGGAATAATCTTACAACTCAAAGTGAGAAAAGATCAAACAGTAAGACAGCTATTTAGAAATCCAAAAGGAACAATAGCAATAGGAAATGTTGCAGCATTTTACTATTAAATAGCTGTCTGCCTGCCACTCAGACACTGTGATAACGTAGTTGAGTGAAGGTTTGCAGGTCCATTCTGCCCTTCACAGTGCTTTATTATTTCCCCCCATCATTTTTTTACAGTACTTGTGCCTAGCAAAAGGAGAGCAATTCAAGTCAAAACCCAGTGCATGACCTGGTCATTAAAGGAAATCTCTACAGGCTCTCATCAGCCTACCTGGAATATGAACGAACTCAGCGGTGCTTCCCAGTACCAGAGCTGTGCTCTCCACAGCTGACCTGAAGCAGCACGTTCTGTTCATAAGCTGCTTGAAGGAAAATGTAGAAAAGAAGAGAAGGTGCACAAGGAAGATATGTGTGCATGCATGCACACACACACTTTTTTGAACAAATGTATATATAAATGGTTTCTCCTTTTTATTTAAATTGTTATTAACTCCGACTCAAGTTTCATTTGGTTATAATTTGACTCTGAAACTAAGGTAGTTGCCAAAAATTAACAGTCCAAAGCAGTTTTGAAAGCATCTGGTGGGAGAAAGCAAAAACCAGTGTTCACGTGTATCATTTTAACTGTGACAATTAACAGTTGTCTACACTCCACTGTACAGTTCTATGAAATACTGGTGTGCAGTCTCATATGATGGGGGTCATTGGGGAAAACAGAACAGTAGGGTACAGACAATCAGCCACACAGATAAATCTACTGTGATATGGAGCATAAAATCCTAAATGTATTAGGCACAATTTGATTTCTAGCACTTGCTGCCAAGCCACCTAAACCCTATTATGTGAGGACTACTCTGTTTTACCATTACAGACTAGTTTCCTCATTTTAAGACTTCTTGGCTTTGTAACTGAAACAATCTACTAACATGTTCAGATTGTTTACAAGATGAACTTTAACCTAAAAACCCCATTTCTGGCTAGTAGACAGAAGTTCTTTGTGGAAACTAATTTGGCTGATCCACCTTCAGTAGGGACGAGGTAACGTAATAAGCAGTGCTGCCTACTTGAGGAAATGAAGCTGGCCACATCACACCTATGACAGACTTCTTGTTTGCAGAGAATTGTTTGAAATGATGTGGTGGCCAAGCCTCCTGGTGCAAATTTTCCTTGCCCTGGAGAAAAACCTGACAAGCTGCCATCACACAGAAGCTCCCACATGCCTGCTTCACAATGCTTTCTGATCATGACCAAGCTATTACTCCTAACCTTGAACTGTGCAGCCAGCTCCTGAAGCAAGTTCCTTACAGGTACAGGTCAGCAGGTATTAAACCTCTTGCTTTTAATGATTAGCAGCAAAACCAGATGCCCTGCTTTGGGAAAGAGGGTGACAACATAAACAATGAAAGGGAATTTGGACACAGGTTAACTGCATGTTTTCTCTTTTTTCATGGTAGTAGTTTACAGCACGGACTTTAAGAGCTGGGCATTTTCTCCTACTTACTTAACTTCACTGCTACAATAGAATTACTAAAAAATTCTAAACTGTTTAGGACTTCCTCTTCTGACATGGGATTCTACAATAACCTGTGTAAGGAGATTGCAAGTAGGTGGTACCCAACTCCAGTGAGCTATTCTTACAGGAGCTAAAGCCTCTTGGAAGACTATAAGTCAAAGGAGATACAAGATGATTTACTCATATCCAATCGACTACGAGGAGCAGAGTACAAATAATTTAAATAACCAACCACAGTTCTTAAGTGCTGATGGAAAACTCTCCAAAACCTCAAGGCAGCCACAGGAGAGCTGGACCTGAGACCAAAATACAGAATGGTAAACTGTTGTACAGGCCCACATGGAAAAGAACCAAATCAGCAAAGCTCTACACTTAAAACCTGAATTTAAGCACAGTGGTAATCCCAGTAATTCAGAAATAGAAGACAAGCTCTTCCAGCTGTTTCCACTGCAGACAATGCATAAACCAGAATTTAGTTTAAAAAAAACATAGTAAAAATGGAAATAATGTATTGCATTTTGCTAAAGTACAATAAAAACACAGAGACACAAAAAGGAAATATTTAGCCACTTCAGTTTATCAAATACAGTGTGTAAATTAAGAGAAAGTTCTGTTCATTGCAAAGTATTCCTTTGCAATCAGGCTCCTTTTAAAGAATGGTTGCTTACAAAGAATGGCAACATAGATGTGTTTTAAAGTTAATACAAAAGAATAAAGGCCCTCAGCAGTGAAAGAATGATTTCTTCTTAACTGTTGAAGTTATTCATGTCAAAGAACAAAGATACCAGAAAATCAGAAGAAAAATAATAAATAAATCAAGCTATCAACTACCCTTCCCATCTTTAAACAAGTTTAGCTGCTTGATGCTAAATACTAAAGAGCCTCCCTTTGTGCTGCGAGCTCCGAGGACTATTAATGCTTTGGGACTATGAGGTTTCTCAGCATGTCAAAAGAATTGCCATCTGGGTGCACAGACTCTACACCCTTGCCTTCTTCATGAACTTGAAGGAATCCATAATCATCTACCCCAACTATCCACGCAATTGGGCCCTCCTCACTGTGGAGACGGACTTGCTTACCACTGCAAATAAAGAAAACCAGACTGTTAGGAATGATTTGGTGGACACTTCACAAATAAAAATAACAGAATATTTTTATTTCCCACTTTGCTGGTTCTTTACAGGGAATGATTTTCTGCAGCATTTTCTACCTGCATTAATTTCCTTCTGTGGAATTATCAGAGTTGGAGTTAATCCAAACAGTCTATTTTATTTCTTTTTTTTTTTTTTTTTGTAGAAGACATGTGAGTACAGCAGTCTCATCACTAGGTAAACAAATCACTCCCAATTCTCTTTGTTTTGAGATAATACATGTAAAATACCTAGAAGCATTCTTTAATTCATGCTAGACCATTGATTTTACCTTCTGGTATTTTTATTCTCCCTCAAAAAATTACATCCCACTTGGTAATATATTTTAATTAAGTCACTAGTATTAAAGGCAATCTAGTAGAAAAAAGACAAAAAATCCATGAGTTCTAACTTTCTTAAAAGAAAGTTCAAGAAGAAAATTATACTTACCTGTGTACCCAGTATTTGTAGTAACGGGGAAGAACTCCGTTGGGCCCTTTCTCCTGAAAAATATCTATAAGTCTCTCTAGCACAGTTACAGTTCTTGCAATAAGACAGTCTGCAGTTAAAGGCCTCAGCTTTGTCCCCTCTTCCTTATTAAATTTTGTGATGAGATCATTGATGCATATGGTGGGGTTGCTGTTATTCACATTAAATCCAAAGCCTGAAGAAAACAAACCAAAAGAAGAGGACAGCATCTGTAAATATGAACACTTTATTACCACCAGAAAGTTAGTACTTTATTCAAGTACTTGATGCAATTATCTCTAAGGAATCTTTCCAGTAGCTGTTTTTCTTCAGTCTCTTACACCTTTAAATCTTTCTACTTGTGCAATTACAAATTTCAGTCCAGATTTTTCTTTTTCCTTGTCCTTAAAATGTCTCCTCAGAATTGCAGAAGCAAATCCAGTGCAGTCTTTCAACAACACACCATCCTGTCAATGAGGCTTAGGAAGACAGTAAGTGGCAACTTGCCTGTTGGTTACAATAACATCAAAATGAGAAATTTTTTCACTCCTTGGAAGCTGCCAGGTCATTAGCTAATTGAGAGTAAATCACTGATCATACTCAGTTTTATCTTTCAACCTGAAACTGAATTAAGAGACATTTCTGTTTACTACAGTTAGATGATTGCAATTTCTGAAAATGAAGCCTTTTTACTCAGCTGATAAGCCCTGTTTGGCTTGCTCTGAAAAACCCAAAAGATTTAACTTTGCCATATAAGACTCCAGTTTGCTTAATCTATTTTACCACAGCACATCCTTTAGAAGCCTCAAGTCTGTTGCTGAGATTTCTCCAGCTAGAAAAACGTTGGCAGAGCGCCTTTCTTATTTAAATATCGCTCTTGGGGCCTTTTTTGCAGCCTGCTGAAACAGGCTTTGAGGGATGTAAAGAAATATATTGTATTACCTGTTTATTTTTTTCTCCTAATAATTTGGATTTTTCTTTCCTCAGACATTTGGGATAAAACCCCTGTCTGTTAATCAGGTTTAGATATAATACACCTCCATCTGCAAGAAGGTTCAGATGCACTGTTTTGTAAATTTGCTATTAATGAGACTATTCATATGTGAAACTAATTCATATTAACTACGAGGAGAAGGATCTCTTCAGTGAAAGGAGTTTTTGACTTTCAACTAATCAGAGGATGCATGCAAAGAAAGCCATGCTGATACCATTGCCCACACAGCGATCCTATGGAAACTAGGTGAACTTTTTTATAGGCAAATGAACTGGAAAATGTAACGTGCAATGCCAACACTTCACAACTCAGCTGTTTACACTCAAATACAGCCCAAGAGAAGAGAGTGACTGTGGCCACGAAGCTGTGACTGGTACTGTCAGGGTGTCTAATGGGGCCTTGGAATCCATCTGCAGGTACAAGGCACTCAGACTTGTACCTAAGGAGATCACTACTTAGCAGTCCAAAAATTGAAACAAATTTGAGAGACATACTGAGATGATGAGCTCAGTTGAGGCAGAAGCATCTGGGGATAAATGTGGTGGCAAAAATGTAGCCGCTAATTTGAAAAATATTAGGTGCTCAGGACTCTTCGGGTGTCTCTGCATTGCCCATGTGAGGAGAGTGAAAAATAAACATTTAGCACTGATCTTGCAGTGTGCTGATGTGGCTAATACGTCTTCCAGTTCAAGAGCTAGCCTTGCCTTCAGCATCTGTGTGCTATTCGGACATGCCTTCACTGCTCACAGAGACAGACAGAGCTTTTGCAGGTGAAGCACACTGGCTGTTCCTTGCATTCCACTCGTGTTTGGCTACCTATGTCTGTTCTAAGTCTGGCCCTTATATTAATGCAGCATATTCTTCTGCAGAACTCTTCTTCCAAAAATCCTGTAACAATTAAGTTCTTTAAAAAAAAAAAAATAATTAAAATATGTTTAAAACTATGAACACGAGCTGTGTCATCTGTGATGCCCTGAGCACACAGTACAATGAAAAGGCAGGTTTGTCGGTCTTATTTTTCTGAGGTCCTTCTCAGAGGAGTGAAGCCATGTAGATGATCTTTGATCATTACGCTCACATATGGGATACTCTTTATGACTGCCATGTAAACAGTGATGTCTAGGTAAGGAATCTGCATGACAGTAGAAAGGGGATGATGCATCTGGCTTACCTTTCCTGTTGGGGAAGTTTGGTCTCATTGCTACTACTAATACAAGAAGTTAGATGTCAAGCGTCACCCCCACTACTCTCAGTGACACATTCCACTGAAATGACGGAAAAGATCCTTGGACTAGTATGTGACAAGTAAGTTTCAATTTTAGAAGCTCCCAGGTGAAAGAAAATTGATTAAAATATATATCTTTCCATATACCTCAGACCTATCCCACCAAGATGACTCCTATGGACATCAGAGAGAATGCTCTTGAACTTTAATGTTTTGATGTTTAGGGTAAGAAACACAAGGTCCAAACCAAATCTGTAATGTGCAAAGAGATATCTAGGTGATCCTGCTTTGGCAGCTTTGGATGATCTCTAGTGGTCCCTTCTGACCCCTAACATTCTATGATTCTATGATTTGATAAGATGGAACTATTTTTTGAGTGATTTTACTTTTCTTGTGTTAACCAGAACAGACTCTGGAAAAACATATGGAAGTAGTAAATGGTTGATGGGGCACAGAGAGACTTTTTAAGCGTCTTGGTGCAACTTCCATTTTGCTCACACAGATTATTTAAAAAATGAGGATATAACAATTGAACAGAAAATTTAATGTCTGGGCATGTTTCACAGAAGGAGGTGATGACTTCTTCAACTGTTTTGCTTCTTTGCACCTTAAAAGTTTACAGCACCTTGACAGAAACAATATCATAATTGTGCTCTCTTAGCAAGATACTTTAATTATCTACTGTGCTACATTCCGACATAAACCAAATATTATCATCCTCTTCCTTAACCTTTTAAACTTGCTATGGAACTTTCATTTAAGGTTTTAGACATAGCAGAGGCAATTATTTTTGGAACCATAACCTAGAGCTCTGCTGGCAGGTTTCTAAGCATGTCTGACATACTTGTGCTGCTGCTGCTAGTTAGGGAAAAGAAATTCCTTAACAAATAGCAGGATAATTATCAGACTTGAAATGATAAAAACATCTCAATACTTAGTTGTGCACCTAAATGACTTCCCCTGTTACAGCACTGAGACTTCCTGGAAAATACATGTACAGTCTTTTTGAGATTGGCTGTGCTACCTTTTTGGAACCAGCTTTCCAGGTAGACAGAACAAACAGATTGTCACTCTTTGCTCTGTGACCCACCTACTTTGCAAGTTTTATGTTCTGAGAGAACTAAAGAAAGCGATTAATTAATCAAATCATTACTTCACTAGCAATGTTCCAGTTTCTAGAAAAGTATTAACAGAAACATAAATATGAATAAATTTTAAAAGGATGAAAGGAGAAATTACAACATTACTATGTGTAGGTAGTTCTTTTTCTCCTGATTTAAAAGGAGATTGTCATGTTGGGGGGGGGAAATGACAAAAATGGATACATTTTTCCATAGATTCTACTAGGTTTGCAGTAGATCAAGGTGGTCATTTTCCCTCTCTCCTGCAATGCTCTTTCTTTGAACTCCAGTACCTCAACCCAGATGCTGGCATTTGCGTTTTCCTTGTCAAGCATACAGAATTATTAAGAAGAATGAAAACATTTACTTTATATGCTTTGTTTTGATTTAATATTGTGCTTTATTTCCTTATGCTTGCTGTCATTAGTTGTTCTCATCCTTATCATTTGAATTCATAAAGACATTAATAACAAATTTCTTCAGAAAAAAAAAGTACAGAAAAGCTTATAAATAGGCATTTACCAATAAGTATATGAAATGTTGTTTCAATGAGTGTAGAGTTTACCAGAACTCCACCAAGCTTCATAAGATCACTGTAGTAAATATCATTTGGCCATTTTACTCGCAGATCAATATCCTAAGGAAAAAAAAAAAAACCAACATACATTCAGAAAGACTTTGCACTTTGATACTGATTATAAGAACACGGTTCATTCATCACTCCAGATTCAATGATTTCTGTACCTCTTAGCCACACTAAATGTGATACTGTCAGCTGCTTGTTGTAGTGAGAAGCTATTAAAGTGCTCCACAAAAGTTACTGAAAAAGTCACAGTAACATAGTTACATGGATTACTGAGGAAGCTGTCAGCTGTCAGCGGGCAGTGTCTATTTATTAAAAAAAAAAAAAAAATTATGGCAGATAATAAAGGCTTAGAATGACCAAACGAGGGTTTTCGGTCTCAAAATTATGAGGTTTTATAGAATCAATTTCCTACTAAAAAATTAAGAAACCTTTTCAAGAAGATGTAGACTGTGCAGCCAACATGGCACAACAATCAAGGAGAGCCCACAATAACATCAGCGCTGTATTTGAGGATCTTTGTAGAAAACAGCCAAGGAGATAATGACATCTTGAATTTCAGAAAGGAAATTTAGCAGACAGGAGAAATTCCAGTTCACAACTATGTAAATACTTCAGTAATGTCCTAAATATATCCATGCTTTCGGCAGCTACGCTCAAGCAACACCATGGAGCTGGAAACACAAACTATGCTGTGTGACACCATTCCAGCGCAATAGAGAAGTTTTTGTTGAAACCACAGAACTGAACTGAACTTTGCACCGGCTACTTAAACACAAAAAGAAAGCAAATGTGCTTCCTGTAGTTTGAAAAACTGCATATGACTGTATCCCCAGAGGCAAATTATGGGAGGTGCTCCAGGACTACAAGAGTCACATTCCCTCCTATTGTAGATTACGAAATCCCTTTACAGGATGTGTGAAAACTGCACCTGGGTCTGTGTCTACTTTCCTGACAGATTTAAAGGCCAGAGAGGAGTCCATTACACATACATTGACAGGAAATACTACCTGATTTTTCTATCAAATCATTCTAAAAGAGAGTATCACCAATTCATACTCCTTATGAAAAACAACTGGACTCTTCATACCAGGAAACGATTTATAGAAGACTCTTGGGACGTGTGAAGTATGACACAGTTAAACAGTATTATCAGTTTAAGAGTACTGATTTATCAATGATTTTATGATTAATCACTGATTTTATCAGTGTTAAGAGAACTTCTGAAGAGCTATTCAGTAGATCTTAAGGAAAACATACACCTGTAAGACATAAGACACTATCTCTGCAACTGAAGTGACAGCAAGCATGAAGAACAACCAAGTCAACTCGGTATTGTCATAACACAAAGTACACAGCAGAGGTTTTGCCATAAAACGGAGTTACAAGGTACTGCACAACTATCTGCATGACAAAGAAACGATGGGTATCACAAAATATGCTGGAAATGGAGCATGTTCTTATCTTCGCTTACCAGAGAGAGACGTTTGCTCTTCTCAGAATGGGAAAGCAAAGCATTCTCCTGATGTAAGGCCCATTTGCACTTGCAGCAATAACATCTGACAGTAAAACTTCCAATGGAGTGGTCAGATTTTCTCTCTGAGGACCCAGGACAAGGGCCTCAGCTGCCACCTGTTTGGCATAGTCAGCATTTGTGGCAATCATAAAAGCGATGACTGGCTGATAAACTGAGACATAGGTATACCAAATTTTTTACTGGAAATCCTGAAATGGACTTTGAGCATAGGGAATAACATTAAAATGTGTTAAAGTGTCATTGAGATTCTGACATGCACTCACAGAGGTATGGAAATTTGGAGGAGAGAATGAAAACTCTTCTACAGATTATCCAACTGCTTGCAGCTATTGCAGTTTGCATGACATGGAGTTCATGGGACATAAAGAAAAGCCCTGTGTTACCCAAGTCTAAAGGGGAAATTAAGCACTGGGGTTCCGATAAGTCTTTGACTTTTCTTGCTTTAATGTATTTGAGTCCAGATTCTTAACATTGGTTTCAATCATTGTCTAGGGTGGATGTACTATCAAAGAGATTCAGTAGCTTTGTCTTGGTCATAGCAAGCTATGTATTGTACATGTTCTATGTACAGTACATGTACTATGGATATACACTGTTTTAAAATTAATATTTACTACTTCAGTCACCTTTTTCTTCTTGAATGGAATGAAATAAAAAATGACACAGTATACCAGGATCGGTGTACAGAAGCAAGCCCACCTCCATTCATAAATTAACTCCTTCCCTAGTCAGACTCATATTTTATAAAACTAACTCTTGACCCTTCTATTTTAAATGGTTAAATTATTCACTCTAGCCAAATATATTATATTGAAAATTTTAGCCTGAAGCATTTTGCTTTTATAGTCAAGTTATGAAGCACTGAAGTTAGAAGGTTTTAATAGAAAGGCTGACAGACCCTAAACTACAGCAAAGCTACTGGGTGCCACTATAATAAAGTTCATGTGTAAATGTGTATAAGTCATTGATTTTCTGTAATATAGGAAACATATGCTTTAGTTAACTACTTCTGTAAAATACCAAAGTTTTATAGTTAGCAAATATTAGGAAATGGTAACATTAAAAAGGAGATATATGAGGTGATGAAGAAGACTGGTTCTTCATTTTAATACTGATGACAGTATACTCGATTCCCTCTTGAGAGCAATACTCCTAAATTCTTGCTTTAGAAATCAGTTTTCAACCTTAAACAAGAGTTGGAAAAATCCTTTAAAAGGGATAAAGTGACCACTGAAACAACACCCACAAAAAAAGCAGAAAGGATTTGTCAGTTTTATTCATTTTTCCCTCCTCCCTCTTCCCCAACTCCTTCAAAATCAAAACAAATTAACTCAATTGTTAGACAAACAAAATTGATGTTTTCTTTACTGCTGAAGACTGAGTCTTAAGTTTCATAAGATTATGAGTGAAATGAGTGTAGTATACTTAATTAGTGCAGTAAAAGACAGTATTCATCATACGTATACTAGATTTCTTAAAACATATAAATAACCAAGCATGTATAAAGGCTACGTTTACCACTACATTAGTGCTGAAGAACAGTATTTTTTTTATATATATATATATATTTTTTTTTTTTAATATATATATGGGTCTGTTCAGACCTGAGAATAGAAGGTTGAGGGGAGACCTTATTGCCCTCTACAACTACCTGAAGGGAAGTTGTAGCGAGGCGGGAGTTGGTCTGTTCTCCCTGGTGACAGAACAAGAGGAAATGGCCTGAAGTTGAAGCAGGGGAGGTTCAGGCTGGATATTAGGAAGCATTTCTTTACAGAAAGGGTTGTCAGGCATTGGAATGGCCTGCCCAGGGAGGTGGTGGAGTCACCATCCCTGGAAGTGTTTAAGAGCCAGTTAGATATTGTGCTTAGGGACATGAGTTAGTGGTTTTTGATATGGCTAAAAGGTTGGACTTGATCATCTTGAAGGTCTCTTCCAGACAAAAATATTCTATGATTCTATGATATTATGAATTCAGTCATTATACATATAGAAGACATAGCTAAATCTGAATTTAATGAAAATGGAAACCAGAAATTTTGATATATATTAAAATGACATACCTCATATCCTGGTATTGATCTAACTGACTCTACCACTGCCAAGGACACCAGGTGTTGAATAAAAGGAATTCTCTGGCCCAGGTTGGAATGTAGAGGAATGGTGATATGTAAAGTGGATAGTGCACAGCCCACAGGACTGAGCCAAACATTTCCACCACGACCTCAGGAGGGAGAGAAAAAAAGTTAGCTTCAACTCATGAAAAAGATATTTATAAAAAAAGATCCCTTTGTTAATTTAGACATCTACAAAAGAGAAAAATTCAATAGTATTCATCCAAGAATCTATCATAAGTCCTGTAACAGACTTTCCAAACTCATTTTGGAAGAAAAATGTTTAAAATATAAAGCTTTTTATTTGAAAAAAAAACCCAGAAGGTTGTTCAATGTGCATGCTGCTATTCAATTTCCTAGAATGTTCTAAATTACTTGTTTCCAGGATTTTCCTGGTATACACATTTCATAAAAATCTTGCTTTGTTTAAGTGAAGAAGTATTTGTGAAGATGCACTGTGTGCATCTACAAATCCATCCACATTGTGAATCAACCTGACACAAGCCTAATCTATACTGAAGGACAGATAACCATTTTCACATAGATTTGTGCTTATTAAACTGGAAACTAGGTTTTTAAATGAGTGCTAGCACCTTCTTGGGAAAGAGACAGAACTTGCTTATATTTATCTGAAAAAGATTGTGACAGCCCATATGACAGTTCAGGCAGGTTCTGCAGACTCAAGAAACCTCTGTCTCAGAGCAAGTCAAGACACAGTCTTGTTCCAGTTAAATCAAAAAGGAGTTCTGATTTGGAAGTCTGACTTGTATTACACTAAATGTAGTGATGGCAGTTTCCATGACTGGGGAGACTTTTTGGCAGAAACTAGAAGACCACTAAATCATTTCTGCAAAAGCCACCAAACATCCTGAAAATGTTTACTTTGGTCTCTGTTAACTTAGGTTTTGAGCTTGAATCCACAGTTCAAGTGGGAGGAGAAGAGGACACAATTATTCTATAGATTAGATTATCAGAAATACTCATAATGTATCTCTTAGGAAGCTCAGTGACATTAAAATGTCCTATTTCATATAATAGACATTTATTAGCACTAGAAGGAAACTTACCTTTCCCTTGTGTTTGTCGAACAGCAACTGCTATTAAACCCATCTCCTCAGGCAACTCGAACATTAACCTGCCAATTAGGAAAAAAAGGACCCCATGCCTATCAGCTGGAACACTAAGCTACATTCATGAAAATCTAGATTTAAATATCAGGTCATATTTTACATTAATATTGAACTACCATTTATCCATTTTCAGTTAACGTTTATTCTTGACCAAAAAGCATTAGAATATAAAAAGAAAAAGATTAACTGAAAAATAATAATGTAAAACATTACTGTATCTATTACACTGGAAAAAGTTATAGCCACAGTTCATTTAAGGTGCCTTCTGATAACATACGTTTTGTATTTCTTCACGTTTTCTTGAAGTGCTTATTTTTTGCGTGTCACTATCTTCAGTAAGTGACAACTAGCAATTCTAGACATTTGTTTCTACTTAGAGTAAATTTTTGTTTCATACTACAGAATATAAGAGCAGCAGTTTCTGATTATTTAGAAAACCAATATGGTGGCAATAAAGCAGTTTAAAAGATACACTATCCCCTGAGAACTAATTATGATTTAACTACAGTAAATAAATCTACACCTTCTGAGAACTCTAGAGAACACTGGCTTATTTTAGGCTTGTGTTCTGCTTTTAAAATAGTTTCACTTAAAAGAATACTAACTTTCCTCTGGGGATAAGTAGAAAGTGCACTTTAACACCACCAAATGAGTCAATGCTAGACTTAAAAAAAAAGAGGAAAAAAACCCCACTGTGGAAACTTCATTCAAGCCACTTTAGAACAGATCTGAACTGTACTACGATCCTCCTCCATTTCACATTTTCAGGAAGTTATTTAACAGATAAAACATATTCAAGATGTTGCCAGCAAGGTAAACACAGGAAGTGATGTACAGCCTACTAGTCTACTTCTAATATGAGTACAAATATCACATTGTTCATTCATATAAAAGCAATCTTGTCTTGGAGATAAGCACAGTCCAAAGCATCAAAGAGCACCAGTCAAAATTGTTTCCTCCGAATTTCAGATACATATGAGAAGTGTTTCAAGTTCTGCCACCAAGCAAGTATCCATAGGCAGCACAGACCAGCTGTAAGAAGCGTGCCCCCACTGCCCACAGACACACATCTTTAGGAGGTTACAAGCTAAGGAACTATCATCCCTCCTGCTTCGCAGGATGTAAAGCACGGCTTCGGTAACTCTTCGGGATGCATTGGTAGCAAAATGCAAGTAGGATCCCCAAGGTTTAAGAATATCTTTCAAACAGCTGACTTGCTTTCATGATGATCAAAATGGGAGGGCCCAAGCAAAGTCTGGACCGCAAATGCCTTCACTAATTAGAAATACTTGAACCTGAACTGAGAGAAGCTCTGACAGGCTCCGCAGTGTTTTCGCATATTACTCCTGAATCAGTGAGACAATGTCAAAGAGCAATAGTCAGAAGATCTCTTTGCCAGGCCATTTCCAGTTTACACAAAATACAGCTGGACAATTCTTTCCTTTGGATCTTACTGATTACACACTGAGATCAGGTTCACCTACCTACCACCAACCTTTAACATTAAAAATACATCTCTTATGCTGCGACCTTGGGGAAAATCCTCCGTAGTTTATGAGGCTTCAGCCCTGTCTTCTGGGAACAGTGTGATTTCAGTTACTAGTCCAAGTTCATGGTTTTGCAACATGAAAATCTAATTTAAATTTGGAAGCACAGTTAAGAAGAGATTACAGGCTTTGTTGAAATACACTGACTTTTGTTACTTCTCCGTTCAAATATATTTGTTTTTAAATATATATAAAAAAAAAGAAGTCATGTGCTGCCATGATGGGAGGAAATTAATCAGAGCAGGAAAAAAAAGTTAATTATGAATCCAAAACACAGGCTTCTAGAACAAAGAGATATGATTAACAGAACATATGAATGTAGCTATTAGAGGCTTGGCAGCAGGTAACAACATATTAAACGCAGAGACAGAGTTTGTACTTTTAAGGGCCATGAAGAAATTTTTTAATGGACACAACATGGGGAAGTTGTTAATACCCAGACTGATACAGCAAGAGACAGATAGATTTATTTTTACTACTTCCTGAGATTGTGCTGGAATTACCATGAAGCCTATGATAATAAAAAACCCCACACAACTGCCCCCCCCAAACTTCAGAGATTTCTAAATTGTTTGTGCTTGTTATTTTTTTTTTCCAGGAGAAACAACTTGGATTTGCCTTACCAGAAAGAGTAACTGTACGTGCACTTTTTTACATATTGACTTCCCTTCTTTTCTTTCAACTTAATCAGTTGCAGATTTAACGATTTCATTTTTCTGTAGAGTGACTTAATCACAGTGCTCACCACATTTTCCTCCTGAAATTTTTTCCTTCAAGAAATTCTCTGTTCTTTTTTGTGCTCTTCAACTAACTTGCTCTACGTATTAAGTGAAAAAACCACACTGAGATACAAGACTAAGGAAACATGAAATGTCTGAAGGCAAATTTACCCATCAGGTAGAATATCAGATAGCACAAATATGACTGTAGAAGATGATACTAGAATTTTATGTAATCTTTTCTTTCCTGCTTTCAGCATTTTTGTGGTATTTTCCAAAACACAAGCAGAGGCATTTTTGGTATTCAAGAATATTAAACCAGCTCAAATATGGAGAACTTTTTAATATTATTTATACAATTTTTTAATACAAATTCCCTCCCCCTGCCCTGTGGACCATACTATGAATGCTGTCAAGAGCAATAAACAATACTTAATTGTTTTATAGAAATTTCAAGTCTAAGGAGGACTCCGTCTTCATGGCTAGTCAACACAATGACTTTTCTTCCTACATGTATGTAAAATGGGAATTGAAACCACAAAAACTGTGTTTGAATAATGTTAACAGCATGACAACTATACATTTCATTGATGATGTGGGTTTAAGGTTGAAACTCTCATTAATGCATCCTGCTGTGTTACAGTATTGCAGAGGTATTACAAGAGGCAGCATTACGTTCCAGATGTTAAAGTACCTGGGCACAGAAGGATAAGTTATGAACAGATTTCTTCCCTTCACTTCATGTTCCCTGTCTGAAAATCTCACTCTCAAATAGTTTGTTTATAGAGTATTATAAAAGCAACACTTTTTGGTCAAATGGAAAAGAAGAAGCCTTTTGGCCAGTTTATTGTATTATTTTGGACAAAAGTGTGCCCTAACAGTTGCTTTCCTACTCTGTATCCACTATCCATTATGTCCAATTTGAAAACGAGCAGCATGCCTATGAATATTTTTCCTAAACTTTCCTCCACTGTCCTCCATCTCCTCATGGCCCTTGACTTCATGATGCTGTGTCTGATTCCAGGCTCTGTGTGCTGAATGGCCTGCCGGAAGGCATGCTGGCCAAACATAACAGGTAACTCCCAAGTCCACACCGCAGACTTCTTGCTGGCAGCACTGATCTGGGTCTCTCTCTCTCCTACCTAGAAGCCTATTTTCATGAGAACATGACTATCTGAAGGTGCTCAAAAATATGGATGTCTTCTAAAAAACAGGCAGTAGACTGACTGAGGGCTGGTGGGCCATGATCAGAGAAGCTACTGAGAATGATGTCACGGTGGGGGTCTGTTATAGACCACATCATCAGAAGGAAGTGGAAAAAGTGGTTTTGAGAAACTTGAGGACATCTGCTGATCACAGATCCTGATTCATAGGGGAGCCTCCCATCTCCTCATCTGCTAAAAGGCAAGTGAAGTGAGATGCAGGCAACCCAGCTGACTTGCGGAGCATGCTAGGCACAAGCTTTTAAAACAAGTGTCAGAGGATCAACTGCAGTGATTGAGTTGAACTGCTACAAATAAGGGAGAGCTGACTGGAGAGGTGGTAATCTGTGGCAGCTTTGGCCATAGAAACCATGATGGAACGCTGTTCAGGATCCTGAGAGGAATGAGGAAGACAAGTAACAGAGTACAATCCCTGGATCTCACAAGAGCAGATTCAGTTTATTCAGGGACTTGACAGATGGCATCTTATAAGAGGCAGCTGTGAAGGGCAAGGGAGCTCAACAGACCTAGTCTTTAAAGATAATCTCCTACAGACAAAATAACGGTCCATCACAATAATAAGGAAAATAAGTAGATGCACATGGACTCTGGTTTGTCTAAAAAGGGAATTCATGTCTGTAAAAATAGCATACAAAAGAGATGGAAGCAAGAAGAAATGCTACAAAAGGGAAATGCAGAAACACTGTCCGGACAAGAAGGGATGATGTTAGGAAAGCCAAAGCTCAACTATAGTAGACATTGTCAAGAAACATGGCAAGAACTTTTACTGCTACATGATAAGAACAAACCGGGAAAATGTGGTCTCAGAGCTGACTGAAGCAAAAGCACAATGGATACACACAAGGATGAGTTTCTCAATGCATTCTTTGCTCTGGTCTTCACCAGCAAGGTCTCCCAGGCGGACAGGGTTCAATGCAAAGAGGACATACCAACAGTAGAAAAAGATTGATCCCATGAATCTCTTGAGAAATCTTGACTCATACAAGTCAATGAGAGCAGATGGGATGCATCTGAGAGTGCTGAGAGAGCTGTCTGATGGCACATCAAAGAAGTTCTCTATCCTCATAGTCATGAAGATCAGGAGTGGTCCCAGATGAACAAGCAAATGTTGCAATCATATTCAAGATGGTTTTTCACAGCACCCTTGTATCCAAGTTTGGCCACTGTGGTCTAGATGAATATACTGCCAGGTGAGCAAAAAGTGTCTGGACTCCAGGATTGAAAAGTAATAGTTTGTACTCCAGCTGGATACAACTGCAGTTCCTCAGGGGTTTATCCTGTGACCTATCCTATTTAATATCTTAATATCTTTACCAATGACGTCTAGGAGGAAATGTCATGCACATTAAGCAAATTTGTGAATAACACTGAACTATGAGGATAACTAAGCATTGGAATAGGATGCCCAGAAAGGCTGTGAAGTATTTCTGTCCTCGGAGGCTTTCAACATCTGTCTAGAAATAGCCCTGAGCAAGCTGGTCTGAATTCATTCTTGACCCTGCTTAAAAGGAGGTTGGACTAGAGACCATCAGGGATTCCTTACAATCTGAGCAATTCCTTGACTCCAGGATATATACAGAAATTTGGTATCTCTGGTTTTTTTCAGCTGTCCTTTAAGTTTGGTTGAAATCAGTGAGAAACTAGCCATTAGCTACTAATTACTAAATTAGCAATTTTGCTCAAAAGTTTAGTTTAGTTCACTGGAATCCCCTATCCCAAGTAAGATTACAGACTAAGGCAATTATTACACTCTCTTATTAGACTAATATTTAATTTTATCCATTTTTCCATGCAGTATTTTATACACCACTGGAACAATATTCAGGGTCCCAAATGATTGACTCCCATAATTGAGACAGGTAGAAGAACACCTACACTGTTAATCCTACTGAGGCTTATTTAAATGATAGGAATCTTACTATTCTGCCTATATCCAGCAGGCAAAATATGTGCTAGAATACACTATTACACGAACACACTCTTCTGTTCTACTGCAAAAATTCATAGCTTCTTTCAGTATATAGTGGGTTTCCTTATAGCAATGTTAGTACAGAAAGGACCAAATTGTCTTTGAACTCCATAGGTACATTAAAGTCCTACATCAGTGAGAAAATGCATTAAGGGATTACAATGTCCCAGACTTGGGGAAAACTGGAACCTTGGGCTGCTAGTTTCTTGTATTTTACTTAAGAAATACAACAAAAAAGAAGATCGTCCTATACTAGACACGACATTTTCTATGACACTACGAGTGACAACAACTTTTATATATATGTATACATACGCATACACAGTTCAGGTAGGTGGTTAGTCTATGAGAGCAGTGCACTAATAACAAAATAGTTTCAAGAAAACTGCTGTATATAGGAAGACTGTAAGTAGGGCAAAGCCATGTGAGTTATTTTTCAGCTGGATCAATGCTCTAATCTGTCTCATCATAAACGTACACTACTTCTGGCAAAAGGGAAGCAACAGTAAAAGAGGCCCGTGAATAGAAGGGAAGACTAAACCACCTCTTTCTTACCACCCATGTATTTATGCTTGATTTAAATTACCATATTATGGCCTCAGAATAGTGCATGCTTTGCTTGTGGAATTGCTTTGAGAATCAGGTCTGCTGAACAGGCAGGGTAAAACTCTACCATTAAATGCTCATTTTTTCTGCTCACTGCATTTTTCAGCTGGTAATTTTCTTGTCTCTGTATTTTTATACCAGATATTTTATAATTAGTCCTTTGTATATGTTTATAGGCTTTTCCTCTTAAAAAAAAAAAAAAAAGTGAAAGAGAATTTTAAAACACAGTACCATACAGCCAAAGGTGTCAGGAAACATACCCAAATAAGAAAGGACTCCAAAAAATTGGTTTGCCAACAAAATGCCAGTAAAATTTGAAACCTGGGTTCAGACACACTGGTAATGTTCCAAAACTGAAAACTTAAAGAACTTCTTTATTCAGTAAATCAGCTTCTCTGTGAATATCATCAAGACCACAAAGTTACCGTAAAGAAGGGAGTTTCCAAGGGAGATGTGAAGAGAGTTTAGGAGTTTAAGTTGCTTCAATCTTTAATTTGAATAGCAAAAACCTCTACTGTTTTAAACAATTTATTTCATTTTTTTTCCCCTATAATAAGTAATCTTTTGAATTCATGACCTTTCTCTATTTGAAAAAGCTACCTGAAGCATACTGAAATGTTAGCATAGGACAAATGGAAATGAAACAGATTTCATTTAAAAAAAATTAACTCCCATGCCAAGATTTGAGAAACAGAATAGTTACTGGAATGCAGTGAAATGTATTTATCATAACATGTTAAGAACAGAATCTTCAGGACAGAATGAAAACTTATAAACATATTGATCAAACCCAGTTCTAAACATTCTTCTCCAAAGCAAAGCACAAGATGGATATTATAAAACATCTAAAACATAGAGATCAGTGCTGCCTATAGTGAAGTCATTTTTAACAGTAATATCATCACACTTCATTAGATTCACAAACTAAAGAAGTGGGCCCGTGTAAACCTTGTGAGGGTCAACAAGGCCAAGTCCAAGGTCCTGCACCTGGGTTGGGGAAACCCCCAGTATCAATACAGGCTGGGGGACGAAGGGATTGAAAGCAGCCCTGTGGAGAAGGACTTGGGGGTAATGGGGAATGAAAATCTGCATATGAGATGGCAATATGTGCTCACAGCCCAGAAAGCCAACCATATCCTGGGCTGCATCAAAAGAAGCGTGGCCAGCATGTCAAGGGAGGTGATTCTGACCCTCTACTCTGCTCTTGTGAGACCCCACCTGGAGCACTGCATCCACCTCTGGAGTCCTCTGCATGGGAAAAACATGGACCTGTTGGAGTGAGTCCAGAGAAGGACCACATCAATGTGCAGAGGGCTGGACCACCTCTGCTATGAAGAAAGGCTGAGAGAGTTGTGGTTCTTCAGCATGGAGAAGAGAAGGCTCCAGGGAGGCCTTATTGCAGCCTTTTAGTACTTAAAGGAGTCTATAAGAAAGATGGGAACAAACTTTTTAGCAGGGTCTGTTGTGACAGGAGAAGGGGTAATGGTATTAAACTAAAAGAAGATAGATTTAGACTAGATATAAGGAAGAATTTTCTTTAGGATGAGGGTGGTGAAACACTGGACCAGGCTGTCCAGAGAGGTGATAGATGCTCCATCATTCAAGGTCAGGCTGGACGGGGCTCTGAGCAACCTGATCTAGTTGAAGATGTCCCTACTTATTGCAGGGAGATTGGACTAGATGACCTTTAAAGGTCCCCTCTAAAACCCAAACTATTCTATGATTCTGTAAAAGTGCATAACTTCGGTCAGTGTCTGAGAGGGAAACCTTAAAGTAACCCCGTACAGTAAGGCAAGAAACAACAGCATTTCAGCAAGATGGCAAATCTATTTTAAATCAGCACTGGATTCACTAGCTTATAGTCTGAGGCATGGCAAGCATTAGGATCTCAAAAATAATCCATCGTGCTTCTGAGTTCATACAGTATTAAAGTCACCGCCCAGATAAAACAGCAAACCGAGAACTTCTTGCATATGCAGCGATTTTAACTTGATATTCTGGCCAATTTCTAGCCTGGGTAATTACATTTCCTTATGAAAATTTCTCTGCAATTTACTAAGACAGTACTTCATATCCTGTATTAAATCATACAGGTTGTTAAACAGTTGCCATGTTTCACCAGAGAAGTGATGAAGTTATTCCCAAGTAGCCACTCAAATGGAGTTAACACGGAACAAAAGACACAGGACATATCATGCAAATTGAAGTGAGCATGAAAAAGAATTCTATGTGAGAAGAAACTAGCTGCCCTCCCCAGATCCTTCACAGAGGTTTCCATTGCAAACTGGTAAAAAAGAAAGTATTTCAACAACAACAACAAAAAAAAAACCCAACCCATCCATTCCTTGTTAAGTTACTGTAGAAAACCTAAAAGAAATGAGGAAGACCACTTTTTTTTGTCAGATTCCTTATTTTTCTTTCATCCTCTTACTATTGAAAGTTGCATCAAAACCAATCATACTTAAAATCACAGAAGTAATTGATAGTTAAGAGAATACTCTAAAAGCCATTGAATTTTCTATTGTGATTTGCTGTTGTTTCCTTTATTTTATGCCTGCAACATATATTGTGCTCCAAATTTAGGCCCTAGTGGTTTATGATAATGATAATGATAATGTGGTTGTTGTTATAAACCTAAGGTTGCAGTAAATTTCTAGTTTCCTTAATCTAATGCTAACTTAAAAAATATTTTTATTTTTCCTCCTCTTTCTAAAGGCACACTCAATAGTTCTCCTACACTAAGCACGAGGTAGCATATTTTTACATTGTTTGACATTTCTTGTGGTCTATAGATTAGATTTTACCTTTGGAGGACCTGTCAGTTAGTTTAACATTATTTCTGAAAAATATTTTTAATGTGAAAAAACAGTTAACTAAAAATTTATGTAAATTTCTTCATTACCACTGTTTTCCTTGGCCAAAAGCATGTAAGTCTCAATTTTAAAATTTCCATGTAATTTAAAAATACACACAGAACGTCTTGTAAGTTCTAAATGCTTGTTCGTATTCTTATTTTTATGATATGAGGTAAACTGTATGTTACAAGCATCATCATGAAAAAAGTAATTTAACACGTTATTTGAGATTAAATCAGATCTTCATATTTTTGCCCAGGTGTTACAAGTATTACAAAACAACTATGGCTTCATAAACTGGCAGGTAAAGCACAATTATTTTACTTCTGTGTCTTTTTTTTCCATTAAACTCAGTGACATAGGAAATCCTTGAAAAAAGTCATACTAACATGTTTCTGCTTTGCAAAAGCAATCAAAACCACTGTATTCCTTCTGTGTCATTAAGCCCACAATTTAATGCAAAACTGACATAAATGTCAGGTTGTTTTTTCTCCTTCTCTTTTAAAAAACCCTAGATGTATAGCACCTGGAAATTTATCACATCTAACGTAAGAGATTAATGCAAAAGAATAAATATAATGTGAAAAAAGTATTTTGTTGTTTAGAGAAAAAAAGTATTCCAGTTAGAGCCATTCTTAAAAGAAACTCTTAGGAAATGGCAATTTAGTTCTAAAATTTTAGTTATCATTTGAAATACTTTGTTAGCAAGTGAACTTTGGAATATTGTTTTTTAAAAGGCATTATTAGACCTGATCAGATGCTTTCCATATATATAATTTTTCACAGAAAAGACAGATTCAGAAAAGCCACTATGCTCCAAGAGAAGGAGGAATTAATGTCTGAAACAATGTCACTTTCTCCTTTAAAACCCTTAATACTTTTTTGGGAGTATTTTCAGCCTAGTCAAGCATATAAGTTGCTTCAAATACATGGAAATGGTATAGTTTTGAATGATTTAAACTGTGAAATATATCTACCCATGGTACCACATCTGGGCTTTCACATGCCTCAGTGTTTCCCTGAAGCCTGAGGCTCTGTTAAGGAGATAGATTTGCTATTCAGTTTGTGGTTCCTCTTTGTTAAGCCATGTGATGCTTCACAGAGGATGCACTTTTGGATGAGAAGTTTGGTTTACCAGATGGAGTAGCAACATGGGCTATCCTAATTAGAACCTTCACAAGGCATAAAATTCCTATATACACTTCTAATTCATTGTTGAATTTCACTTGAAATGAAGCATTGAACTGGGTTATAAATCCTGAGTATCACACTTCAACATCCCTAAACAGAATTTCCCTTCAATTTCTTGTTCCCTGTGTGAAGAAAGAACTGACAATACATCAGCTATATATCAGCAAGTTAAAGATCATGCTAGAGAGAGTAATTCAGAAAAATTATTGGTGAATAAAAAAAGGCATTAAATACAATCACTGAATGCGGCTGGCTCTGTATTCATGCATGTAATAATTAAAACACAAAAATGCTCTCATCATGTACTGGACTCTCATACTAGCTGCTCCCTCACAGTGCCAACAGAAACCACAAGATTTCTAAATTCACTATTAAAGTATACAGCACTTTTCTCATGCAAGAGCCAACATCCAAAAACATATAAATGAAGAACAGAAAAGTTCTGTTTCCAAATATGTTGTTAAATATTTTTAAACCCCCTACTATTAGGCTGTGCCAACTCGAAGGCAGACTCCAATAGTTAATTTCATGGGTGATTAAGAATGGATTTCAAAATAAGGAAGTTACTTTATGCTGGCCACAGCATCCTCTGTAGACTCCAGAAACAGTCATCATAATGTAGACTTTAACCACAGACTCAACACAAAATGAGACTGATGCTCAAATCGTGAAACAGTGGATTCTCTTTGTCAGGGTGGGTAGGAGAAAACCCAAAGGTCCCCATGCAGCCTCATTACTTCTAATTCTTTAAATGCAAGAAAAGCAGTAACTTCCTGCTTCTGTATAGTTCAAAGGAATACCTGTTTTAAGACAATAAAATGCATACAAATACCTTTTGCCATGAGAGGTGGATAAATGGGTAAAACCCTGAACTGGAGAGAGCTGAAACCAAGTAGGGAAGGCTGAACAACCATCCTGAATCATGTACCCAGATTACAGCTGCTGCTTAAGCAGCAATTGCTAAGGGGCAAGAAACCATGTAGGTCCCCAGGTAAATCTATACTTGGATCTTGGCATCTTGCCAGTTTTCTGAGCAACAACCACTGACATTTGCACATAGTGCATGACGAAGTCTGAATATACCAAGTATCTTAAAAAAAACCAACTGCCTTTCATTCTTGCATTGTTTTAGTTAACTCAGGAATTATTTGCAAATAAAACATGTCAAATTCTAACTGTGTATCACTATAAATGGTATTTCAACTTTCTTGTATGAAAACCAAGGAAAACCATAGGGTGGCTCAGCCCCTGCCATTTCTCCCTCTCCCTCATCTCTGCTGTAGGGTTATTCTGTTGTTTTATCTCAACAGCCAGGATCTGGTCACAAGGCCTGTTGTCCATTACTTGCTCTCAGTGGATGTGTTTGATGACATGCCATTCTTGCATTTGCTTGTCAGATACGTAATTGGAACTCACAGAGTAATAGTTGAAATTTGTCATAAATAATTTCAGAATTTCCTGATAGACCTCTGGGTCCTCTTTCGCATAATTTTTTTGTGCTTTCGTTAGCTGTAAAGTGAAAGCAAAGTACAGGTGTAGAAAAAACCCCCGCTTTCTCATTCAGCTTTAGTGATACATTTCTACAAAACAGATGTTCAGTAGATCCTGGCACTTGAATTGAGTTGTACTAAAGCTTAGTCAGATGTGAAGCCTTAGCAGAGGTGTTCTGGGCTAGTAAGTGAATGAGCAGAACCATTCAGATCACATGCAATAGAAGCAAGCATCAAAGAGGAGGAAGACTTGTAGGATTAGTTATACGATACTATGACTCTTAGCAGCACTTAACACTAAGCAAGCCGAAATTGTGAGACAGACATGGTGGTATTTTATTTTAAATGAAACAGTAAGGTTTTATCCAAGGTTAGGGTGGTCTGTGGTAAATAATTCCTTCGGCTCTGGAGAAAGAGAAAAATGGACTGGGAAGAATGTCTTAAATGGGAAGCATCAGCACAGACATATATATGGTACTATGCAAAACTGTTCTAAAATAGTTGGAAATTCATAACATTTATAAATATGTGGAAGAAAAAATAAAAATAAAAATCAGTAGTTCGCACATTTGTGCAAAATAAAAAAAAAAATTCCGCCCCACCAGTACCCAGATTTGTGATCACAGCAAAATGAGCCACAGCTGCTAGAAAGCCAGCTGAAACCTTACTCTACCAACAGGTCAATGCTGACAGCTACAGGATAAGTCTAAGATACAGTTTTACACCACAGTCACAGAGGGTTGAAAGGAACCTCAAGTACCATCTAAGCCTTTATCCCTTCCTCTTCTACATCTGGTAAAGCTTTCTCTAGATTGTGTATAAAAACTTGTAACAATAGAGAAATGACAGCTTACTGAAGGAAGGAAAAATTACTGTATCTGTATTTCTACATTAAAATGTTGTCCCTTACCCACTGAAAATGGAGAAATGCTTGTTCATTTTCTTCCCATAAGGGAACCACTGACTTCAGTAAAGGTTTCTTTACACCAGTCTTGTATTCTTTTGATGAAAGAAACAGGTTTTATAGGTCCTGCTCTCCCCATCTAAGGAGTCATGTTTCCTAGACCCTTAACTATTCCCTTTTCTCTGCTTTGTATGGTGCCCAGCAAATCCACAACTTTTGAAGCCTAGTGCTGGAAACTGGACCAATAACTCCAGTTAAGCACTCCCAGTGTTGAGTAGAACTGAAAGGATTACTCTGCACATTTTACATGTAGCACTTTTAAGCACTTTTGTATGAATTTCAGTCTCAGTCCACACATCCTTTGTTACAACAGTAAGACATTATTTTTTAACCCATATTCAATTACTGACTTGAACTTCCAAAAACTCTCTTGAAAATTGATATCCAACCACCTTATCTTCATTTAGTGATTTGCATCTGATGACTACTCTGTGTCACACTTGCCCACCGATTTATTAACTCATCAAGATTGTTGAGAGCTTGAAATCTACCTTCCTACAGCCTTATAGCCCCTCCCTGCACAGTTTTGGTTTTGATAATTCTGCCATGCAAATTATTAATGAAAATGATTGAGTTGCTCTGAAGCATTGACAGATCTGAAGCCTCAGCAGCCTGGCCTAGTAAGCGAACCAGCAGGACCACTGAAGTGACTTGCAACATAAAGAAATATGAGGATTGCTTAAGGGAAATTAGAAAAACACAAGTCATCTTCTCAAACATATACATCTGATAATGAAAATATGATGTGTGATACTGAAGCTCCACATAGGGAGATCAATAACTGCAATCTTCAACAACCCTTCAGATGCCATCCACTTTGCTCAAAGCAGATTAAACTAAACGATGACAAGGAAAGGAAGAACTACAAACACAGGAGAAACAGAAACAAACAAGTCAATTAAAGGGGTCTTTGTGCTATAGCTAAAAGAAGAGTCTTAGATGTAGCACCTTAAAATTCCTTTATTCCAAGAAAAAGTAAAAAGAAATTGCATGACTGTTATGTTGGCCCAGATGAAGTGATTTTAGGGAACTACTTTTCACTCTCTCTGAGTGCTAGTGGGTAAACATACCATTCTTAGGTAAAGCATTTGGATTTTGGGAGAAGTCAGTGCTATTTCCCAAGACCAAGAAGCTCTAAAGCAAGAGGCAACCCTATTCTGTAAATGATCATGGATTTTTGATAAAACAAGATCCAACAGGTCATGACTTGCTTTAAAAGTTGGAAGATCTTTGGTAATTCATATGCCTCATAGGTCTTAGTTTTCAGAAGGGTATTTAAATACTTCAGCTGTGATACTAAGGACTTAAGCATCTAAAAGGAGACAGATCACCAAAGAAAAAAAATTACCACCTTTCCCTTCTTCCACTAACAGAATTTTAACAAGAAACTCTTCACAGAATTAATAATTTGTAAACATCAAATGTCTGTCTCCTCTATCTTTCACAATATATTTAGTGTTGAATGTAACTGAGAAAGAATAAGGTGAGGAAACACTTTTCCTTTCAAGTGTTTTTTTTTTTTTATAAAGGGACTTTTTCAACAATGTCCTGGTTTGAGTGAAAACAGAACTAATTCTGTTCAGCAATTTTACTTTTCAGCTCAGTTCTTCTAATTAACTGCACTGTCTGAAGTTAGCAGCCTGTTCTCACAGACAGTGTCTGCTTCTAGCAGTGATAACACCCCATGTTCAGAGTTAGTACCAAGGATTGGTGTGCAGACCAAGGCCACTGCTGGGTCCTGTGTACCACATTGGGGGTGCAGAAAGCGAAAGGCTGCACCTGCAGGGAGGAGCAGACAGGACGGGTGACCCTAAACTGACCAACGAGGGATTCCAGCCCATATACAGCATATTTGGTTTAGAGCTGATGGATCCAAGGGGTCTCTGGGCTCTTCTCCCCTCTTGGACTGCCTTGCCAGCTTTTGCTTCACTTGGCTCGGGTCCTCTTTTGGTTCCTTCCTTGGAGCACCCAAGGAGGACTCTGTCCGTTCTGCCTTCGATCCTGGTCTGTGTGTTCCTGAATCTGGTACCAGAATCCAGCTCCTGAACACAGCTCCCGTCTGCTGCGGGGCCCAGTCTGGGACTGCCCCGGTGCCTCCACAGCATCAGTGGTGACAGTGATGGAATTACCATCAGGGGGCTTGGGTTTGATACTGGTTTTGTATATATTTGTATATATTCCGTTTTTATAATTATTAATTTCATTCTCATTAAAGCTGTTCTAGCTTCCTTTTCTAATCGCTAAGTCTCTCTCCCTTATTCCCTTTCTATTTCCCCTCTGGGGAGGGAGGGGGGTTAACAGAGAGCATCTGTTATAGGTCTAAGGGGCTGCCCTGACCCCAAACCATGACAAACAAGTACTCCATAAATAATTTTGACTTTTCAAGTATGGACATAGACTAACATAACAGAACACTATATTCCTATCCATTCAGAATAAACCTGTAAAATTAATCTTTCTATCATCCTTGTTTTATTTTGTGGGATAACTTCTCTAGCACAGCAAATACAAGCTCCTTGTATTCACTTTTGAGATCCTTTTCACTATCATTCAATGTAACAGTCCATAGTCATTCTGTCCCTGAGGTCTTTTTGACATTCACAATTTGTAAGTTCTGGGTCAGGAACCCTCATTTTGTGTTTGTGTAACTTCTAGCCTCTGAGCCATCACTAGTGTGGCTCAAATGATTCAACAAATTCAAACAGGGCTGGAGTCTACATACTTTCTTTTTCACATACAAAATTCCTACACCTATTAGCAGAACAGACTGAAAGAACTGACTTCTGAGACCAGTAAATGAATTGACTACCACCCTACATATGGGTTCTTATCATGAATATGTTCAGATCATAAACACACATTCTGGACATGTTTCTGGAATTCTAGAGGCATTTGCCATATACAGAGACTGAACTGTTTCAGGTATCGAATTGCAGATACGTTACATTCATTCTACAGCTATACATCAGAACGTAAGCAGAGTCTAAATTTTACTAGATATATGCTAAGTGCTCAATACTTTTACACATCAGGCACGCTTACACACCAGAAAAAGGAACATTCATTCTAAAATTAAATGCAGACATGATCAAAGAGACCTCTGTCAGTAGACAGGGTAGAACCTAATTCTCCAGTGGGGTTTTTTGTTCTCCAGATCCTGAAAGCTGAGCCATGAAGCAATGCAAGCCAAACACAACAAAATGAGCATAACTCTCAAACTGAAAGGATGAGGCACATAGTGTCACAGTTTGACACTACCTGGAAATCCTCAGTGGTTTATCAACAACAAAAGATGGATAGAATTTTTTTTTTTTTTTAATTAATCAAAATCTTTACAACTAGTTCAGCAAATGAATGGTTGGACATTGTCAAGTCATGTTTGCTTATTGTCTATTAGTGTATTTTCTTTTAAAATAAGTTATATACATGATTATCCATTTTTAAAAGCTAGAAGATCTTTTTAATAGTAAAAAAATTCTTCCCTTAGGCTACATATTTCAAATTATAAAATTCATATTACCTGTTTCAATATCAGATAAAGCAAGGTGGCTTCCAGAATCATTTAACACATTGACAAGTTCTGAATTTTAAATGTTTTTTTTTTAAAGCTTACTGTTGAAAAAAATCTCTTGGAAGTTAACATAAAAAACGTCTTCGATTATTTATCACACTCCACCCCTCCTCTGACACAAATACTTTTGTTATTGAAGAGTTCCTATAATTGAATTTCCTTGCATTCATTAGTTTTCAGAACGGTTCCACACAGAAAAGATGGCTGAATTTTAGAAAGATCATAAAATATAAAATGTGGCAGAAGAAGAATTCTTTATTTATCTGACTATTAAGCAAAATTCCTAACTTAAGGAGTTCTTTCCAGGTGGAACAGACACTGTGAGGAGTTTTGTAATATCCTATAGGTGAACATAAACACATAAAAATTAACTCATTCTAGCAACTGACATATTGTGTTTGCAGTCAGAATTAAGTTACTCCCTTAGCCCCTTCTTTTGTTGCCAGTGCACATGCACATCAATAAAATCCCACAGACTTTTCCAGTGAAAAAATTTTGATAATCCAGTTAAACAGCATTCACTGTAAATCGAAGGAGTTGAAAGAAGTAATACATAATTATAGATGTGCCTTTCCATAAGAATGCAAAGTTATTTGCATGGCTCACTAACATCTCTGGACTGTATTTTGATGGTTTTGGTTGTCTTGCAACTTAGTGAAAACATTATCTGCAAGGCAGTTTGCCATGAGGCCTCATGAAATGCAGCTGTTCACATGGCTGCCTCGTTCCCAGACAAACTGGGATTAAGTTTCTGTTGCCACAAAAGCTCTGCAGTCCTGACAAGCATTCTTCTATCCCAGTGTCAGGATTGTGTACTGGGCTACCATCTGAGGATGGCATGGGCATTACAGAGTTCAGTTTAGATATTACATACATAAGGAAAGAAAATTTTACATATATATGTATTTATTTTTTATTTTTAATCACAGAAAAGAAACTAGTAGCTGAATAGGATAAACTATTAGTATCAGTTCACACTTGATAACAGAAAATGTTATGTTACTTGAAGTGGGGGGGAAATAACACTGAAATTGTGATCAAAGTCCCCCTCTTCCAGTAGTTTTGAATATTCAAGATTGCATGCAAGGAATGGTTAAAACTTTGGTTTCAATCTACTATTATTAGATAAAAACAATTAGATTTGTCTAGACAGTCACTACTTGCTATTCAATCCTACTTTGACAGTATGTCAGTCTTCCCATAAACATTTTTTCATGTATGCCTTTATAGGATCCAAAGGAAAACTGTAATTTCTGTGTTTCTGTTTCCCCATGTTAGTATGCACTTACTATTTATCTAGAGTGTTTCTAAAGAGATTTTGGAAAGCTAAATGATAACTTTTTGCAAAGCATTTTGAAAACCACAGATGGATGATGCTGTAAAAGCACAAGAACCACACTTCTGCCATTTCTGCAAAAGGGTACAATTAGTGACTTAGATACACTGGGCACTACTGTTCTGATACTCTGTTACTATTCTGCATAAGTGATGTTACAAAGAGCTTTGCCTGTTCACCAAAGTCCCTCATTTGGAGTAACCTGAAGGATGTGCTTTGTTTGGGCTCTGGACTTCTGACTTTGCATAGGCAGCGAAGGCCTGTGCATACTATTTCTAATCCCACACGTGACACAGATCAGTAACATGCATTTCTAAAAATCAGAGAGAATAGCACAATGGTCGAAGACTGAGCTGAAACTATCATGTTTATCATATATGCCATGGCTGGGGATGGAAGCACCCGGGTGTCAGAGAAACAAATCAAACAGTGCATGTGCAACTGACTGCAAAGTTATTATAGGAAAAGGTTTTATGCAAAACCTCTTATTCTCCCACAACCACAGGTATCACGTGCCAGAAACACGACATTGTTGCATGCATTCAAATATGCTGTGCCTTTGCTTAGAGTACAGTGAATGTCTGATGGCAGTTCTAACCATAAACTTATCTACTGCTAGGCACTGAAAAGCACCACTGAAAGAGCTTCAGGGCACTCACAACTTACCATGTCCAGTTCTAGGTCTAGCTATAGCAGTCACCTGGACTCTCAGATTCCATCCATCTCTTGAACATCAAGGCCAACTAATATTTCACTAGTCTTGCAACAGACACAGAGTAAAACCACAGCATCAGTTATGTCCAATAATCCAAGGCAAGATACGAAGGAAATTTTAGAAGGTTCTTGGTCTCCTGAAGCTGGTTTCTGGTCAACACCCATATCTCATATCCATGCAGTAGAGAGCCAAGACTGATTACAGCAAAACAGCTTAAGCTAAATTATACATAAAATTATATACAAGCACAAAAGCAATTATTGACTTTGTCACATCCTCCCACCTTTTAATACATATGGTCTAATCAAATCAAATGTTCAATCATTCTCTTCAAGCTGAAAAAGCAACACAGTGAGCTTCCATCATGTTTTTTCTTTTTTTAAAATGGGCATTTGATGCTCACTAAATCAAGTTTGAAAGAATTATTTTGACTTCTCTTGCTTGTAATGACATAAACAAGTACATCTGCAACAACCCAAGATATTTCAAGTGCATACCAAGACACACAACACAGTCCCAATATACTGATGCAGAAAACCCCAAATGTACAGCCACTGCAAAAAATGCTGAAATCTCACTCCAGTTTGTGAAATTACAGACACAGTAGAAGAGAGGTTCATCTCTGCCCGGAGCTGTAAGATACTTTTAGGTCTTGAAGTTTTAATTATTTGTGAATCATGGGCATAACACAGTGAAAATATCCTTTGAAGTCATTACTGTTAACTGCACTGCAGTACACAGAATATTCTACTTTTATTCCATGAAATAATTGATGTATGATATTACAGAATAGTAATATTAGGTCCCTGGCTAAATGCCAACTGTGCAATTACTTTCTGCCTATCTAAAATTCCAGTGCAGTTGCATTTGGCAATGATAATGGACATGTTCCACCCTGAACGGTTGCTTGGCTTCACTTCTGATTAAGGAATATCCTCCTTCATCTTAGAAATATAGGCATCTCACTTTATTTAACAGAATAAATTGAGAAATTTGCACATTCAATGACTTAGTTTTTGAAGGTACATTTTTTGGTGTGTATTTTAAAACATGAAAACACTGGAATTCAGAAACTAGGAAAGAAAACTCAATGGGAAACATCATACTTCTACTCATTATATGAAATCACCTCTGCAACAAACTACAGCAGCTATTCGTCAGCATCACACAGCATTGCCCTGCTCTTCACGGCATGGAATTTGCAAAGTATTTTTCAACTGAAAACTGCAAGAGAAATTCAGGTAGCAAGTCATTACCCTCTCTCTCAGTTATGAAGGAGACTTGATTATACAA
This sequence comes from Todiramphus chloris collaris, assembly GCA_025345505.1. Taxonomy (NCBI): domain Eukaryota; kingdom Metazoa; phylum Chordata; class Aves; order Coraciiformes; family Alcedinidae; genus Todiramphus; species Todiramphus chloris. The sequence continues at coordinate 8,970,570 of JANVCC010000017.1, read as the reverse complement.
TTTACCACAGACTAAAATTGGTCTCTGTATTAAAGAGATGACAGTTTAAGATGAGAACATAGACTATGAATAAGATGATGGACAACACTGACAAGGATTAACTTATTTCTGACCTCAAGGCTAGAAGAGATTTCCCAATACCTTGAAAGGAAAAGTGGCCAAAATCTCAACATCATATTCAATCAGAATACTCAAACTATTACATGTACATTTAGGCTCGTAAGATGCACTTCAAGTATGCTTTTTTTTCCCCCTTCTGTTTTTTTTTTTGGTAGACTATTTAACCTATACAACATTTACCATAACTAAGAAAAATTATACTGCCTCAGGGATTGATACGCTTTTTCTTGCCACCTTCCACTAAATGTAGGCTTCAGTTTGTGAGTTTGACATCTGAAATCCAGTCTTTTATGAAGCATTATTATCCTAATCTAAGTAACCTCGCTTACAATGACAGTTATGAAAAGAATAAAAAAAAAAAAGCACATTATTATGACATTTATGTAGATGCAACTAGGTTAACAGTAGGACATAAATGTAAAGATTTACAAAATTTCTTAGTTCAGACGTGAATTTTTTTTTATTTTCAGTTCTCCCTACATCTTCCTATCCTTATCTTTCAGAACTTGAATTTATAAAAACATACTATTAGTCAAAATGGCAACTGGAGGGGAAAACCAAACCCCAAGCGATAATAACTAGCATCCTATAACCAACAAGCTGACTGGCTCCAAGAAGAGCCCAGCATTCATTCACACTTCTCAGGAAGACAGCAGACATTCTTGTCTCAGATCCTTACTCACCACATACACTTCACTTTCCTGAGCTGTGCAAAGCCACCAGAACAATGTGATAAACACACGTGTACAAAACCATTAATGCAACATCTTCACTTACACAGTAAATCAAAAAGAATTCCAACATGTTTTTCCTCTATGAAAATGGACGAATACTTTTTGACTTCACACAACAATATACTAATGCAAGAGTCTCAATAGCCAGCCTCCTTTTGTAATTAGACACTTCTTCAACGGTGATGGCAGATACATAGGGTTTTTTATACTGTCATTTGTATGTCATTTTTTTTTCTGTTTTAAGAGCATAGGCACCTTGATACCTTGCTGAAAAAGAAATACCGATTAAGGTGTCCCATCATGCTTCTAAACTACTTAATCTCAAAATCATTAAAAAGTAACAGGAAATAAGCTTACTCTCTGAATGCTATGGATTCAAGCCTACGTACAAATGAAGGGTTGCACTTATTTGCATAATAATTTTTATAAAAGTCATTCTTGGTTTTAGAGACATTAAAGTTCCTGTTTTCAACAGATATAAATTAGGTGACAAAAGACTACAAAAATGGTACATACACTAAACTCTGCTTCATCTACATATCTTCAGTATAAGAAGTCTCTCTGGAACATGTTTTTCCCACCAAAGCAAAGAAAGAGCTTACAGAAAGGGCTTGTGGCAATCACCTGTTTTTTCTTCCTCAAAGAGATTGAGTCTTTTGTTCATATTATAATTTCACTTAATTCTGAATTATTAAAAAAGGTATTTCTGGTACAGAAATATCTTCCCATGCTAATACAAACAAACACTTTATGGGATCTTTTCTTCCCATATTCAAAATTCCTCATCCATTTCAAATAAAAAGGAAGGTTTGAAATGAGTATAGAACTGAAATATCTTACACAAACGTAGAACAAGTTTTCTGTTCACCTACAGAAACAGTAATTAGTGTTTTGGTTTCCTCTTTCTCCTGATAGTCCCGTTAATAATTTGTAACTTGTATCCCTGCTTAACATCACCTTAACTCGGTATCTTTTGCAACTGTCTAGAGTGGTATTATTAGAACAGCAAGATACTTTTCAACGTAAGCATTACAATGAGATCTTTAATTAAAAAACAGAAACACTTCCACTTTAAGATGAGGCCTCAGCTTTTTATTTCCCTTTTTTATTAGTAATGAGCATTCATAAATACAGTGTCATGTAGGTCAGTTTTCAAACACTATGATGGAAAAGAAGTGTATGCATAATAACTGAATGCAGGTATTAATCAAAATTCTTCCAGTGGAATAGGACAATCAACTGAAATATTCAATACATATGAGAAGACACAGAACCTTGGAATCTTGCTCAGGAGTAACTTACGTGCCTGTTTGCTTATTTTATTCCAGTTACTGATTGTCACTGAAAAGGGCAAAGAAGCAGCTCCACTGTTTCAAGTGGTAAGTTTTCTTGGAACGTGATTGTTACTGATATTCTGGCATTTGCTGCATTTTGTCTTAAAAAATTTGTCTATTTAATGGACCTCTCATAGAGCAACACACCATTTACAGTGGACTCCTTGGTCATGTGCTACTTATCCTCACTCTACAAAATACTTCACTACATATGTAGAGTAGACATCTAGCACTGGTAATTTATATACAATAATTAGTAACTCAAGAATTTGACTTTTAAAGGAATTCCTCAGCTAGCACTTTACAACCTGAGCTCTGTATAACAGCTAATGGCCTCCAAGGCAGCCATACCACTCTCAGAAACTTCCCTCCAACAACTTGGAGACGTGAATTAGCATCATTAGCAGTTAAACATTCAAATATCAAAAGATCTACTGATGAGAACAAAGAATACATTGCAAATGAACACTGGCCTCCGCTTTTATTTTTGTAATGTAGCAAATCTTCTGCAAAATAACTGGAGTCCAGGGCAAACCCTCCAGGACCAGAATCAAGCCACAGAAAGTCTATGAATTTTCATATTCTTCAGTACTATGGCGAAAAATAATTTTCCCTCAAAACCCACAGAGTATTTGAAACAGAAGAAAAAATCCCTGCATCCTTAAAAAAAAAAATAAAAAAAAAATCTCCCTCTAGTGATGACAGTTTTCAAGAACAGATCATACCTTGCCTTCCTTGCCTCTCGGAACCAAGTACTTTTTTTTTTTTCTTTTTTTCTTTTTTTTTTTTTTAAAAACCCTAACATTTGGGATCAGTTCTTGGGTGCTTTTGAGGCTGGCAGTGCATCAGGATGGAACATGACCTCCTCTGCTCTGCGGCAGGTTAAGCAGTCTGATTGAACATTGCTGCTAATTAAGAGCTCTTGTTGTTTGGCAGGACCACCAGAGTACCTTCTGCACTTGTTCATGACAACAGCACCTCTTTCAGAAATTAACTCTTGATGAGTGCAGACAGGGGGCCCAGCTGGTTCTCCCAAATCCTCCAACTATATAAATGAAGCATAATAAGAACACTGGTGACTACTGAGAGAAGAAAGGCTATTCGTGACCTTTTTTTAAAAAGCAGAGTATACTTTTACATTGACTTAATTTTCTACACTGGGGGTAGATAATGCAGCTGGGAACTGTGTGAACAGAACTAAGAAACACAGGAGGTGACAGTGAATAATTTTGTAAGAAATATTTTATTAGGCAAGCTAAAATATAATTTTGTTCACAGGGATTTCAAAATCAATAAAAAATATTCAGTAATCAGCCTACAAAAAGAAAATTTCACAACAAAGCTGAAGACGAAAAAGAAAAAGGGTTTGTGAAAAAAAAAATCATGTTATTAAAATTGATTTGATATTTAATTTCTAAATCTTTAGGATGCATTCAGAAGTGCAGCTCTGTAAAATTCAAAAGGGAAGTTCCACATGTAGAAATAGTACAGGTTGCCCTATAAAACACGTAAAGAGGTAAATCCTCCACAAAATACAAACCACTCTCATTCAGTGTTAATATTGAAGCATATAACGTCAACTGACAAATTACTGGCATCTCTGCTGACACTTCTGCAAGTTAGCACAATTTTGCCCATCCAAAGATGTGCTTCCTGAAGACTTGGCATGAAAACACACTAGAAGAGCAATGGCAGAAAGCTTGCCGTTATTTTTGCTGTACTTACTCTGCATGGGGTTCCAGACTTCAAGACAGCTTCCTTAAGATCCAAATCAAATTCATAAGGTGAAGTCTACAAATTGACTTCCAGATAAAACAAAAATGGGTATCAAGCTGGTAACAGAGTAGCAAAAGTACTGTCTATGCCACAGTCACAAAACAGTGATTTCTTGTTCCTTTGCATTGTTTCAGAATCTGTACACAGGCCCTATGTGTCTGTCAAGCTTAACTTGGTTGTTAAGAGCTGAAGCTTACAGAGATATAAGAATATTTATTACTCTTTTAATGTAATAGGCCACACTGATGAAAATATTTTAAGTAGGAATTAGAAATAATTACATAGAGAAATAATTACATGTGAAAAGTGCTTGACTACACCCTTCTGTGCTAGACACTAACAATAAGATATGAGAAAAGAAAGTGAAAAGCTATGATGATGGGAAACAATAATTCCTCTCAGTTAAAAAGGGCATTTTAAAACAATTCAGTCCTTTTATTTCTCTTCTCTCTGCCACCATTTGGTTACATCTTGTATGAAGCCTTATTTTCAAGGTTGTTGATGTCAGAAAAAAATCTGAGAGTGGACAATATACATTTGCTCCCTTTAAAAAAAAGAAGTGAGACTATAATAAGAGTATTCAAATATTTTCTTATAGTGCCTAAAGAAAGAATTCATTACATGTGTCTCGCTGGCACAAAAAGTACCACCAGAATGAAATACTTGGACACATACACAAGAGATGTGAAGCGCACATGTTCTGTGTGATTGAAAAAGTTTATAATACACATCCTTACTTAATTATAATTTGCTTTTTTCCTTCTAAGATGATTTCTACTTCAGAAAAAAAAAGAAAAATAATCGAACATTCAACCTAAACTAAAATTAAGGATGCCTCAGTGGTCAACTTACTCAGAAAGTATTCAGATTAAACATAATATTTTAGTGGTGGTAGGATGTTACATCACACTGTGGTGGTACATGTGTATTTTTTAAGGTGCCACAGATTCTGAAATGCTGTAAATATATACTGCAGTTTAAAAATCAAAACATACTAGCCATGACGGGTCCATAGGTTAGTTGGAAAAACATAACTCAAAAAACCGAAATAGCAAATAAGTACCACCCATAGCTATTTTTTCTTGAGTATCAGTGAATGTACAGAACTAGTACCATTAGAATTTCTTTTCCTTCTATGTTGTTAAAAAAAGAGGAGAGAACTGACTCTCTTTTTCTAATTCATAGTTTCAATGGCCTCCTTTCAGCTTTTTCAAAATTTTTCATATATGTGGAACCAAGCACTGTGGAGCCACAGGAGGAGGACTGGAGAGCAAAGAGCAAGCACCTGTGAATCAGTTAAATAAGAAAGGATAAACATGAGCTGCTGTTAATAGCTCCATCTACATCAGAGGTGTAGAGAAGCACAGTGAGTTTTTCACTGACCATTTCTAATTGTGAAATACAGCACTAAGATGAATTAAATGTGTGTTCTCTCTCACGTTCCTATGCCAAACTAAACTCTAAAGGACAATGTCTGAGGGCAGCAACAGATGCCATGGAAGATTTTTACTACAGTTCTCAATAAACCTGTTCAGTTTACAGGATGGATAGCAATTATTATTTAAGCCCTGAGCACCTGTATTTTAAGAGTTAACATAAATCACCTTTTAAAAAGTAACTTTGATTCATACCCTTTCCACTTTTCCACCACAGATGTAGGAAATGTTTCCTATTCATTATGACTCCTGTTCTGTGAAATGATCTCTCCACCTTTTCTGGATGAGGGCAAAGAGGGAAGGGAAAGCTGCATACCAAGTCTCAGGCCTTCAGTTAGGAGCATAATTATGTGTTGTAGTGGGCTTCAGATTTCCTCCAACAACCCCTTTTTCCAAAATCACCAATTGGTAAGTGTTCAATTGGTAAGTGCTCAAAGGCAACACAGCCTTAATTAAAGGTATCTTTAAGCCATCTGTTAGTTTTGGGAAGAAGGCAATTCAAGTCTCCCCATACAAGCAGTAATTCTTCTTGCCATGGGAAACAGCTGCATCCAGGCTAAAAGGTATATTCCACAATCTGGAACTGTTAAAAGAAAGAACAGACTTAAAACAAGACTTCTGGACAAATGTAAGAGACAGGGAACTGTGAAAGGAAAAGTTCAGAATCTGGTTAAAGTGGCAGACATCAAAAGTATAGTCCAGGGCTCAAGGAGGGGATTAAAAAATGCGCCTTATTCCAAAAAGCATTCCAGAAAAACTATGGCACTTCCTATCAAGCCACATGTAAGAGCATTGTACTGTACTTGGCACATACACAGTCAAAACACTATGTAAAAGTAATAATTACAGCCTCAGTTTGTTAATGAATTTCTACTCATACTGTATCTTGTTGCACAGTGGCAACACTGTAGTTAAAGGATCAAGTTCTGGTATGACTGATTGAAGATTCATTTCTACTGTAGTGAGAAACTTCAATTCCTTCCCACATCAGAAGGATCTCATTGATGCAGCATTTCATCTTCAACTTTCATGTAAATATCCACCAAGAGCAATGTTAAACTGTGCTACATGCGTAGAATAATTCTTTCAAACCTGGCCATAAGAGCTGATAGGTCAACAACTTAAGAAAGATGATGTTCTATCAGAGCAAAGCTGCAGCTAGGTTAGCATCCCAACCACAGCAATGATCCAAAGCATGGCCCGGATAGAATAACTGACAGGAGCATGAACAAAACCGTACCTTACCAGGATAGTCTCCCTGCTTTTAACAATTTGCAGCTCAGAAGCTTCCTGAGCTGAAGGCAGTATCTTTCCACGTAACAACTCTCAATGGATTTCTTTGCTATGAACTCAACTGTGCAGCGATTTTATTTGCATTTACGGAATTACTTTTACATCTTTACATACTCTGTCATTGCAAAAGGTATACTTCACATGCACACACTGTGCACCATGAATCTTTCATCTCTCGTTTGAAGTCGGTTTCTTTCACACACCCACAGTCCATTTCTCTTAAGTCACACTCCTAAATTTTCTCAAAACATTTAGCTGGGAGATGTGACGCACAATGCTTAAAATTCATTAAAAGTCAAACAGAAATGAAATGGCTTTGTTCTGCAGACAAAGTAACTCAACTTTGGAGAAGACACCTACCAACAGTTGGTGCCCTTGTGGGTGATCACAGTACCAGCTAATCTCAGAAGACCATTGGTAGTGTACAAACTCCTGAATATGAATAAGCATTTTTTCTTATGATAACTTGTTGTTATTATAAATGGTTTTAGTCAATTATGTTTTAGTCAATTATGTTTACCTAAAGAGACCTTAGGTTTCACAAGAAAAAGAAAGCTAAAGACAGAATGAATTAAGAGTTGAGAAAGCTGCTCAACAGTCAAAACAACAGCACTTAGCACCCTTAATTTGCATGGTGCCACCACCCAGGCACAAGGAGGGATAGAGGATCAAGAAGTTCAAGAACTCATCATCTAACAAGAGATACTACCTTTCTTTGCATGTTATACCTAACTAAAACACTCAGGCCATCACAGCTAAGAATTGTAACAATATTGTAAATTTTTTTTTTATACTATTAATTTATCTTCAACACACCTCGGTTTTCTTTAGGTTAAGTCACTTTTCTTCACACTATATGTAGACCTCTATATAGATATCTGTATAGATATCATCATAGTCAACATGTAGCCGATCAGCTTGTACAATCTTCCTTCAGTTTGAACCCATCCAACCTAATCAATGCATTGTTTTCTGAAAATACCTGAGTTCGGTTTCATTCTTTTCCACTCGTGTATTCAGACCGTACAGAACACTCCAGGAGCATTTGTAGTAGAAAGGCACAGACGGAAAAGACAATTTAGCAGAGACTGAATTACTGCTATTTCACAATTTACTCCTCCAAAAAAATGAGAGAACCATATCTCTACAATGTCCTGTCAAGGTCTACACAGAGCAGTGATCACATGTTTCTTCTTTGACAAAATTATTCAACTCCAGACTTCCCTGTTATGACAACTTTTCCCTTGGTGTAATAAAAAAAAAATAGTTATACTAGGTTGAAATACTGCACACTTTTCATTGCATTTGCAGAGACTCAGTCCAGATGAGTATGCTCTACTTAAAGAGCTTGCTATTTTTTAAATTTTTTTTAATCCCCTCAAACAAATCCACAAATATATTTTCAAAAAACAAAGTAGTCAATAAAGATTCATACTACTGACTTGAATGTTAATTAATATTACTGAAATGTTCTGTAAATACAAATGAATATTTAAAATTGAAACATTCAGTTGGGGGTTTTGGATTGTTAGTCTCAATTTTTATTCTTTAGTTCATGTCACTGAGCACTATATGAGAAATAAAGGACGGAAAAAAGCCCCAATCTCAGAAGACTGCTTTAGTCTGCTTCATGTGTCCATTTTCTTTTTTAAAGTTTGCTTTGAGTTTATACAAAGAAATGAAGATTCAGTATCTCCAAATTCCCACAACAAAAGAGGGAGTCCCCAAACCTTTTGTTTTCAAAAATGAGGAGACATACTACATAACTTTGTAACTCATTGTACATCTTCCTATGCGCCAGCAGTATCGCCGTCATGAATGGTCTAACCGTCCTGCCACCACTGTTCTCTGTATTTATGTATGTGTATATAAATATCAATTCTAGTAAGATGTCTGCAATGAATTTATAACAGGAAGTAGCATCCTCAGAGGTGCCCAAGAACTACTGCATATATTTATAAGTTGTATTCAAGTGTAAACTTTTTATATTGAGTTTCATGGACAAAACTCCCAAACTTCTATTGATGTGAGATCCATCTTAAATTCTAGAGTAAAAAAAGAAATTTAAAAAAATTCCTTCCTCAAAAAAACCCAAAAAGGATACCATATCAAGGCATGAGTCTCTAATAAATAAGATGTACCTTCTTGCTTGCAGGTGAGGATTTTTTTTTTTTATTTTTGCACTCAAATGGAATACTCCAGTTAAAAAGGGCACTTGAAAGTTTTCTAATCTGCACTGCTAGCCTTCGGATAGACTGCTACAGAAATAAACTGATATAAAAAATAATTTTTGTCATATTAGTATTTACTTAGTTGAATTTTTAGAGGCTGGCTAACATTAGATTGACCAATTTCACATTACGATCTTGCACACTACCAAAGTCAAGGATTTTGCAGTAGTAGAGGATGTTTTCATTGAAATGTTGCATAAGAAATCTGCTACAATATTCTCATGCAAAATAAGTTTTGTAGCCCAGGAAAGAAGAACAGAATAAATAAATTATCTTTTTTTTTCCTGACTTGCATATTATTTTTTTGTTATTTTAACAAAGAAACGTGACCTTAAATTGATGGTAGGCTTACATGTCCTATGCTACGCAAGTATAAAGACAAAAGCTTTGATTCCCTACTATAAACATTTCACCTGAGGTTTGGCAATGCCTGTGTTATCAATACAATGAGCTACAGCAGGATCTTCATTATTCTACCTGCTCCACAGTTATCAATGGGCTTTCTGTCACCAATGGCTCAGAAAACTAGCCAATAAATTAGGTTGTAAAAAATCACAAAAGATGATGATCTGAAAGGATTTTAAATCTGAATTTATTTTTTCTCTTTATATTAAGCTATTACTGGATTAAGGAACTTACACTTTCAGACCAAACATTATCAGTTGAATATGGACAATACATTCATTCCTGACAGACCAAACACTGAGATTCAAATTACGTGTATACATAGTTGGAATCATAAGGTTCTGAACAAGGCAAGTTTTCTGAAAGGAAATAATCAAATAACAGACTTTTCTTGGAAAAAGGAAGCACTAGTACAGGTCATAGATCATGAAAGAAAAATAAAGCATCATCTTATACTGAAGGTGGAAAAGGCCCCCAGATTCAGTGCCAAATTTGCCCCATGGTGTGCATATCATTGTACAATAATATTCACAACAACTAAGCTGATTTGGCATATTTGGTGGAGAGAGTACAAGGACCTTTAATCATCTCTGACTTTGAGAAAAAGATGTATGTGGATGAAGATTAATTCACTAAAACAGGAAAGAAAAATTAGAAAAGAAAAAGAAAAGATTAAAAAAAAAAAGAAATGGAGCACATCTGAACTCCATAAAAGATTTCACTACTCTTTCAGGGAGTAATGCAGTCAAATTTACACATTTATAGGCTTTTCGGGACAAATTTTACCTGAAACAGATTGAACTCTTGCAAACCAAACGTGAATCCAATTTTTTTTCTTGTAAAATAGTTATATGTACATTGTACTCATGAAAGTTAAAGCAGAAAAGGTGAAAACACAAACTGAAAGATGTTTAATTTCCTGGTATTTTTAATTGTTAAGGTCTAATGAATCTACACGTCAAAAGTGAATTATCATTAAAACTGCTCTTGCGTTTTAATATAAAATAGGCAGTATTTATTTTAAAGCTCATTCACACAGTAAAGAAGAATTGGGTTTTGTGCCTGACTTCTTAAATTCCTACAAATATACACTGTAGCTAAATACCAAAAGCTATTATCACCTCATCAGAGACATTTGCTTTCAAATGAAAAGAATCGTTTCAGCAAGTTGCAGCTGCCACTCAATATCTGTGATACTTTTTTTTATTAGATGACCTTATCCTGCTCTTACTACAATACTTTACCATTTCAGTCCGCTGCTCTTTTGTGTAGCTCCAAATAAAACATACTATTTATCCATAATGGTCCAACACCAGCATTTTCCACTATGAAGGGTTTTTTTCCATGGGCATTTATTTCTATTTTTATCAACTCCAAAAATTCTATAAATATGCAGTCAAGTAAGAGAAAAAATAAATACAAGACATCACATTATGTTAGCTGTGTTCCTGATTGCTCTTACTATGCTGTTACATTGGTGGTTAAAAGAAGACAGGAATTTTTTGTTATACCACAGGTTTTCAAAGTATAGCTGTGCCATTTGCAAGCAGCAATTGGTTAATGAAGCTAAATTTAATTAGCTCAACTTCCTTGCAGATCCCATCAAACGCCACTATTTGATGTATTCTGTAAGATGACCAAGTCTCCTACAGCTGGCTAAGTGTCACAATGAAAAGGCATCTATACTTATTTCTGGGAACTGAAATGAGCTGTTTTAAGTGGAGCTTTTCTTCCATTTTCTGAGGCTGCACTGCTCTGACCTTCCCAAAATCAATCCTTTGCGGATTAACATGTAAAGCAGTGTCGAATTAATTTCAGAAAGCGAATATGAGATCAGCCTGGGATCATACAAAACATCTAACTCCTAAATACACTAATGCTTCTAGCCGCTCAATGAGAAGCTGTCAATAAAAAGAGGGAGGGGGTAGTTAGAAGGATTTGAAGCGTGGAGCAATCTATCAGGCTAGTTAGAGCTTTTGCCTACTTCTGTGGCATGGCTAATGCATTCCTCTAGAAGTTAATCCTATTTCTAAAGACCCTCCCGTGAGGAGCACATAGGCCGTGCCGAATGAGAACTAAAATGCATTAAAATTCTCAACAACGTCACCAAAAGGCACACTAGTAGATTCTGAGAGTTGACAATAAGATGGTTCATTAAAAGTGCAAGGTCTTAAAGAGCCGACTTTTGTTACACTATGTCGGATAGAAAACATTCAACGCATCTTTTCTGATGCACCTGCAAACAGCATCACCTTTTAAAAACTGATTAAAAAAAAATCCAAATAAATACATATAAACTTATATTAATGCTACCAGTGTAAATAGATATTGTCACAGTTTCCATGACACTGCAAATCCACTACAGAAGAGTCAAGCCCGCTTTAAGCAGGTATTTATGTACAAAACTTATTTAGTATTTGTTACAGAGGTACAACACATGCAAATATGTTTAGGTACGTTTGCTTGTACTTCAGAAAGAAATAAAAGTAAATTATCAAGTTACTACCTGAGAACATAGCACTTGTACTACACCAATGCTGGGTTTCACAAATGTCAGTAATATTGTCAAATGCACACTTGGTCTGCACACCATGATACAGTTAGCCAATTTTTTTTTTAACAGAACATTGTCTCTAAGTCAGTAATTTAAGCATCAATGAGCAATAAAGCAAGAAAACCTCTGAACAGGCTAAATATCATCTGGATACCTTCTGCTCTGTGGGCAGCGACATCAAAAGTCTCAAAGGGCAAAACCAGAATCTTATTCATGAGTGAAGACAGAATAAAAGAAGATGGGAACAACAGAAAATAGACATAGTTCATATTATGAGGCAAGTTTTCTTACTAATTATGAGAGGGCAGTGAAGCTATATTATCTGAATATAGATAATCTTTACAAAACAAAAGTATCCATTTCACATGAAGAGGCAATACAAACTTGTTTACTCTTGATGTCTTGATGTTGAAGCGTGATTGGGAGAACCAAAAAGCAAATCCTTTGCCTTCTGTACACCTAGAAACTTTTGGTGTTTTCAGCATGTGAAATGTAATAGACGCAGGTTAAGAAGTGTGCAGTAGTGTCATCAAAACTGGATCAAGCAGGTGTCTTGTCAAGAAGCACACTGTGCACAAAATACTTTAGAAAATTGCATTGAAAGCATATATTTTCTACTCCTCAAAGTTTAGAAAGTGAAACACATATGCATTGCTCCTAATTAAAGACTAGAGATCTCATGAAACTTATCACTAATAGTAAACTATACTTTCACAGAATAATTCTTGACTATGAGATTCCAGAATAAATCTTATGGTAAGAAAGGTCCCATTTAATTTCTAACCTGATGAAATCTATACAGGATAAATGAAGAACAACAACAACAAAAAAAATCAATAGAGATGAGTGTGATTTCCAGAAACTCATTTGTGATCCTCACATCATACATATACGTGGTCTAGCACAGTGACTAAAATGTGCTGTGATTTGCTAGCAAAACTGACTGAGAATTCAACCACCTCCAATTCAGAAAAGGAATGGAATTCAGGTTTTTAGGCCAAAAGACTCTGGCAAAAAGAATTTTATGACTGTTCGAGATCATACTTCATCTAGCTGTTTTTTAGTCAACACTATTCATTAAAATGCCTTGCCGACATCGATGTGTAAACAAGCTCAGAATATAACACGCGAGACAAGCAAGCAATTCATCAGTGAGCAATTCTCACCGTAAGCAGGGGGAAGGGATTTGTACCACCACATTTTGTTAAGCCGTCACACAACTAACTTTCGGTTGGGTCTGCTTTTGTGATATAATCCCATAATCAGCACACAAGCACCATCTTGAAGATACTTTAAGAGAAGATGGAAAATCCAAACCAATATTTTCCGCTATTTCTGACTACCACAAACTGACCTACTTAAAGATGAAAAAACCCAATGTTTTAATGCATTTTTCCCCTCAACAAAAATGATGTCCATTTAGCCTTTTAGAAAGGGAATTGAAGGGCTAGTGAAAGATTGCAACGTTGACATTAAAACGTTTCACACTCTAAAATCACAGGAAATGAACAAACACATAGTTTCCACAATACAATGGACTGGCATAAGTTCACCTAAACTTAATGGGATAAAGTCTCTCCTCACAGAAATAACTGAATCATGAGAAACAGCTACAAAAAAAGAGGTCATTAACAACAATTAAGTAAAAACTGGAAACTATATGAAAAGTTGATTTAGTACTCAGTGTTGCATTTAAAAACTAAGGACTGACTTTTCACTGAAAATCCTATAGCTGAATAGCTCTTAACACACACTTCCACTCAGAAAATAAGGTAATGGCTTTCTCATATTATTCAGAGAACCTGAACTTTAAAAAGTTATAAAAGTGACACATTGCTGGTAATTTTTAACAATTCTATCACAGAACTTAAAGAGAATTAAAGAGAATTTAGTGAAGGCAAACTAAACAATACACTGTAATTCCACTTCAACTCACCATTTTTTGTGCCGTAGATATTTTTGTGGCAATATTTATGTTCATATAGGTTTATAAATATTTGTGCAGCAACTTAATGCATCTCAGTCTTCCAGAATTTCCAGATTCCATCCTTAATATTTTGTCAGAATTCCAAAAAAGGTATTATTGACCAAAAGGAAATGGAAGCAATAAATGTAACTAATTTGTACAGCATAGCAAACATGCATTGGTTTTACTTAAAATACTCCCAAAAAGGGAAGTTGGTAAGAATTTGCCTCTGAAAAACCTTTTATACCAATTTCTTCCCATAAAGGATACAAAAATGGAAACTTACATTTTATGAGGTGTAAATATATTTGTGAAATAATATTGTGAGCAAACCTACACAAATCTGAGTAAAGAAAAGATTTTCTTCAGGACAGCACTGAAGCCACACGATACAACTCCTAGTACAAAACAAAGCTTAAGTGAGAAGATCATAACTGAAGATTAGGAGTCTTTTATCCTCTACCTGTACGTGAAGAGAAAGAAAAAGGAATGGAAACTGTATGCTCTAATAACATACTGTTCATTCTGAATTTTTAATTGGTTTTTTTTTTTGGTAAGGGAGAGGGCAAAGAAGTTCTCCAAAGAGGAGGAACAGTATTTTGAATCATACATATCAATAAAATGGGAGTTACATGATGTGCTTGTGTTAAGTCTGATATTACACCAAAACTACGTCATGTCCTTGGAAAGGCAGCTCATGGGAAATGCCTCATTTTTCTTAACCTAAAAGACATGCACAACATGTGGAAATGTTTCTGTAGTTATACAATAAGGTTGTGCTGCAGAGAAGTCAGTGATTTTGTACAACTGGACTGAAAATCAGATTTTGTTCCTGCTGATGAAAACCTGATAGTGCTTCCAATTGCTAAACTGACATGGTATTTTTATGTCCTATCTGTTAATTTACGAAGTGAAATTAAATACTATTAGGAATGAAAAGGTTATGCTGCTATTGTGTAAGTAAAGACTAAACTGATCAATGATGTATCGTGGGTCTAGCAGATACTGCCTGCAATAATCCACCATTGAAATAATGTATATACAGAAAGACTGACCTTTTATAGCAAATGTTTTTCAGGTAGTGTTATTGTCAAACAGGAAGATACACACACATATATATATATAAATACAAAACTAACATAATTTCTGTTTTTTCACATTTCTAATATTTCAGGGAAATTTAAGTACTTGGAAAAGTATGTAGGTGATGACAATATAATTTTCAAGACTCTTCTTTTTGTATTGCCTGTCACTTTGCACTTACTTTCCCATACTAGAATATCAATTATTATCAGGTTATGAAGATAAGCCTGTTATAGGAAATAAACTACTACTATCACCATAAAGATGAGGGTCATCACATCTCAGAAAGGGTAAGTTATTGAACTGCATTTGGTAAAAGCATGCTCACAATTACAAAATATATCAGATAAGACCATAACAAGGCACTTCATTTATGCCATGCTTAGCAGAAATATTACTAATTTCTGTTGCATTTTGGTAGCTATACACCAGAGCCTGTTCAGTGTAAACCTGAAAGCTCTCCAAAGGGCAGTATAACCAACCCAGACTCTGAATATCTTTCTGTAGAGTTCTTTCATAACCAGCCCTGAAAATCTCCCAAAGGCAGGAACCTTGCTGCTTAACCCAGATGGCCCTAGGCACAGCAATGGACTGCTTCTGAATGAACGGCTATTGTACTCCGATATTTAAAAGGCAGGTTCTATGCAAAACATCCAGCAATACTCAGCTGCCAACATGGAGACATTTGTGCATTCTCACTGTGTCAGAAAAAGTTATCCTACCGTCTTTACTGATTAAAACCTGCCCAGACAGTTATTATCCACCATGACTTTAACACAGCATAGGTGTGCTAAAATACATGTAAGTGTATTCATGCACCTAAATTTATGAATTTTACAAGATATTGAGCATCTGAACCACTCACATGCCTAAAAGAATGCATGTGCTTAAGCATTTTGCTGTACAGGAAGAGCTACAAGCATGTTTTTATTATAATATAACCACGCAAATTTCATAATTCTTTCTGCTTAATGTTCTTCCGCTCAAATCTAGTATCAAAATACTAAGAATGCCTAAATTCTCATTTTAAGGTCTACAGCAAACACAACACTGGGGAACCTCCTTAGACTTTTATTCCAAGTCATTTCAAGACAGACAGATGTTCAACAAGATCCAGAAAATGCTGCTTGACGGATTGAAAAGCATTTCTCTAAGTGGATTAAAAGACTACAAGAGTCAAGATGCTTCTATTTGTGCTTCACACAATTATGCTCTTTAAAGAGACTGTGTTAAAACTGTTACCATGGTGTCTATATTCTAAGGTTACATGTTGACAAGTATGTAATTAAAAAACAGCAGACACTTCAGTGAGAATCTGCTCCTGATCACCAGAGTTAAGCTGTTTTAGAGAGATTGTTCTGACCATGTGTTTAGCACATTCAATTCTTACCTACTTTAAACAACAATCATAAAAGGACTTTTTCCACACTATAGCATAAACCATATTTTTATTTATTTATCATCTATACCAGATTTTTACTGCTTGGCCATGCTACTTTCTAATAATTGAGTACCAACAAGCAGCTTTGTCTAACAGAATGTAGAAAATTCATTAAGAGCTTGACACTTTCACTGACTTAAATCCATTTTACAACTCCAGCTCTTACAGTAGAGCAAAAATCTTTTTGGTTTAGCACCCAATCCAGTAAAATAGCAAATTCTTCCAAGGGGATGACAGTGTGTCTATGACTGCAGAGGCTTCAGCAGCTAAAGCATGCTCTATATGCCCCTCACAGTCCTCCTGTCAAAGCTGCACATGCAGACTCTTTGTTTTGTGTTGAACACTACAAAAGATCGAAGGACAAACAGAGCTGGGCAAACCCTCTGTCCATACAACACTACATATGCCAAGAGAGGAGTCTGTAAGTGAACCAGGGTTCAACAAAGCCCAGTGTGTGCATACCTCAAGTTAGCATGATGACAAAGGATGCTGTTGGTTTCCTTGACTCATCAGACATTCTATTCACCTGCTAAATTATGTGAAAATGTTAAGAGATCTGCCTTGTCTTTACTACGATGCTTGCTCTGTCAGCTCACTTATGGTTAAGTTTTTAGCAATAACAATACCAATGACGATAGTGGGCTTCTCTGTGTCTTTAATGCTCATCTGCTAGAGCAATTTTCTGTTTAACACATTAAAAGTGGGTAAAGAAACAACGTATATTATTTTATTTAATTCTATAAAATACTGTGTTTCACTTAAGGGAATTAGTGCCTTAAGCAATAAACAGAAGTATGCAATAAATGGCATATGTGGGATCTATTAACCTAAGTGCTTGACTCTACCATCTAAATAATCCGCTTTTAGGGTTTCAGATTTAAAAGTTTATACATAAATGATTCCTAAGAAAGTTTATTTCTTTTATATATATACACACCCACACACACACACACACACACACACTTTGGATCTAATAGCATATGCTGCTTCTGAGGTGGTGGTGCTGGTCTGACTTTTGATCCCCTGAAAGTTCATTTTTCAACTCTCAGAAAAATTACTGGTAGTATGAGATGGTGTCACCAGAATAATTACCAGACAAAGCAGGAACTTGTTTGAAGCTCCTGCACTTTTTATTTCTAGCTTATGTGGACAAGGCAGCTTAAGGGTCTTCCTAAGTTACCCCCTGTGTCCTTTTCTGTGTTGCTACCATATGTTTTGTTTGCTGTGCTGAGGATTTGCTGCCTGCCTGCTTGATACAGCATGTCAGGCTGATGTAAGATGGATGATGCTTCCATCTTTCTCCCACCTCCTTCCAGCATTGTTCTGGAATAGAAAAACTGCCCAAAGAAGAGCAACTAATAATAAATCATGGAGTGTGGGTTTGGCAGACATTTTGCCTGGGACAGAGACAAGATAGGTGAGGAACTGGGAAAATAGTACACTGAGGTCTTTCCTCCCTATTCACAACCCACTCTCCAAACAGACTAGTTGACTGTGGATGAAGCCGGTAGACTTGTATTGCATGCTGTCTGTAGGGGGTCCCATAAGTCATCATTAAGCCTGCTGTTTATCCTGTATGTCAGCATTGCTTCTTATCCACTGTCCCAGTTAAGTAAGAACAAGACAGTGCACAAGTAGAGATATAAAATTTACAACCATTTTGTCCTGTTTTACAGTTAATACCATCCAGACATAACAGTTCACATGAGAACATTACAGAATTGCATCAATGGTTTATGGTAATCAAGACAATACTGATCTCCTTGATGAAAAATGAGAATAAAATCCTAAATATTAAATATTACCTTTCCCATACCTTGTATATCTGTCTGTATAAAATGTAATACATCATCTTAATATGTATCTAACAACTATTATGTCAAACATAAATTCTTTAGCTGAGATCAACATCTTCAATTATATGCAGAAAATGAATTGTTTGCTTTTTGTCCTTTTCTTCCCATAAATGCCTTAATGCATAAGAAAGTATTTTTCTGCACACCCCCCCCCCCCCCAAAAAAATATAAACTGGGATTATATCAACAAACATCAATGCTAATTTAAAAATGGATTAACAATTAAAGATATGAAGTACATTAGCATTGATCTCCAGTATGAAATAGTTGTGCTCAATAAGCTAATCTGTAAATTTGATTGAGTAAATCCTGTTTACTAAAGTATACTATAAGCATAACTTAAAAATACAGAATGAAAATTCTGCTCTTACTAAAAAAAAAGATTTCAAAACTATCATATCTGGTTTAGACAGGAATGGAAAGCCATGATTTTCTCCGTCAAGAATGTATTACTACAGAGATACTGAAACTTCACCTGGCACAGTGATGACAACATACAAGTCAGGAAATGTTCACTCAATGCTACAGAGAAGGGACTGACACACAGTGAGCTTGGACAGTGAAATAAGAAATACGTAATGGGGTAAAACCTCTTCTGTTTTTTCTCTAAGAGCTTGCTCATATACAAAGTTGTACCACTTTACAACTATTCTGCTAGACAGGAAAGGGAAATAAGAAAAATTGGTGGAAATAGATCTTCATACCTATATAACTATATTTATTCTAGGAGTTGTATCAATACAACTACATTGGTTAAAAAAAATAAATCCTACCTCTGACTGACAGGTTTAAATACTACAAATCTGTTTAGAACAAACCTTAATGTTGAATGTGAAACTTTAAACTGAGTAGGTAAGTGCTGCTAATTGACAACAAGTGAAGCACAAAACTGACAGCATTGAGATATGGTATTTAATTCTGGAAAAAAAAAAAAAAAAAAAAAGAAATAAGGAGATTTCATTAAGAATGAAGAAAATTTTTTTTTTTATTTATGGAAATTAAATTATAAAAAAAAAAAAAAAAAAGAAGAAATAAGGAGATTTCATTAAGAATGAAGTGAACTTTTTTTTCTACTTGTAGGTAACAACATTTTACTGAGAAGTTTAAAAGGCATACAAAATTTCCTTTTTATCATAGAATGGTTTGGGTTGGAAGGGACCTTAAAGATGATCTAGTTCCAATATTCCTACCATGGCAGGGACACATCCCGCTACATGAGGTTGCTCGAGGGCCCATCCAACCTGGATTTGAACATATCCAGTGATGGAGCATCCACAACTCCCCTGGGCAACCTGTTCCTGTGTCTCACCACTCTCAGAGTGAAGCACTTACTTCTTATTTCCAATCAGCAGTTCTGTTTTGTGATGGGTCAAGTTGAGATGGTTGCATTTCAAAACATAAGAAATAATAGTCTTAGTGAAGACAGACAAATAATAGGCACTGATGTAAGGAAATTTAGGACAAAACTCAATGCACTCCACACAGAAATGCAGAATTCTTTCCAATTCTTTATGTTCTCCTCTTAACCCCAGCTAGGAAAAAAGAACACTTGATTTTTCTATGCAATCATTGCAACAAACCCCTTAATAATGGAACTGACGGGCCTTGAGATAGAACAGATCTTACAGTATCAAAATCCTGAAAAAAAAAAATATTGCATTTGAGATGAAAAATATGAATACATAGAAAAAAGATCCTTCATCATTCACTTCATGAAAAGCAACCAGTTATAATATCAAAACTTAGCACCAACTGACATAAATAAATCAAATATTCAGACTGATAAATATTTATTCATCCAGTTTTACCTCAATTTGCAGGCCCTCTAAAAGACAGATGAATTATCTAAAAGTTAGGTATATTCCAGCAGCCACCTGTAGAAAGGGAATGCCCTTAGTTCACCACATCTGTAAGAGACTAGTGGGTTTTGTTGCAGTCTGGTCCAAGAGGAATGAACCTTTGACATGTATCAGTGTCATAATGCTGCAGTTCTCTCAAAACTACATGGTCTCTCTGTTGCTGTAGGCAACACTGGCTATGCGTAAATAGTGAGTAGTGTAACAGTACGAGCAGATCTACAGAGCGGAACAGCTGGTGATGAGGACAAAACATCTTCACTACAAAAGGGCTGGGGGGTGGATTCAGCAGTAACTCCGGTCTGCTTCCAGGGGCTGAATGCCAATGACTGGTTGAAACGTACTAGGTGCACTTCTGAAGCACATCTGATTATATGTAACCTAAGAATTTAGTTTGCACTATGAGAACACCAAAACATTAATCTAAGTGCAGTGAGGATAATAGCATTTCGTTCAGAAGCTCATTCCTGATCCAAGCAGGTAACACAGATGCTCTTGCTGCCTTCCCAAGGCATGGCTCATGTCATGTCTCATTGTTCAAGCGGAGTCAAACCAGATTTGACACAGAATTCTTCTGAACAGTTCAGAGTTATCTGTATGCACCACGATTCACAGTAGTTCCTCAAATAACCTATCAACTGCAGGAGGTTAAACATTAAACAGTTCAGGTATCACTAAAGATGTAGAAACAACTGTATCTTGCTTTAGTCTCTTAGCAAATATAATTTTCACATTATGATTTTTAGAACTGCTATATTACTATAATAAGCATGAATAAAGCAGTGGTGTTCTACTGAATTTTCTCACATACAATCTTGTAAATATTTAACCAAATTTTGGGTTATTCTCTAAGATGTAAAAAAAAAAAAATCCTCATGGTTGGGACATTCCATTTTAAATGGAATTCAAGTAACAGTTTTAGAGTTTTCTCAAAGATTTGAGATTTGTAATAGAAACTGGAATTGAATCTTACTTATAGCTAATGCGTGCTGCTATAAGTCTCTGAAACAATCTCCCCAAATCTCTGACAGCGTATTTTAAGTCCCATTTTCCCTCCCAGAAAAACTAGAACATATGAAAATAACTAAGAATTAGTAAGATCAACAGAGGTCAAAACTAAAGAAACGAATGGTAATTTTTACACATTGAAAGAGCTGTTTTCTCACAAAGTGTAATTTTAGAGAAATTTGCAAGTCAACTGCAATCATGAATATTTTGTCAAACTATATAATGAATGCTACTGTTTTCATACAGCCCACATGAAACCATGAAATTCTATACATTCAGTCAGACTTTCTAAAAACTGATGGTTATTCCCTCTACAGCATTTCCTTTTTGGTTTTTTTTTCCTTTTTTTCTTTTCTTTTTGTTTTTTTTCTTTTAAAAAAGCACCATATAATGTCTCACCTTGTATGCTTGACCTCTGGAAAAAAAGAGTTCAGGTCATTAGTTCATGCCACCTGATGTGATGAGTCTGTAAATCTGCAAAGGAAAGTTGATTGCAATGGGACTTGAGCCCATCTTCATCCCAACAAGCTTCATAACAACAACAAAAAAACGTTTGTGAAGAATAAGTACGGATTTTCTCCAAGTAGCTTACCTGTTTTTCCTTACACAGCCCATTTGGCTATAGGAACATGTAAATGCACTGGCACATTGATGCCTTCACCAGGACGTACTACAGTGTTACAAACACCTCTGATTTTATAAGAAGCATTGCAGTATTTTTTAAACTTCAATCCCTCAGAATAATACTGAGTGTCCAGTGCTCAACATTTTGTCTATCAGACAATTAAGAATAGGAACAGATTTAAAGCTGTCCTAATCCTATTCGTTTGTTTGGTTTGTTTTTTTCAGCTGTACCTTATTGCCAAAATTCCTAAGTGAAGTCATGAACTGTACAAGTATAGTTTAAAATTGACTATGTGGGTAATTTTTTGCCCTTTAGAAGCACAAGGAAAAAACTGACCCACAACTATCAGGCCTTCCTAGGAACTGCAGCAACATCACCTTTACCTAGGCAAGTGCTGAAATGACAGAGAGGAGGAAAGGCAGCAAAACATAAAGGAAGAAAGGGAAAGCTGTCATTATCCCAAAATGAAGTGGTTTAATAATATGTACATACTAAAGTGGCTCATGTCAGAAAGCACAGAAGAGGTAGCACAGTACAATGTATACACAAGCACTACAGCTGCAATGGATTTAGCACTTTTTAACTGTAGGCTGAATACTGCCACTTATTTTAAGATGAACAGGACAACTGATTCAATTATAAAACTGTAAAATATGATTGTGGTGGCTGCACAACACCTATATGTGAATAAATATATCTCATTCATTAGATGAAAATTTGCTAGATAAGCAAAGGCCAACATGGCTGCGATATTCAGGTCCTGAATCGTGTCCGTTCTTTTACATTCTACCCACTCCCACAGGGAGCTAAGTATTGAGACATGGTACTGGAAATATATATTGTCAATAACACTGCTACTGTAAAGGAAACTTGTCCACAGTCTTGTCTAAACAAAAAAAGAAATCAAAAAAATAAATCAGACCATCCTACATGATTTCAAATTTGTCAGATTCTTGTTTCTATTAATTTTGTGTCAAAAACTTTATTTTTGGAGATTAAAACATTTCTACACTTTTTGCACACTAAATAATTTTAGAACTCTCAAACATACATTGAATATTTTTTTCTTAAAACAAAAAATGTGTAACAGTCATCTTCAGTGTCAACAGAAAATGGAAGTGGAGAAAAAAAAAAAAAATAAAAAAATTATATAATGCCCACATAGAATCTACATGACATTCACAGAAGGTGTTCTCACTGCTTCTCCAGGCTGTACAATGAGCTGGCAGAGAGCACAAATCATTTCTGATGACTTCTCCGTAACTAAAAAAAAAGTAAAGCTTAAATACAAAAAAAATGATTAACATTCAGATTAATGGAGGAAAAGTTGAACGGATAAATATTTGATCTAAAAGATATCTACAGGAATTTATGTATTTGTTTGCATCAAGAAAATGTGCCATTTTTGAATTACAGTCTGGTACACATATGGAGTGTTTGACAGACGGTATTAGTAAGTGTCTATGAAATAAGTTTAATATTCACAGATATTACTTAAAACAAACAAACAAACAAAAAAAAAAAAAAAAGAGGTATTTACTCCAGGAATGTATTCTTTTTACTTTAGCACAGCACAAGTTTCCATTTATTGATGATATTTGTGCAAAATAAACAAGGAAACATATAATAAATTTTAATGGAATTCTAAAGAATATTTATGTGTGTTGTTCATTGTTTTACAATGTGATGATTTTTACGAAAGGCTGACAGTTAGAATTTATTCCATTACAAAGTTACAGGTGCCAAGGATATTCAAATGAGTCAAAATATCATCTGCAAAACAGTTTCCCAATGATTTCTATGAGTAAGTCTGAATTTGCCGAGAATTTAGCCCCCTACATCTCCTGGGCACATCCATACACTCTCTCCTCTTAAAGGTTACATCTAAAAGCTAAGAAACAGTATGTAGACACCACACTGAAATCAAACTTGGCAAAAAATCTTTGAGGTTTTCAACACAGAAATCTTTCTGGTCTTATTTTAGGTATAAGAATGTTTTTACTTGACAATTTTGATTAAATTTAAATTAGCCTACTTTATAACAGAAGGTTGACAAAACCATGGAAATAAAAAGTGAACCTTTTTCCAATGAAACAATGAAAAAATTTTAAAGCTGAACTTGCACATATCATTTACCTATAGAGTACAAACTCTACTGCTTATTTTGAAAAGATGTTTAAATTAGAAAGGAGAGCTATCAGGAATGACTTGCAACAGTAAATACGCAGTTCCTCCATTTCATAACTCAATGCATCAATGAAAGGATCTTCATCACAGAGAAAAAAAAATAAATTATCAGCTGGTTTTCATAATGATGTTCCCTATTTTTACATTTGTCTATATAAACAATGAACAAATGTCTCTCTTGTGCTAAGTCAAAGATATTTCTTCTTGGCATCTTGAAAGAAAACCTGTTTCATTACTATCCACATGATTTCAGGTTCACATAAAGAATAGGAAATAAGCTGTTTTACATTTCATCCATTGAAGGAAAATGGGACTTGAGAGATTATTCAAGTTCTTTAGAAAAGTAAAAGTACAGCTGCAGAATCATTACAGAAACTGAACTTAGAAAACTTTCTTGTGGAAAACAAGCTTTAGTAAAATACAACACACTGGAACATTCTTGAGAATGGTGTTGCTAGCAGAAAATAATTAACACATTCTTGTACTCTTGTCTTAGTTTGTTACACGAACAAAGACTACAGGGAAGGGAAGATATAAGAAGTTTGGGGTTTTGTTTGTTTGGGGTTTTTTTTTTCTTTTCAATCCAGAAATCCGTAACACAAGCTATAAAGTAAAGGACTGTCATTAATGGCAGCCCTGGATATTTCCTTGGATAGAAAAGGCCAGACCCCAGACTCTTTCTACATCTGGTAGAAATCACCATGTATTGTGGGACTATGAGCCCAAAATCTTTTCCTAGCTGTATTCATCTAAAAAGTCTCTCTCTACTAATCTTGCTGCTCCTTGTAACCATACAAAATCACAGCCACAATACTTCTTAGCAATATAGCTTCCATGTGAATAAGACTAGTGCCTCAGTACATTTAATAATGTTGATCTAAATATAAATTTAACACATGGGTAAGCTAGTAAAAGACACGTGGACACACCTCTGTTATAATCTAGTCCTGCACCTCAATTTATATTCCACAATTCAACTGTAGCATCATCAGGGGATGTGACACTTCATAAGAATCCCCTTTCCTACATTTCCTCCCTCCCTTACTCTCAGGAAGGGGGAAGAGTTTACAACACTATACAGCCTGTGCCTACAGTATTGTCCAAATGATGTAGCAAAAATCCATACTATTTAGGCAAACTCCAACTGCTGCATAATGCAGTCTTCGCTTCACACGTTTGAAAAGACATGGGGGGAGCTGTAGAAAGCTCCTGTACTTTGTAAAGGCTAGAAGGTGCTTTGGGAGCTAGCAGAACATTCCCCAAAAGATTCTTCTCTTAGGAAAAGGGGCTATTCTTCTGTCAGTGACTTATCTCCAATGAGGTCCACATGGAAACAACTGGAGTGGAAACTTCATTGGCAGCTTTGCACAGCTCCCCTCCCAGTTGCATTTTCCATATTACGTTTTATAAAGTAGGAGTTAAAGCATAACTTTCAAATTGTAGTTTATTTAAAAAAAAAAAAAGAAGCCATGAGAGCTATGAAGGCTGGCAACCAACACAAGGTTAAAGCTGAACCTTTACCCTTGCAGACTGTCATAACAATTTCTTTGAAAGGAGCGCTATATAAACTGAACAAGCAGACAAGTTTTTGTGTTCGCACATAAATGGAAAATATGTCATATGAAAGAACTTTAATGGGCAAATGACACTGGCTTTTTTTTTTTTCTCTTTCAGCAGAGTTTAAGCTTTTCTTCCTTTCATTTTTCCTTTTTTTCCACTTGAAACACACATTCTATCATGCATACGGGCAGAGCAAATGGACAAATGCTATCAAAAGTTCCATTTGCACACAGTATTTCATACTCGTGTTTTTTCACCATCCACTGCATTTTGTCTAGTGTTAGTGGATGTATCGGTACTGTACTGCATTTTTTAAGACTTCACAGGGAAAAACTATTACATTACTCTACATTTGGTGGGAAAACTTTACTCTTTACAAAAGAAATGTTGCAGAATTTATTAAAACAAAAGTGCCAATAAGATTTTAGTTCAATACCCGTGAGAGAAATATGATCATCTGCACCAATAAGAAAAAGATGCATGCACTAGGTGCTCTACTAATTACAGCTGCTTTGGTGGGCAATATCATTGGTGAAACAGATGTTAGGGACCTATTAACAAAAGTTTTTCAAACATCTGCTTACAATTTTAAGGCAATTGTAAATACAGCACAGAAGGTCAATTGGGCTCATTAAGGTCTATGTGCAAATCTACTGCTGCAGGTTTCTTTTTAGCTAATACTGACTTTTTTTAACACAGGAAACAGAGTTTAATAGCAACTTGTGTCAATTTTGATTGTGATTTCATACAACAACAAACAACAATTGCATGCCCTATGCTTCACCAAATAACCCATTTTCCTTCCTCTTTTTCCTCTCTACCTACAGCACACTGCCATGGTTCTATGAGAAGCACAAGGTAAACGAAAGGCTATAAATTGGGCAATTATACAGAAATGATTGATTTTACTTTTAAACGCCAATTATGAATCTTGCTAGGAAATCTTCATTTGTTGGACCTAAGACAAATGAGTTTTGATTACAATACATGGTTATGATATGTTAATTACTCTTTAACAACTGGAGTCAGTAGCCCCTTTAAGGTCAGAACAAGAATACAGATGTTCATTAGGTTTGAAACATATTATTGATTGGAAATACTTTTCATCAGTCTTTCTCAAACTGGAACAATCCAGTAACACTGTTCTCTGATGAGCTGCTCAAGACAATCCCCTGACCGTAGTCTCAGCAATGGCAGTAAGGAGCTACAACAACTGCAGCTGTTAATTAGTACTCCAAATTTATGAGTTTCCAATATTCTTTGAGAAAACAACGACTGAACTTGGTATCTTGAGTTACAGCTTGAACTAACCAGGTGAATTCGCCCTAAACCAGATCTGTAATAGTCAGACATTTGGTGAAAAAGGCCCAATTGTGAATAGAAACCTGCAGCTGAAAGGCTTCCTGGACCCATTCAGTAATATTTCCGAGAAGCTGTTTTCCACCTGGAACTATATTGGTTAAACATGGGAAAAACTCTTGGTTATACACAAAGCTTGAAGATTCCAACACAGAGAAGACATTTATTAAAAGGAGGAGGAAAAATGCTGTGATGTGGAGGTAAGTCACCATTAATATCACAGCCTGCATCCTCGTAATCAAGTCCATAAATTTGATGGCAAGTGATGATCTATTAAAAAGCAAAATGAAAATATTTTGAAAAAATATTTTATAACCAATTAAAAAAGACTATTCTTTTACTACCTGTTGTAATTCACAGTAGAAAAACTAATCATTCTACAGTAAAATTGTATTTGAAAGCTCCTGAATTTTGTGACTTGCACCAGATGGAAAGTTTTAATTTTAAGTACTTCACTGCACATTTTACAGCAAACTGTGCTTAGGAAATAAACACTAAACAGCACCTTCTACTATTAGTAATAGTGCCCAGTTGGAATTATTAAAAATTAAGTTTAATATAGATGAAAGTGTAAAATTTGTAAAAGTTCTTTATATCTGCAACCTTGAAGCTGTGCTCATATAGATCTGAAAAAGTAATATGAGTCCTCCTTGTCCAAACAACAGCTAAATCTGAAGGCAAACATCAGAGCTTTCAGAAAACATTCCCATCAATAAAGACTTGTCTTTACTCAGCTTGGCCCAATATTGCCTGCTTTAAAAACTTAGCACCCTATCCATCTTCTCTGTGATTTAGTAGAAAGGATATTTTCAATGTCTTAATTTTTTTTTCCCAAAATATTTTTTCCTTCATCTAGTATTTAGAAGACTCTAAATGGACTGTGGATTTCTTTATTTCTTGTAAAGGAAATGGGTAGCTTAATTTTGTAGGGCTGAGGAATCTGGAGATTACCACTGATAACCTGTACACTAAAATTTTTGATTCCTGTGTTTTTAATCTTCAAGTTAAACTTAGCTGAGCAGAATGTCATTAATGATATACTTGAGACTGAGCAAGTAATAGAATTAGCGTTGTTCTTTCTTTTTAAAAATCCCCAACCCCACTGGGGCAATTCCAGAGATTCCAGGTACATTTCATGCCAGAAAGGGAAAAGTTTAGTGACATAAATAACACCATCTCCAACCTTCTTAAAAAATTGTTTGTATTCATGACACAAAGCTAATTTTAGTGGCTTAACCTGCTTTTACTGAACTGACTGGGTATTTTTCTTGCCTGGGGAAGTGAGGGAGAGAGAAGAGAGGGAAAGAAATAACATTTCCTATTAAAAACAGAACTAGGGGCACCTATGCATAAAGACTTAAAAGAGAAGAAGAGCTATCATTGCCACTTCCAGCAACTTCTTAAATTTCCAGTTTCAATACTGATCCAATTTCACCTATGCAACTTAAAATAGGATGACAAAGAACGTAAAATCTTTACATTTTGCTAGCATTTAAATTAAAAATGTGTCCCTTTATTAGACCACTTACATTCAATGGATATTACTCAGGACCACTTAAAAAAAAAAAAAAAAGCATATACTTACAAATCAAATCCCAGAAATACCAAAGAAACTGGGTGTGGGAAATGCAAGTATCTGACTAGCAAAAACACAGTACAAAAGTAACACTGATGATTAAAGGATTTGCTGTAGTTGAGGAGGACATAAAAGATGAAGTTCTACAAAGACTATTAAGTATTCACCAGCTCACTGCAAATTACACTAAACACTCGGTAAAGAAACATTTGGCAGATGTCAGCAATATGTAAGCCAAACATGTTCCTTACATTGAAGGATAATGTAACTACAGAGAAGGTTTGTTTTGGAACAATTTCTATAGCACAAAAATAATCTGTCCTTATATCCTGGCAAGGCTGGTTTACCAAGGAAGAAACAAGAGAGAACCATGACTACTTATGTGACAAATGCACATTTTTGCCATTTAGATACTTAAAATCACTCCTGAAATAAGATATTATATACAAATTTGGATAATAAACCATTTCATTTAAAAAGAAATGCAATAGATCTTTAAACACTCCAATATTTATGTAACCTTTTGTTTTAACAAGTGTCATGTATTTACTACTGCATATACATGACTACTTTCTAAACTTAAAATCTTCCATATTTTGGATTTTGCTATTCCACTATTATCTTCTGCAGGTTTGAAACTACATTCCTAAGAATGATTTACAAAGTTAAAATGGAAGCTAAACCCAGTGAAATCTGTGGGAAGTTCTTCTCTCAATCTCTAAATATAAGTTTTTGCAGAAGCACACAGGTTCACATCCTCCCATCCACCCCCCACCCCCACCCCCAGTTATGAGAAAAGCTGACTCGAACATTTAATGTTAAAATTAATGTACTGTTAGGTTCCACTGTAGGAAAACTATGTTTAAAGACAAGACAGAAGGGAAGATATCTGTTTATAATTAAGAAATACATCCTTGGCATAACAGACCAGGCTGTCAGTATCATTGCTAGGTAGAGCTTTTAGATTTCTTTTGTGGCATATGAATTTCCTAGAATCAAGTCACATCCTTACAGCTGATGCAGTCAGCTTTCCAAGGCTTTATGTGCACAGCAAGCTAAAAGCTGCAATTGAGATTCATATGGGATCCTCAAACTTGTTTTCAACACTGAACCCAAGTATCTATAAATATTATGAAGGGCAGCAAAGCACAATACTCAAACTAACTTAAGTTAGGAATCCAGGCTCTACCAGGTACAATAGTGTTGCATGAGCTACATTGAAACTTGTTCAGAACATCTACGCAAACTTGTATCCAGGCTAATTTCACTGTACACCTACCTTATGTCAGCTAAAGCATTCTCTCATGTTGGTATTTTGACTAGGAAAGTTAGCATGAGTGTTTTTTATTCACTCTTCTCTTGTTATACGTGTATGTGAAATCTCTAGTTTTGGGGGTTTTTTTGCCCTTCTCTCCTCTAATGTCAGCATGGTATCATTTGCATCAGCACACATTTAATATGAACTAAATCAACAGATTTTAAAATAGAGGGTCCACCATAAAAGAATACTATAGATTTGCTCTGTTTCAAATTCTTGAAACAAAGTGACTAAATTTTAAAACTGCTGTTATCTGCTACTGTCACCTACACAGCTACCAAGTTTCATGCAGCATAATGAATAGCATTTAATGAAAAAGCTATTGACTTTTATCATCTTAACACTGTTATAGTTTTAAAATACCATGGCTCTAATCCCAGTAAAAGAAATCATCTTGACATCTCTGGTCCTCTGCTTATTACATGGTTGCAAGAGTGGCAGCTTCTTGAATAAAACTTCACAACTATGAGTTGTCTGGAACTACTGCAAGTAAGGCAAATTTCTATTGTTATATACAATCCTTTGCACCAACTCACAAACATGAGATGCAAATAGCAGCTAAAACTGTGGTGCTTGAACAATCACATATATTTGTGAATTCTGGAGAAAAGGGAAAACTCATTACACTTCCCCCCTACAAACAGGACACATACAGTCCCTCAATTTCCTGTCCCCTATAAAGCACAGAGTCATTCACTTTCACCTCAGTCATTATTCAGGTTCCCAAACTCATCTGAGAAGGAGATAACGGAGTTCTCATCATCTGAAAATTTAACTCTTGCTGAGGTTGACTAAACTGAAGCAGGTCAAAGTCTCTGCGTCTTTTCAGCTGAACTCCTAGACAGGAATATAGACACTTTCAAAAGCTCATGCAAAGACTAGCTGTTCAAAGAACTGAATTGAAATTATAGCCCAAAAATCTCCATTGGGAAAGAATCAGCAAGTGGACGCAGAATTTTCCAAATAGAAAACAACTTTCTCCTGAAAAACACACTTAATCTGAGATCACGAAAACAGTTTTAAGTATTTGCAACAGTCTGAACTGGAACCACAGCTAGGTGTTCATTAATGTCAGTTCTATGTACATACCCACAAATGTTGGTTGTATCTGACAGTTAAAAGCATTTTCCCACACAACTGGACAGGTGGTTTCTGTGGCAATCTGTAATTTTTCACTGGGCAGTACTTCAACATGGCATCCCTCCCCTGTGACAGTCATTCCTGTGACATAGTGTTCACATCACAGTAAATGAGCAAGAGCACTCATACATCAACCTTTAAATTATCTATCAGGAGTAGCAGTGCCTGAAAAGGAAATATTGCAGCCCTAGCAAAACAAACCAATGAACCACCCACATGTACCAGCACTTACCCAAAGCAGTGCAAATGAAATAGTGGTCTATAGTCATCCAGTCACCTAACCACAGTAAGGAAATATTGTTTCCTCCACGGAATTCTTTCTCAAGGTCTCTGTTTAAGCACTTCATACTTCCATAATTCTGTCATAAGTACTTGGCAGAAGCTGTAATACAAACATAACGAATGGCAACCCTTACCAGATTACAAACTATAGTCTCTGAAACTGGGGCCTCCGGAGACATCTATGTTATATAGCAGTTTCATATGTGTAGAGATGTATCCAAGCAGAGCTGCTCCTGGCAAGCTACACTCGCCAGAAGTACAGTAGCCGCTGACTATATTCCTAGTTCTAGGCATCACTGCGACTTGAGCACATTTCAGGGAATCTGGTGGCAAGGTGTACAACTTTCAGGCATCATTTCACAATGCCCAGAGAGTTTCCTGGAAGACCTGTTACACTTTTTCTCAGTAGACTGTCCAAGGTGTTGTCTTGCCCGACTTGATGCAGAATGGATGGGGGGATAATTTCTGACCAGAATTTTAAAGCTGATGAAACCAGACCTACTGATGCTCTACACTTAAAAAGACACTTGGAATTACCAAAGTCATACATACTGGATGCTTCGACAAAGTCTCATTTATTGCTTCCAAAACCATGCAGAAGGACTGCAGAAATGGTTCCAGCAGCAGCAGTTTTCCATGACACCGCTGTAGGATTAAAGTAGAACCTGTTACCAGAACACTCACTTCAGTTAGGTGGGGAGTGGGAAAAAGACTACAATTTGTATTCCTATATGAGCTTCCAAGGTGCTCTTGCTCATTCTTCTGTTGTGCATGACAAATATTTAATTTATATCAACAGTGCCACTATCTTTTTATAGTTACTTAAGTGCAGCTAATCAGAATTCTTCCATACTACAAACTGAAAATCACCTGGTTTACATTCTCTCTGTGCTATTTTGTGTCCTGTTAAGAAAAACTCAATATAACCCATTTTTCACCACCCTCTGCAGAGCTCTCCCCTTCACAGTCACAAACTTTTGGTTTCCATAGGGACCACATCTGTTACTTACAGCACTCCTATTCAACATGTGCAACGTAATAACATAAAGACAATTTAGAAAGGTGACCATTATATGCAAATGTAAAAGGATGAACCTTTGGCTTTCAACCTTTTCATGTCTGTGAATGATACTATGCAAGAAACTACTTTTTTTCCCAAACAGTTATGCTGAGGCTTATTTTGGAACTTTTATTCAACATCCTATAATACACATACAGCTATAAAATCTCCCATAGAGAAGGCAACATGTCTGAGAAGCAAATTTTTTTAACTGATTTTGAAAATGAAACCTAACAATTCAAATCCTCCTAAGTGTTGAAATGAGATGTTATTTTAGTAATTCTCTGAATTATATTCTGTTAAAACAAGAAGAAAGAACTCTCACAAAATTTTTTTAGCCTATCATAAACCTCATGAACCAAAGATGCATGGAGTTACGAAAGCTAAAGGAAGAGGAACAAATCCTTCCTCCATTGTTAGACAATCAGATCACTTATGCAGCTTGTAAATGGCACAAGACTGACAAAACAGTAGACTGGACTCTGAACAATGAAAAGAAGTAAGGACATGGATATAGTAAATAGCAAAACAAAACAAACGTATCTTGAAGGTAGTGACAAAATTTTGAGTTGATAAACAAGCAGAACAGAATTTCTTTTCCACTGTAGATCATACACACCAATCATGGTCTGTCAGAAAAGAAGCAGTACAGAGGAGAAATTTAAGGAGGGAAGCAGGTTCTAGTCAGTAAATGCTGACAAAAAGTGTAACAGTCATGATTATGGATTGGCTGAATCTGAAGGAGAAAATTCTGTAGTAGAAGCAATAAGGTATCCTGAGAACTTCTTGATTCTGCTTGAAATACAAAACCTTAATGTGAGCATCTGCCAAATAGCTGGTGCTTTAAAACAGAGTAGGTAAAATCAGTGAATGTAAAACTAGCTCACATTTTCTGAAACCAAATCCAACTCATATTACTGGTAAATAATGCAGACACCACACACATCCTAGTAACACGAATATCAGTGTTTCAAAACCACCCTCCAGAATGTGTTCACACAGAGAAAAAGCTACATGTGAATGTAACTAATGCGAGGAAGACCTAATACACTATGTAATATGGTCCAGTGAAGATCTCTATGCCCAAATGGCACAGACAACAATTATCACCTACTTAGGAAAAACCACATCTAGGGATCATATTCCTACCCTTCTTGTAATGAGGTGGGTAGAAGCCACTGCGTAAGATGGAGAGATGGTTAATGTATTTTGAAACTTGAAAACCAGAATGAAGCACCTCTGATTTACTAGAACACATAAAACTGAAAACACAGATTAGGCAAATACTTCTGCCTTACAGCTCGGTCTCTTGGTGATATTAATATCACACAATAAAGAAAGACCTTTAGAAGTACTAAAGTACATGACAGATTGAAAACAAAACAATGTTTGTAAATTTTATATATATATATTTTTTTTTTTTTTTTAAATAAAGGACAGTTCACAATTTTCAACCTTCAAAATTTAGCTTTTTTAATAATTACATGCTTGAAGCTTGTAAAGACATTCACAAGATGATTTTTTGGAATTCACTGATTCATGACTCTGTTAAAACCAGGACAAAAATTTGTAGTTTACTGAAGAGACATTCGTTGGTGTCACCTCACATTGTATTGGATGTGACTGCCAGCTGGCTCCACAGCCAGGTAGAATGGGTGAGCAGTCCCAGTAGGACACAATGCAAAGCTATCTGCCATTTTTCCTGTGAAGACCAGAGTAGGGTACCTGAAGTAATCTGTTGTAAAAGAACTGCAACTTTCTCTTCAACTAAATTAAGATGCGGAGTCTCCTATCCCAGTATTCATTGGATATAGAATACAAAATAAACACACACTTAAAATGCTCATCTGAATTATCTCCTAGAACAAGGAAACGTGAAAAAGAAATTACAGTATAGTTTGACTCTCGGTGTTATTTTTTTATATTTTATTTATCTCTGATCTTGTATTTTGTAATCTGAATTTATCTTAGGGCTTCCTAGTATAGTTACCATCATCATACAAAACACAACAAAAAAAACCCCAAAAAACCCCAAACCTATTTCCAAGAAGGTTTTGCTAGGTACTAGATAAATGCACTTGCAGATGTAGCCAAGTAATTAAGAAAACTGGATTCTGGATCCAGTAAATGCAACCTCCATTTCTACATTTCTTGTTTTAACACAATCTAAAAATAAAAATTAAAAAGAAATCAAACAAAAACAAACCTGAATATAGTGTGTGTTAACAGGAAGAATTCTGTTAAGAATTTTAATTAAACAGCTATAGTCCTCCATCACTAGAAAGCCTCCTTGACATGAGCTAAAGAACAGTTAAATAAAAGGAAAATTTACATCCAAAAATCTTGAATAATCTAGGGTTACCACATTTTATGAGCCATGCCTAATTTGTATGTGGCACATCTGGTATAATAGATACGATATACAAGCAGGCAAATATTTGAAGCAATAAGTGTTTCCCAGTGTTAAAATAAACACCTCAGCACTTCAGATTTTTGCGCAGAATTTTTCCTCAGTGGGAGAGGAAGCAGGGAAGGAAGGGTACTTATCTACTTATCTACTGTTACACTCTACCATTTTTGAATTATCACTTACTCACTGAGATTTTTGGTTTCAAAACCAAGTAGCATTCCATTTCACTTGGTTCATGTTGACAGTATTTCACTGCTTAACTTGGCAAAACATCAAAATAGATCTTTTTCACCCTTCTTAACCTCTCCTGTTGGCACACCAGTTTATTAAGCTAATGCCTCATAGCAAATTACCATTTTCCCTCTAAACCAATATAATCCTGTTGTTGTGAACACCCTGTATTACAGCTTCATACCACTAGAGAATATGTATTCCTTCTTCACAGGTAAAGCGCTATGGTTTCTGTCTAGTGGTTCCCCAGTTACTAGTGAAATATAATTTGTCAATGACTAAATATTATCTGTTCTGATGGCCACTGAATAATTAAACATCCAAATAGCACACTAGATGAAAACCAGGTAATCTGGTATAATCCTAATGTTCCAGCTATCTGCGCTGCCCAAGACACCTACCATACTTTCTGTGCCCATACCATGTTGAAATAAAAACCAGAAGAGTCTGAAGAGTAACATACCTTCAGCAAGGAATTAATGATGACCACCAGACATTCTCCCAGACAGAACTGTTATGGCCAACATGGACCTGCTTATTGATCGATGTGGACTTCATAAAAAAAAAATCTCCAATTTTACTCCAAGTTTACTTTTTCTTCCCTTTTCCTTCCATTCACCTCCCAAAAGATTTGACTGTCTCGTATATAAAATCTTCAGAGCAAATGGCTTCTCTGGTGCCCTTACTAGCAAGTTTCCATAGAATTCCAGGTTGAATTTTCTGGTGAGTCTTGCCAAATAGTATGAATTAGTATTAAGTATAAAATGTGTTACACCTATTCTTGTAAATGTGCCAAAAAGACATACATGTCTATCTCTTCTTGTCTACTCCTATTTCTGCATAAAACATTAGGAAAAAAATACCCTGTTATTTCTGCAACACATAGCTGAAAACAGTTCAATTTTATGAGTTCATTCTTTCCTTTAGCTTTTAACTTTTTTGAACTATTTGTGTTGTTAGTTTAAGAGAAAGTGGAATTGTGCTGCTTTTCATACTTGGAATCATAGAATGGTAGGGGTTGGAAGGGACCTCTGGAGACCATCGAGTCCAACTCCCCCTGCCAGCACAGGATCACCTAGGGCAGGCCACACAGGAACAGATCCAGGTGGGTCTTGAAAGTCTCTAGAGAAGGAGGCTTCACAACCTCTCTGGGCAGCCTGTT
Source organism: Todiramphus chloris collaris (assembly GCA_025345505.1). Classification (NCBI taxonomy): domain Eukaryota; kingdom Metazoa; phylum Chordata; class Aves; order Coraciiformes; family Alcedinidae; genus Todiramphus; species Todiramphus chloris. The sequence continues at coordinate 8,934,567 of JANVCC010000017.1, read as the reverse complement.
CCAGTGCTCCATCACCCTCGCAGTAAAGAAGTTTTTCTTCATTTTGAGGTGGAAGTTCCTGTGTTTCAGCTCGCTACCATTACCTCTCATCACAGGGCACAACTAAAAAGAGACTGGCTGTTTCTACTTGACATCCACCCTTCAGATATTTGTAAACATTAATAAGACACCCTCTCAGTCTTCTCTTCTCCAGGCTAAACAGCCTCAGGGCTATCAGCCTTTCCTCATAAGGGAGATGTTCCAGTCCCTTCATCATCCTTGTAGCTCTCTGTTGGACTCTCTCTAGTATTTCCCTGTCCCTCTTGATCTGGTGAGACCAGAACTGAACACAATACTCCAGATGTAGTCTCACTAGGGCAGAGTAGAGGGGGGAGGAGAACCTCCCTTGACCTGCTGGCCACACTCTTCTTTATGCACCCCAGGATACCATTGGCCTTCCTGGCCACAAGGGCACATTGCTGTCCCATGGAGAACTTATTGTCCACCAGGACACCAAGGTCCCTCTCCATGGGGCTGCTTTCCAGTTCATCTATCCCTAACCTGTACCAGTACACGGTGTCGTTCCTCCCGAGGTGTAGGACTCTACACTTACCCTTGTTGAACTTTGCCCAGCTCTCCAGCCTGTCCAGATCTCACTGGATGTCAGCACTGTCTTACAGTGTATCAGCCACTCTTCCCAGTTTAGTATCATCAGCAAACTTGCTGAGAGTACACCCTGTCCCTTCATCCAGGTCATTGACGAAGATGTTGAATAAGACTGGACCCAGTGCTGACCACCAGGGATCACAACTACTTACTGGTCGACAGATGGATTCTGCACCACTGATCACGACTCTCTGAACTCTATTATTCAGCCAGTTCTCAACCCATCTCACTGTCTGCTCATTTAATCCACACTTCCTGAACTTACCCATTAGGATATTATGAGAGACAGCATCAAACACCTTGCTGAAGTCAAGGTATACAATATCCACTGCTCTCCTTGAATCTACCCATTCAGTCACACCATCATAGGAGGCTATCAGATTAGTCAGACATGACTTCCCTTTAGTAAATTCATGCTGGCTACTCTTGATAACCTTCTTTTCTTGACATGACTGTTTAGTCATACTGTAAAGACAGAAGTTTGAAACCATTCTCTAGGATAAAAAATGTCTTAGCTGGTTTTAGGAAGAACAAGCAGTAGAAAAAAAACAAGGAAGGTAGAGAAGGTGGAGTGCAAATTCCTCATGACAAACATCAGAAATATGTGTAATTTACACGTTTCAAATCAGTTGACACAGAAAAGGGGAGATTTAGAATATTACTGATTCTTTTAAAAGTATTTAATCATTAAAACTTGCTCATTCAAAACTGCAGGATTTAAAGTGGACCAATGAAGAGTTTTAAGACAACAAGAACAGGAACAGCTAATTTCAGTATTGTTTACCTGAACAAGGTTTTTTCCATCATATACAAAGTCAAAATCTGAGCTCCTAACTAAGGTAAGACTGATTTTGCCTAATTTTTTTTATTTTTTAGTTATTTTTCAACAACTGCAAGAATTATTTTAACAGGAAATTACTTTTTTTTTTAATAAAGACATTAGTTCTTCAGTTTCTAGTTTTAATAATTGGTACTCATCAATTAAACTGTAGTAATAGTAAGCTAGATCTTGTCCACCTTAAAACACGAAATTGAACCAAAACCTAAAAAATAATAAAATAAAAATTCCTGATAACAGGAAAATATTGGAAATGTGTGACAAAACTACCAGGACTAGACATAAACATAAGCAGAAATCTTATTTTTATTGTCCCCAAAAGATAAGCATGAATTTGTAATCCATGTCCATCACAAGAGATTAAGAAATGGGATAAATTTGCCTAGAAGATTTTAATATGTTTTCTATACCTGAAGTCACAACTGCTTAGATAAATTACCTGATCAAATTAAGACCATTTTATAATGTCATTTAAGGTGCTGTGAAGGCCATGTTTGGCTGTTAAGCAAAATAATTCCTCATCTTGCTCCATCAGAAGGGTTAAAAAACCCCTCAGGAACATGGCTTGTAGTGAAATATCTATGACAATATATTCTGTAATCAATTTCCATCTCTGTGGCTAGGGCACATGGCTCTGGAAATCTGAGTTAATCAAACAAACTTCAGTTCCTAGGGACAAGATTAGCATAGTCAGTTAAATCCACCACGAAGGTGATATTCCGTCCCTGCAAGTAGTTTTCTAGGCTGAATGTTTCCATACAGTAGGCATTTCAACCGTCTACACCAAGAATCTTTAATTACCATTCCTTTTTAAAAGCAAGAAGTCTTTTGGGATAAGGATTCTTTCCTAGTTGAGGCTTTATAGCGTGCAGGTACTATGGCAAGCATCTATTCCATTCCAGAGGGCATCATCCATCTATTTTTTTCTGTCAGCAAGTTGTCAGTATTCTGATGGAGAAAACATGCCCCAGAAGAAGAAATCTGTGCTTAGTTCCAAAAAAAAAAAATATGTAACAACTGAATGGTAGCAGAATGCTGAGGATAAGATAGAAAGAAAACAACAGGAAAATAAGCTGGAGTCACAGCAGTCTACTGACTTTCCAACACTTTCCCATTAAAAATTCCATGATGCCTGGCCACTGCAAGAAATAGCTAAGCCACTTGCAGCTGCTTTTCAAAAACCTTGGCAAAAGGTGATTTTTTCATTTGCTTTTTTCAAACAGATGGATAAATAGTGATGGAAAATATTAAACTTTCCAAAAGCACCGATCCTTGCTAACCTGACATGGATTACCGACTCAAAATTACTCTCTATCACAAGAATTCTACATGACATCAATTACCACACAAGATTTTAAATGTGCATTAAAGCAGGCAGCCACCAGCAATTTCTTTTATATCTCTCACCTGGTACCATACTCCAAAGTATACATATTATTTTTCGCTAATAAATCAAGACTTGAGTAAGAACTCCAATTTCCAGTTTTGAAACTCAAAAGCTGTAAAATAGTATCATCTCTCTTTTTGTCTGCATCCGTGGACAGTATTTTAAATTATTTTTTCTTTCAGGCAATCCTGAAAGCAGCCTGATAGATCCTTATTAAGATCATATAAGCATTCTTCTGTATTACTTCATAAATGCATGATCTTGACAAAAAATCTTCTTCAGAAGCCAGTAGCACAAACAGAGCTCATTGGAGGGAAAAAGTTCAAAAACCCTTAGAAAACAGATATAATTTTTTTCCCTTTCTCCTAGGACCGGGATGAGTATCTACAGTCAACAAGGACAGAAAATACATTTTGCTAGAAGATGAGTACTTCATCAGAGAATTATATCCTATGCCAGTAATAAATAGTTCTAAAATGGTTTGTAAGACTGTTTGATACCCCTGGCACTTGCATTTACACAAAACAACTATATCAAACAACTACTGATATTGTATATCAAACAACTATTTGTTCTGAGGGAATCAAGTCCTGGTTTAGTGATGAGGAGTGCAATATTTTTAGCCACTAAAGTATTATCTTTATGTTATGTTATTTATTTAGTGTTCATAAATCCTAGTTTCACTGCAACAGTCATATTGTGCAATATACATCCTTAAAAGGAAGTTGGTTCTGTAGTAACTAGTTTGCAAGGCCAAATTAGTTTCTCCTTTAGACAGATGACAAAATCAAGTCTTGCGTTTAAAGAAATCAAATGATTGTATGGGTGAAATACTCTATCTGAAAGATGATTCAGCAGTATAAAAATATACTGTTCTCTTTTAATAAACCCACAGCCCATCTATGTCTACCAATAAGTTTTAGGGGATTAGAAACAAGTGAATGAAATTACATTTTGAAATTTTAACTGCCCATCCAAGGATTTGAATAAAGATAGTAAATTAATGGATGGAAAGCATGGCAGTCAGGTGGAATGAATTCTGAAGTGTTTCTACTGTCATGTAACATGCAATTTAATTAATTACATGATATCCAAAAAGTACAATGTAAAATGTCGTAAGCCACATTTTTAAAAGCATGAAATATAAGCAATTTATGGGACTCTGATTAGGTTTTCAAAAAATTTTGATGATGGTAGGGAAGATTAAAAGGATGACTAAAAATAAACAAGCAAAGCAGGATATCATAATTTGCAGATTCAGTTATGACTGTAAAATTTTTATCTAGCCTCAACAAAATACAGTCCTCCCCTTTCCTCACGCTCCCCAATTAAAAAAAAAAAAACCCCAAAAAATTAGAAATGGAATCAACCACACGCTTAAGTAGAGTTATTACCAGTTATATTATTTATGACTTCAGAAGAAATCAAACCCAAACACTAGGTAAATTATCTTTCAGTAGACAATTTGCCATTTGAACAGGGCAATATGGGCTTTTGATCAGTAATTGATTTGCTAAGCACTCTGACAGCACGTAGATTTTTCCCCAGATAATACCACAGTCTTTTTACATCTCACTTATCTTCCCTTAAGCTTAGCATATTTCCTAAAGAAACGTTCAATAAATACAGGTAAGATCTGTTTCCCTTGCATACCATATTTTTACTTCCTCCTTCCTGCATCTCAGTGTGCATCTCCCTACCTTTTTTTCTTCTCTTGTTTTCTCTACAGTATGCCTCTCCTTCCTCTGCGAATGGAGACTCATGATCCATTCAAACAGAGATCAAATGAAAAATGTCTATAGGACATTACAGCTGTATTCTGCAACTGCTTCATGTCTTAGGACATACAAGTTTTGTGTTTGCAAAGAATCCTTTAAAATACTTCTGGTTTTTGGTTTAGGAGTTGTTTGTTTTGGAGTTGTTGTCTTTTTGTTTGTTTGTTTTTGGTTTTTGTTTTTGGAGGGTTTTTTTATGTTAGATAATACCATCAGTGAAAATAGTGTCAGTTCCAATTTACAAAAACCATTTGGAAGTTCATCCACATTTAAGAGTTAAGCAACAAGAACAATGCCAGCAAATTCTTTTGAAAGCAACATGAGGTACAGCATTTTATAGCAATCCTGGGGATCACAAAACTGCAGTGGGGGAACCTCGCTTTTTTACACACCATTCTATAGGCCATGACATTTTAGGCTAAATGATATGAGGTGTGATAAATGCAAGCCTTCGTTTGAATACAAACAGATTCTTAAAATATTTTAACTAGGCGTATAAGTGAAAATAAATTAGGCCAGTGGGATTTAGGTAATGAATTCAGATTCGGTGGGATTTTCTCAGTTTACTGCTTAAGTCAGAAATTATACAAGCTTTGAAAGTTTTTGTCTCTAGAAACAATCAGGGAGTTATTCTGAAATTAAATCACTATCTTCTGACTGGAAGCCTAAGAACAAACAAACAAAAAAAACCAGTGTATTTATTCTTAGCACCACCAGAACAGGTGCTGTCTAAACTTCCCTAAACAGTTTCTTAGCTTCTACCTTAGCTCCCATACTGTTGCAAATCCAACCGCCTTTTCTTCTTTTTTTTGCTAACAAGGGGAAAGAGATGGAGATGTGCAAAATCAAAAATGAAAGCCATGCTCTAACTTCTAAGAGTTTGTAAGAAATCTGATTATGCTCTTCTCCCTGTGCAGTCAGAATAAGAAACTGGCATCTCAAGAGAATAATTCAGATTTTGTACAACTGTACTCAGTTGTAATTCAGCATTCAGATCTTCATTGTAGTTTCAAATAAAAGTAGTTAAAGCTCAAAACCTAGCACAAAGCATGTTTATCTTCATGTCTAGCAGCAGGGATTCTTCCCATCAGCTTCCTAAAATGATCCAACAAAAATTACTCTGTAGATGTAATTCCAAAGGTGAGGTAAGCCCTATGCACCACTGAAAGCATGTGTAATGCCCAAAGGAGTTGCTGAAGTAATGCATACTGGGCTCTGCTTCTCCCAGAATTCCCATTTTCTGAAAAAAAGCAGGAAGTCTGTTTGGAACTTGCATGTGCTGAATATCTCCAGCACATCTCCTTCATAGGTCAAATGTAAGAAACACATGCGGTGCTCAGCAAAGTGAATTCTTACTAGTTCCTAAACTGAGGTTTATCGGCTGCACATAATGTGGGCAACCTGCTAATCAAACACGTTATCAAGTCATAGTTACCTAACTGCTATTCTGTCTTATCTGAATGCAACATCTTCAATTTATTCTTTTACTAGTCTGATGATTATACTGGTTATAGTAAAAAGGTATGTTGAAAAAACACAGGTCCATGATTTGTCCAAGCCCTGAGCTACTCAATGAGATTCATTAGGGAGGTGGGGAGGTTGTTTCATATGACCATGTTATCAACATGTCTAGTTTTGCTATGCCTTACCCTCCCCTTTTTAAGTTGATGGGGCACGGGGCATGTCCTACACTGACTTAGATCTGTCTTTTAGTTTTTTTAAGTACATGACTTCATTAGAGGCTACATTCTGATCTCAGCTCAGATGGGTGGCAATGGAGTGGCAGGTTTCCAGTGCAGAGCAAGCTATTGGATGAACACAAAGCCTACCTGATATGCGTTCCCACTGACACTACAAAACTGCCACTATTACACTTACCAAGATGCTACAAAACGATAATTGAAAAAGCATGAAAACCTCTTTCTCAAAGAGGAGCAAACATTAATCCATAAATTCTGCTAGGTAATTTAACTTCAGCAACATTTCTTTTAACTAAATAAAAATTAAAATTCAAAGGCAGAATTGTCAGTCATGGAGTTGACAAACATATAATAATATACGTGCAGTATGTTGTAATAAGTATTATAACTGTATGTAACAATATATTACATATCTTATTACAATATATTGTATTCTATTACATATACACTTTTTCAAGTTAATCCTTTTCAAAAAAAATGTGGTGATTTGTAACTTCAGCCTACATCCTAAGCCTTCTTCATCCTAATATGAAAAGTCTGTTTTAAAATACATGCATGAAAACAGCACCGTGTAAAACAAAACAGTAAAATGTTATTGAAACCCTTCCATATCCATTCTTTAGCTCTCATTTTACCTGTCCATTTTCCTCTCATATTTAATGAATGATGAGTGCTCCAAGGCTATATGTGTATTCATATGACAATGCGAATTGTTCAGGAACTTCCAGCAGCAGGGTAATACAATATACTATAAGAGTTCAACGTGGGTTAATTGCTCTGCAAAACGGCTATTTTTTTTTTATGACTCAACTCCCTCTGGGAATGCCAAACCTCCCTCTGCACTGACAGAAACCATGTAAGCAGGGGGCCCACTTCATTAACAGGAAGAAAATCTACTAATTTTACATAATAAAAAATAAAAAGGAACATATTTTGCCTTCAATTCCATGGAAAATCAGACACACAAGGTGCGTGACAGGAAAATAGGGACCTAATTGTTTAGCGCCCCCAAGAACTGTTCAAAACAGGTGGAAAGAAAGGCAAGGAAAATTGACGCAAAGGAGATGACAAATCCTAATACAGAAATCTTTCAGCAAGTATATAATGAAAAATGGTATTGCAGAGAAGAGTCTGGGAATGGCAGAGAACCAAACCAGTGCCAAAAACTTCCGAATTCCTCCCCTTCTACAGGCAAGGAAGGGAACAGACTCTTGGCTGTAATACAAAAATTCATGCATTATCTTTTGTTATCAGACTGAAGGACAGCTTTCTCTTACACTGGATGATGCAAAACACTACCAATAAGTGAACGGAAGAATAAAGTACAATATGTTATAAAATTAAAACTAAAGTATAAAAAATTACCAAAATATTGAATACAAAAAAACCCTTGAGGAAAACAAGAACAGAAGCTGCTATTACAAGGCACTAACTTTCTCCTTTTGAGAATAAAAAGCCCTCCAACCCTATAAATTAAAAAAAAAAAAAGTTTAAAATTTAGTAACCTCAATGTTGTAAAGAATGAAGGAAGACGGTACTATATCAAGGCTAAGTTAAATGAGGGGGATGTAGATTAAAAGCTTATATCTGCTCTTTAACACATTTTATCGCTTTTAGTATCTAACCTGAGCTTTTAGGCTAGATGTTGTTCAAGCAAGGCATTCCTGGCTCATAGTACAGTTTAACAAATAACCAAAACCAAGGGATCTAAGCTTTTAAAAGCAACATGAACTACCATGAGAGCTGCCTGCACAAAGAAGTACTTGTTATCCAAACTGATAAAATATCTTTGGTTATGTATCTGTAGAAAAGGCTACGTATAAAATGCATACACCATTTAAATGCAACCGACCAACTTATCAGCACACATGTTTTTTTTAAACATCCAATGGCAGTGCTTATTTCCTGAAAAAAAGGCATCCTTCGTGTACACCATGGGTTGGGGTTTTTTTCAGCTCTCCAGCAGGCATTCTTGAGGGAGAAGGGTTAATTTTTACAAGCTATTAATGCTGGTGATAAAACATTTATCTATAGCAGACTATTAATGTGCTAGAATAGCCTCACCATGCCTAAAGACAAAGATTACTCTTTGAAGACTTTCTACTCCAACAACCCCATACCCGTTCCAGTAACTCCAGTAACACAGCTTGGAGTTGATTTTGACTGTTACAGCAAAACGGCTTCCTCCACCCACCTCAGCCTAGAGTATGAGATGCAGCTAACTAAATAATACTACAGGTAGCAAACAATGTTCATAGCTTTGAAGAAAACAGTCCATCAAGTTGAGCCATCAGTTGTAAGAATAATAATTCTGGCTTGTAGTTACAGTCTTAGTGGAATTCTGAGGCAAGTACCTGAGACAGGAAGCTTTAAACAGGTACACCTGATGATGGAATGAAAACAAGCACTGTGACTGCATGGTGTATTTTGGAAAGGCTCCATTAATGCCATGTTTCTATGTTCAAATGACATTTCTACCCACTCCCCACAACTTACCTGATTTTCTTTTGTTCTCTTTTGGGTTTTTTCTTTTTTTCTTTTTTTTTTTTTTTAAATGTGGTTTAAACACAGAATAGGGGAGATTACCAAGGTGCAGGAGGTAACTAAACAGAGGGCCACTGTGCTTACATAAACACCACAAGGACCGGGGTGGGGATGGTGGGGGAATCAGCAAGTACAAAATAATGTTAGTCAATCTCAACTTGTTTGCCTGTGCCTCTGATCTTCAACTATACACTACACTTACCTTTTACTAATTCATACCTGCCTTAGCAGCACACATATGTGAATGCAACTAAAAAGACACTTTTAAAATAAAATTAATCCTAATGCTCACTTTTCAAAATCAGAGCTGTAATACAACTCTTAAAAATACAACAATATGAATCTAGAAAAGCATGAAAAAAACTAAAAGGGTACCAATGATGTAAAGGATTTTCTTTTTCAAAGCTTTTAACTCTTTGGAAATTGTTTATTCTAAGCTGACTTTTTACTGAAATATCCTATTCAGCAATTATGAAAGCAACTTCATCCCACATTTCATTTCCACCAAAATTTACCATTTATTTTTCAAATAAGTTTACCATTTATTTTTCAAACTACTCCTAACAATGGCACTTTATGCATCTTAAATATTTGGGAAAGGGATCCACAATGGCATTTCATAAAGAATTTACCACATGATGGCTTAATCAGGTATAAATCAAATCTTCTGCCAAAGAAAGCATTAAAACAGGATATAAGGTGCCAGTAAAGAATAAAATTGTAATGTATATATATCTAATTATATTTTAATGAAAAGTTTATGAAACCATTGCGGACAAACAGAGCATGCTAGAAATATTTATCAGGTATATCTGTACAATGTAACACTTTTGTCACTATATAAAATGGTATAATAATGATTTCATCTTCAATCATGCAACCACAGACATGCTCTGAGGGGAGGAGACAGAGAAAGTGAAACTGCTTTTGGCAAGGTTAACATGTTCAGGTGTTTTCATTAGGATAAAGGATATTAAATTCTAGCTTAAGAAATAAACATGGAAAATGCTTTTAAAAATGTCCTCAAATGATTAAAATAAAGCTTTTAGCATGAAATCATAAAAGCAATATTGATAATTTAAAAGTATATGGCATTTAAACAAAGCTTTACTTTACAATTAGCAAATGCCATTTAATTTTAGATACCTACAGGTGAATTCACGATTAGTTTCTTACCTGAGGACACACACAAATGTACGTCAGTGATAATACTGTGTGTATGGTAATATGCAAACCGCCAAGACCTGCCATCTGGAGGGCTAATGAACAATCAAGGGATCCCAAATTAAACTACAGAACTTTTCCTTAGAATCTTTAGGACAACACTGTCAAGTTCAATCTGTTCACTTAGGCTCCAGAATCAATTTTTCAAACTTTATGACAGGTCTAATAGTTTCCACCTGTTTCTCTTGCTTGACTTTTGACTGGCACATTACCAGCCAGGGTGGAAATGCAGACAAAGACCCCTATTAGGCTCCGGCTGTTTCTCTACTGTGAGGTTGCTCAGCCATTAAATTAGTTCCAGCCCACTTTCTCCTTCCACATCTTAATTTTTGGGGGGTATGAAAGTTTGAGGAAGTAGAAAGGAAGACAAACAAAAGTTTGATGCCCAGTTGGTGGGAAAGTTGTAAGAAAATCTAAATTCACAGAAGTTAAATGCTAAATTTATTCACAAATTACTAACTAAATTTACTACTAATGACACTAATCAAGTTCTTGAGGTGTCTATATCATATTTTCAACTATCATATATTCAGGAAAATTTGAGACACCCTAAGAGAAGTCTATCATGTAACAAGTTCTGCAATAAATGACTAAATAAACATGGTATTGCAATTTTCTTTTTTTTTTTTGCTGAGAATCATGAATGATCAATGGGTACCTATTTTTTGTTCAAGCAATGAAAACCTTTTTCCATGAGATATGTCTTCCCTTCATTCAGAACTGCCAATTAGAAAGAGATATCATACACATATCCAAACAAAATCATATTGATTCATTTGGTAGTACCTTGAGAACTTGACAACATTTTTCTTCAATAAAGACTACCTAACATGTATTTGCATCAATGCCTAGTGACTTATGAAATGTTATCATCTGCAAAGTCTCAGGCTACTTGGCTGAATTGCAAATCACATAGACTATGTTATTCTATTATCCATGACATCAAAGTATTTACAATAGCATCAGTCGTAATACTCAAGACAAATATTTTATCTTATTAAAACAATTTTATCTTATTAAAACAAAGGTCCTTCTGTAAGATAAATTAAACAGTTCAAATTATAACTGACTAGGACCATCTTCCCAGTGTAAGCTACTTAGACACAGGACTTACCTGAAAACCCAACTACTCAAGCAGCATCATGACTGAGAAAATCTTAAAGCCTTACATCTTTAAACACTTTATTACATTTGGACTACTTAATGTAAAAAAGCAACCTGAGTGCTGACCACTCTGCTGGTACAGCACTTTAAAGATAAGAGAGTAAAGGTTCCACAGTTATTGAAAAGCCAGGATCACTTTTCTTAGCTCCCTCTCCTTTCTTGATAATATAATCATATATAAACCGTTCAGATATGATTCTATTTAGCTTGTAATGTACAAATAAATTCACAAAACTCTGAACTATATGCTTCCTCCTATTGAGATGTGTGAATAATGTTACTGAGAACCACCACCAAAAACAACTGTCAAGAGAGGATAGATCCTGACCTATTAAATTATCACTCTGTTTCTTCACAGTACTTCTCCTTTCAATCCCGTGGGCTGAACATGCTGTGAATACTAAAAATTACTGAACTAGAATGTCTGTCTATGTTCAAAAGCCATTGCAAAATCAGCTGCATGACAAGGATGTAGATCTGGGGGGAGGGGAGTGTCAAAATTAGACAGCAACATTTTTTTAATGCATGTGCACATGAGAACATATGAACACACAGAATAGTTTGGAATGAGAAGAAATTTGTCTTTAATTCCAGTTAACTCTAAACTGCAATATTTTAGCACGATGATAACTTGTAAATTCCTCTTTTACTTTAATATTGTTGCAACGCATCCTAATTTGTAGGTTTTGTGCATAATATACTAAACTAAATCACCTTTATTACTGGCAAGAAGGCAAATTCTGGAACTTGTGTTGATCTCACAATTTAGGCTCTCTAGCTGAGAGCTAAAGCTATTATTGCTGGTTAACTGATCAATTACAATAACGTTCAAGATGATTTAACTTGACTTAAAAAAAAAAAAAAAATCCAAAACATAGTTCCCGAGGTTACTTTCAACAGTAAAATTTATCTGCAATTTCTGCAGATAAATTAACACTGATACTCAAAAGTAGCTCTCAAGAAAATTTACAGCTGTAAGTGCAAATACACATAGAATAATTTGTCCCAAAGAGCAAGAATTTCCCAGAGTTTTTTCTATCAAGCTATTTCATGAAATATAAAAGTATACTCTTTGTACATAGACTCCAACCTAAGATTTAGTAATTGTGATTTTCATATTCATTATCCAATTCAAAACTCTAATGAACTATCTTCTCAAAGGTATCCCACAATTCATTCACAAGGGTCATCTATGTGATGAAAGAAAGATTTAGGATTATGCCAGACAGTGTTTAAAAAAACACAAACAAACCAGAGTATTTTAGTGAAATATTCAGCAAAAGGAATAAGAGAAAAACATAATTTAAAAATGAAGGCCACAAACTACTTAGTATTACTTTTTTCAAGTAACTAGCTTAGAAAATAACTTGCACTAGAAAATACACATAATCTCTTAAATATGTATATTTAATATCTTAAACTTTCCTATGGTGATGTTCATGCTTTGCAAGAGGAGTAATGATTAAACTCCACTGCCAAGTAAAAAGTTGTCATACTCAGATTTTTCCACCCTTTATAGCTTAGTATCTTATACATTATTAATAAACATTCTGTGAAGACAAAGATGTCCATTTTGTGCCCAATCTAGAAGATAATCAGATTTTTTTTTTTTTTTTTTTAAACTTTGGCTACCTTGAAGGCAACAAATAAACCAAAGGGAAAAAAAAAAAAAGTTGTTTTATGAATACTCTATGTTACTATAATTGTGAATTCTAGATCACAAAGCTTATATTGGTATGATCTAGCTCACTAACTTACCCATCTAGAAGATTCATCGTTGAGGTGGTAACTTCAGTAAAAAGAAGAATCTTTCCAAGCTTCTTTGTTTGAAGATTCTGTTGATATGTCTTCAGGCTGAAATGTTCTGATGAGAAGCTTCCCATCTCAGTGATGACTGGCATGAGACATGGAGTTATCTCCATTTTTGATTCACAGGATGAAACAAATTTAAGACACACCTTGCTGGATGGTCTTAATCCTTCAGCATTTACATTTCCCTCAAGCCATTTCAGAAAAGCAAGATGGATTTCCTGTGAGCAAGAGAAATAAAATAAGGCATAGAAATAAAGACCACCACGTATGAAGACATACAAACACTTCTGAGAAAATTTTTATTCAAACAATCATGTTCTACTTCAAAATAGGAAAATTAAATCAATTTCCTCTTCAACAACCAACTTCTGCTGCTTGTTCTAGTCTAGCCTGGCCTGACTACTTGTTACTGTCTTCCTAGCCAGTAGACTGTGTTCCTCAGCAGATTAATTAGGCTTAATCTTTCCCTAGAACAGGGTTTGTAGTGTTTCTCCTACATACTGAAGCCTGGAGTGCACACATTCATCTGTATTAGGCAGTTTATATGATATATGAAACCACAAAAATTGTGGTTTCTACTTTACTGAAAGTAATGTATTAGTGATAGTTGCCCTCAAATTTTTAAGAGGAAAACATTTGGTTTTTAAATAAAAAAACTACTAACCCTCCTTCCCATTACTGCCATATCTGGGAACCAGAATACAAGTGTTTCCTACATTAGTGCTGAAGATAGGACTAAGCTTTCTTGCCACTGAACTAGATGCTGACATCTCTGAGCTCCAACCCAACTCTTTAAAACCCACAAATCACAATTAAAAGCAAACTTCCTACAAAGTTATCTATCCAAGTAATTACTTCAGTTTTCCAAATCCCATTGTTATATATTAAAAAGGAATGAGAACAGTGGCCCTGTTTCTAACACCTTTCTATAGATTTTCCATTCTCAGAAGCTACACGTTCTCAAGTTTCACATGGACACTGCTTCTTGTGTGACGAATGTCAGCAGACTTAGTGGTTTGCAGCCCTACAGTACGGGTAGCAGAGCACAACATGAAGAAAGGAATAGTCTATTTCCAAATGCAACCTGGCACTAGCTTCTAAGACCCAGAATGACCTAAAAGTGACTCAGTAGCTACATTTTAGTTACTGAGAAATTACTTCTCATTTCTTGGTTTTATAAAGCTTCATCTGAACTCTCTCCATTTTATCCAACCTCTTGGATAAAATAGGCTTTAAATATTTTCTCCTTTTTTTTTTTTTCCTTTTTTTCATATACATCATAAATGATGATGTGGCATTAAAGGGTTTATGAGCATTTCTTTGACTTGATCTGCATGAAGCATTTCTAACTTCACTTACTGTAATATCACAGCTTTGACAGATTGATGCTAGATTCTTTACACACTATCCTACTTGTCTTACACACACACAGTAACTTACTAGCTGTAACTGATATTTAGAAAAATTATAGCTTTCATTCTTGTCAGGGAGTACATGGAAAAAACTGTGCTTAATCAGAAAGTGTATTTTCTTATTGCTTTCCAAACATAGAAATTCACTCAGCATAATTGAGTGTGCAAGTCCTAGACACAAAACACAGTTTTAACTCACATAAGGATGAGTTTATAGACTTACAGAAACAGACATTAACTTAAAAAATAAAGGTGCTTATAGTGTTATTACATTCCAAACAATTAAAGTGGTCACTGCTATGCATCATAAAGCCTGGTGTACTTTTGCCACTGTAATTTCTGAAAAGACTGATAGCATATATTTGTGTGATGTTCCGTTATTATAAATATGCCACACAATTCCTGTCATTTATGCTCAAGTATATTCTTTTTCCACGTAGTTTTTAGGTTTACTTCTTGATTTAATTTTCTTGTTTCTAGCACATACTGAACCATTTAAGAACTGTTACATAATGTATAATTAAGAAGCTAATTTTTCCCATAGTGTACATATTTACTGAGCTGATCAAAAACATAAACATGAGTAACAACAATAAGCAAGAACAGTATTTTTTCTTTTTAATTCCTAAAAAAAATATGGGTTTACGTTTTTAAAAAAGCAAAGTTTAAATGCTGTCCAAGTACATGCTAGAAAAAAATAATTTTCACTGTAAGAACCTCCTTCACTCAAAGTTACAGAAACATGGATGCTGAACCAATGCATTTTGGTCCCCACAATTATACTGGCACACAGAGAAGTACATTCTTGTATAGTGAAATAAACATATATAAGAAGTCAGGGTTAACCTCTGCTTCAACTCCGTTTAAAAGGAATATAATCATGCCAGAACCTGGGCTGTGCGATTTGTTGCTAAGTTGAGGATTCAGCTTTGAATTCAAACTCTACCCTCCACCGTTCTGCAGCAACCTCTGGTGGCCATTTAAATGAAAAGTGTTGGTTCAGAAACTGTCTGGCCTTCCACACCTCTGGGACCAGATTAGGTGTGTCACACCAGGCACCCAACACAAGGCAAGGAAGACTCAAACTCCTGGCCACTCTTTACCCGGAACATTATCAAAACAGTAAAACAAGCAGAGGCAAGCTTTAAATGAGTGTGCAATCAAGAAAAGCTGCAGCTGTTATATTTTCAAGCACTATCTGCAGCTACTTACAATACAAACACACTAAATTCTGTGTTGCGCATATTATCAGTAACATACTTTTAAATACAGTAACTACACTTGGTTTTAGGGCGATGCAAATATATTGTAAAATTGTTATTCTTCATTACTGCATTGGTTTTGGATCAGAGAACTGAAATCAAATTTGATTTCCTATAAAACTGGTTTTCAAATCACATTTTATAGGCACATTCCCTAAAGCAAAGATACTGCCTTCTTTCTTAAAGTAAGAATGAAATTTGACGTCAACTAAACAACGTGGCAACAAGAGAGCTAATCAGTGCTTCACAGTTAAAATAATCAGCTACAAATTTAGTGTTTATAATGAGAAAATTTTTCTTCACACATTTTAAATGCTAAAAGCACAATATATTTTCAATGCGTTGTAGAAAAGAATTCCCAAAAGCAGAAAAACACTTTACCAAGGGGAAGTGTGCACCACTTCTCACTAGCAAATTCTCTCCCAGCACCCCAAAGCACAACTTAAATTGTCGCAGACAGAAGCATGGAGAGATACGAAATTTCAAAGCAGCGACAGCCTCACCGATCTGGTATCCAGAGACAAACAGATAAACCAGCAGAATGTTGATTGTCAGACTGAAAGTGTCACTGAATGAAAAGTTGTTCTGAGCAGGCAGGGAAATATACTGGATGTTAATTCACAAAATGCACAGAAACAGAGAGTTAAGTACTGCATCCCCTCAGCTCCTCCACTAACCAGCACATGGGTTTATTAGGAGTCACTGTATTAAGGATTGGAGGCCTGACATTACGAGTTGTTGAACTAAAGTTTAAATGGTAATTGTAATGTAAAGAAGGAAGAGTAAGAGCTGTATTTTTTTATTATTATTTAACAGCTGCTTTCTATGATTTTAAGAGTTTGGTCAGGTGTGTGAAGAAAATGCTGCATAACTGAAGTTTTCTTTTGCTGTTTAAAATTATTTTATTTTTATAATCATTAGGTTCACTTTTTCCTAATGCTTACTTAGTGGTTAGGATTGAACAAAAAGGAGAAAAGAGGGAAACACAAGAGACAAAACCCAGCTGCACATGGACCCTTCTCTGTTGTAGTATAAAATAACAGAAAATTACAGCTCCTGATGGAGAAGATTTTTATTTGCACCTGGGCTATATCAACCAATGAGACTTACACAGAAAGCACATAAACTTTCAGTTATAACGGTTTAAAACAATACTAAATTTAAGACTTCATTCTCATATTCTGTTTATATAGAGAGAATTTTGATGTATTTTCTTATTTTTACATGTATGTTCATATACACACACAGAGATATTTGCAAGTGGCTTTCTCATCAGGAATACTTGGGAGAATGATCTTTTTTACCAGACTCTGTGACAACAGGTCTTAAAGCTATGTATCAATGAATTCTTTGTGAAGACAAAATTCAGTCACAGACTAAATTAATTTGGTTTCTATTAAAAACATGGAGGTGAAACTAAATGAAATCTAAAAGTATAATGCCATAAGCCAAACAAACATTATACATCAGGCATCTCTCCTTCATTTCTTATGAGGAAAAAGAAGACAACTTTAAATACTGGTACTCTGCGTGATGACTCAATATTTTAACTCTAATACAATATATTATTTTAGCTGTTGCGTGTTGAATGAGACCAAATATTCACTTTCTTGATACAAAGCTAGAACACAATTTAACAATTTTTGTCCTTCCTTTACATAAAATGCAGTAATTTCCAATGAACTATCCCTATTTTTGCTCTGTTGTATGTTTTAAAAGTTTGCAGTTGACACATTGATTCATATATTATCAGCTGATATATTGATTGAATCACATAATGCATATATGTTTATTAACTACAAACAAGTGAAGATTACACAGGCATAAAGTACTAATGTTTTAGAGGAGCATGTGAATAGCCCTTTTTTGAGCATAACTAAATCTATAGACATCACACCTTCAATATGGCTACGCTGCTTTTTTTTCTGAATTAGCCTTTTCAAATGAGATTACTCAGTTCAGGTATGATCTCAAATGTATGTATTTCATATGAATTCTATAATAGCACTAACAGAAATGAAAATATTTTAAAGAGTGCATGGCAATTGGACTTTTATTTCAACTTTAGAGTATAAAAATACACACACATGTACAGACATACAAAAAATACATCCTCTTTGTATTATACAGCTTTGCTCAACAGTCCTGCAAGTTTAAAGGTGTTAAATTAGCCACTGGAGAGCTTCCATAGCATCTCTTGATCCAATGGAAACATACTGAAGTCCAACACAGTAGTAAGCACAAGGCTGGTGCCAGCAAAAAAACACATCTACAATGGCAACTCCAGCCCTGAATGTTAGTGACTTAGGAGGCCAGCAGCAGGAAAAGTCAGCTATTAGCTCAAGAGGGCAAGGTTTTGGCAGACATTTCTGACTAATGAGGCACACAAAATACTTTTCTGATGCTGCCTGTGTTTTTACTTCCGTAATAATGTCATACTTTGAGATTTGAAGCAGTTTCACAACACAACCATACCCCTGTTTTAAAACCATGTTATTAGCGATATATAAAAATGCTAAAACCAAAAAGTTTAATATTAAATGGCACAAAAAATTCCTTACTGTAAATATACAGAAAATTTAAAAAAATGAAGTTATATACTCTCCTTGTTGCTTTCAAACACTAGCATATGTATATTATCTTTTATTGAGGTTCTGTAAAGCATTTTATGAATAGTAAATTTAGTACCACAATCATTCATTAAAAGGTTTTCTTTTGTTTTACAAACAACGGAAACCCAGCCTTTAGGAAACGACAGAAGAAAGGAATAAACAAACAAACCAAAAACTTGATAGAACAGATGAGGAAATAAGATAATCTCGTGGTGATCACAGTCATGATCACAGAGGAACTGGAAGAGGATGAATAGGCCTGCTGTAACCTCTTCCATAGAAACACAAAGATGGGACAAAGGGTGATCTTCTGTCCCAAGAAAAACAACAACGGCAATTCAGTTGTAGTGGCCATCTTGTACTAGTTCAGCTGGACTTAGGAAAACTCTAGTTAGCAGATGTGTTATTTCTGTTTGTCTGTCAAAGCCAGTGTCTCTAAACAAACAACCAGGTTAAGACATCACATTAGATAGTCATAATCATGATTTCAATACTGTTCAGATGTCATTAATATGTAATAACATTACCCAACTATAAATCAATGCTTGGAATCCTAAATAGTTACCCTTTTAGATTTAAGTAAGCGTCAACTTGAAGATGGATTTTGCAACAACTGAATCAAAACGAATAAACAGAACTGTAAAATGCAAAGGCTATCTACAACACATTCAAAATCTGATTTGAAATATATAAGGCACTAGAATTCATTTTCAGAAAGCATATATAAAACTTTTCTCGTAATATTAACTGCTTATAATTAATTTCAAAGGTCTGTCCTTGTTCAAGGAAATAAGATACAAATTGAGCAAGCAAGGTAGTTTCCCTTTATGCCCCCCCCCCCCCCGCACTGGTTGATTTTAATCTGTCTTCAGATTACTTACAATATTTTCACTCATTCTGCATATTTTACTAGTAGGAAGACATATTTTAGCTGAGGTCAGTCCTCTAGGTTAAGTCAGAGGAGAATCTGTGCATCCATCTTACTCTATTCAGCACACAGAGGGCTATTATTTTCATGACTGGTGTTTTAGTTCATAGTATAAAAATCTTAGGAAGGAGAGATAACCCCAGTTTTCCACTCCTTCCTTTCCCCATCCCCTAAAGAACTTCATAAAGATTTTATTTTAGTACAGCTAAGGTGCATTCTCATTCCATGTTCTCATGATCTTCTGCAGTTACTTGGCTGGTATCTCCTGTGCATTCTCAGGATACTACATAAGTAGGAAATCTGTTTCAGTTTATTAATAATATTTTTCTATTTCCTGAGCCCAGATACAGTGCAAAACATAAGTTGATTGCATAAAATATGGAGGGGTATTTAGAAAGATGGTGGGGTTTGGTAACTTCTTTTATTCACAACCAACTAGATTTTTATGAGTCTCTAGTGTTTGGGTAGTTAGTCTCCAATATATTTTTTCAAGAGGCCAAAAAATGTGATCATTTATGAAAGATCATTCCAGAGACCAAGTACCTTATTTTTGCCTCCACGCATCACTGTGTTTTTAAAACCAAGTATCAACGTTACATAAACAATTACACAATGCATCATCTCAGCAGTGTGGGGAATAGGAACAGTCACATATAGAAGTGGGTCCATTTTGCCAACTGATACGTGGAATACTTAGTCCAAAAATGGGAAAGATTTTTAACAGAGTGTTGTAAGGTACCCTTATCCTTTTTATTGCAATTACATTTGAACATGAAGCATCTTAGATTTCAACTCATTCCCAGTCTACATGTTCAGCAACTGCTCATAAATCTGTGCCTAAATTTGAATCCAAAATTAAATTTAGTTTTAAAAAGCACTGTATCTGGGCAGAAAATTCATTTATCCAATGTGCAGCAGTACGTTCTAAAAACAGGCTGCAGGGCCCAGGTCAGAATTCACCCAGTAATGAAAAATATATCAGATGTTACCTTCTGCAGAGAAAAGAATGCTGACAATAAAGTTAAAAAGAAGGTAAAAAGAAATCAGCTAGCAATGAAAAGGAAAAATGGTCTTCAGGTCAAGTTTTTGATATCAGTATCTCTCTTGTTTCAGGGCAGCGTTACATTTAAGTATCAGGTTGCTTGAAGGTACATG
>JANVCC010000017.1:8738060-8914009 GCA_025345505.1 Todiramphus chloris collaris | reverse complement strand
TTAAAAAGAGTGAATGCATGCCACACCCTAAGCAGAACACATTATGTCTTTATTTCTCAATTTTGACAAAGTACTACCACTTGCAACAGCCTTCGCAGCCACAGAACAAGGCTTGGCTGTAGAAGGCCCCAGCATACTGTCCTCAATGCAAATCAGAGCTGAGCAAGGGAAAAAGGACAGCAGAGCAATGCCGTAAGGTGCATCCTGGCTTTTGCTTTTCCTACTCAGCTACAACAGAACAGTCTGGAAGCAATCTTCCCAGCAGCTGCTCTCATCAACAAACTGTTTATTGTAAGAAAGTGGCTGGGTCAAAGGCTAAACGTCATCCAGAACTGAAAGCATATCTTTAAAAAAACCTGAAGCCGTCCATGCATATGAAAAAAGCACATTACATGAAAGAGAACCATATTCCATTCTGAAAGGCCAAAAGTCTACTTAAACAAAAACTCCTTAATTTGATGAAGCAGTATTTTATAACATTGCACTAATTTACTGTGGCTTGTGCTGATTTTGAAACCTGTGCAAGGTTTCTAATGAAAACATTAGTTATTGAAAATTCAATCTGTGTTATGGTAAAAAAAAAAAAAAAACAAAAAAAACCCAAAGGCAACATAGAGTTGTATTAAAATTTTTCTAAAATATACACAGAGTAAGCTAGCTCCATATTCACATAAAACAACAAAGGAAGTACTTCTCTAACACATTACAAATGCACCATTGTGTTACACAAGCTGAAAAAACAGGTTTAAGATTGGTATCAGTTTTACGAACAAAAAAATTTCAGGTTTTATGCAGGTAGCAGAGCAAGATGACATACTAAACACGTGTGTATAAAATCCTTTGCAAGTGCTTGCCAAGTCAGTTTCAAACCTTCTTTGAAAACTTTTCAATGCAACAGCCCATATTCAGATGTCAAAACCTCATCCAGAATTCACATCTCTGTCAAGAGTCACTACACAACTGAATTTAACCAGGTTTTAAGCCAAGCATACTTTTAAAAATTGTCATCGCACGTTACCACATAACTACATTTGAGCACATGAATGCGTGCACACAAAAAGAAAACAAAGAACGTATGCACAAACTCCCCTCATATTTAGCACAATTTCATAAAGTCCGTAACAGAGTTTTAGTTTAAGCTAGAGGATACCAAAACTTACAGACCAAAATCTTGTTTAGTAGTTTGGAGCTCTTAATTTCAGAAATTAAACATTATATGACCACCTATGCAAGGTAAACAGGTATCCTAACATAGCACAGTAATTGGGGTACGTTTGCTCCAAAAGACTATAAAGCTGACTTTGAGGGTAAAGGATCAATAAGAACAAGGTCTACCTTTGACATAACATCACTACATAACACTTCACAAAAATGAGCATTGCAATGAAAGGCCTGATAAATCAGAGGACTAGAGGGTGTTAATTTATCCTACCAGAAAAAGGTGTGATAAATTACGGTTTGACCCTTTAATTCTTCGTGACACCTACTTTGTAAAAAACCTGTTGTTATTTTTTTGAAGAAAAGTCTACAGTAAATTGCGCATATGTGCAACTGCGCTAAAAATAATTATAGAGAAACCAGGTAGAAGGGAAAAAGACATTCCACTTTTGCACTAAATCTGAACAGTATGCATATTAAAGTGTGTTGTTTTTTTTAAAAAATAATCAAAGTCATGTTTAGAAGAAGAAATTAAGATATAAATCTAACCCTAAATGCTATACACATTTATTTTAAATTACTCTCAAAAGTATTCTGCATTGACTCAAAAAAAAAATACAGAAGAATTTTGTTCTCAGCTAATAGGGCAATAAATTAGACGCAATATATTCAGCAGGTAAAACCAGCTCAGTTAAATAGCTATCACATAAGGGTATTTTTATTTGGTACCAAAACGTTTGTTTTTTTTAAACTGAGGATAAAATTGTTTGTTGAAAATCTTGGAATTAGTAGCAGCATGAGTTAAGTAAATAAAACCTAAGAAACTTTTTTTTTCTTAGGACCGACAATACACAAGTCTTAGTTTAAGGTTTTCCATCAGGTTTGTTTTGCCTTTCAACAGGTTTATATACATAAAATGTGAGCGAATATAGTGTTCGTGAATATGAAATAGCAGAACAGGAGCCAAAGATTTTCCCCTTAGCACTGCAAACATGCATTAAACCCAAACAACAAGATTTCAGCTGTACCTCAGTTTTGCTTCTTCTGAGTAAGAACTCCCAATTTGGTCACACTGTCGGGGTTTTTGAACTAAAGAAATACCTGCGGAATATTAGGGTAAAACCACAACACATTTTCACATGTACCACAACTCAGAGATTACAATACAGTTATGTCCCTAAAGTTGCTCAGCTAATGTCCAACAAGTATCATAGCATATACTTTATATTCCTTTCCAAAACATATTCAGGTTGAGGTATTAGTTCATAAATTAAAAAAAAAAGAAAAAAAAAAACCTAAAAGAAACATCTTAGAAAGGAAGAATTTATTGTAAATTACATGCTATAATTGCAAGAACATGATTGGTATGTTACTTATAGTATACCTACTCTAAAGATGAAAAACAATATTAAGATAACAGCTACTAACTTTCACTGCAACTAAGATCTCCTTGATAATCAAGGAGTCTAAAAAACCATTAGCATGATAGCATGGGATTATGTAAGAAAAAAGAAGATGAAAAAAGAAAGGAAAAAGTAAAAAAGTAAACCAATGCTTTTTGTTTCGTAGAGTCTATCAAAAAAGTAAAGCTTCATGCTTCAAAAATACATCATCTACATATACAGCAATGTAAAATCTAGGTATCAAACTAAGAACTCTGAAGGAAGACTCAACAATATTCTCTTTATCACTAATTAATTAATTTTTATTACAAAACATGGGGAAAAATACAGTATTTATGTCCATGTACTACAATGTTAAGTTCTATGAATGATGAAAACTACAATTACAATAGCTGCATTCTAAGCACTGTAATTCTTCTTGCCCTTTTTCAGCCCTTTCAGATTTAACACTTCCTTTCTTCCACTAGGATTGAAACCTCGTTCTGAACATAAGAGGTAAAAATTTTTCCTCAGAGGAAAAACAAGAAGATAGTAAGCAAGTAATACACTCAGCCTTCCTGTAGCTGTAAGGGTCCTGATACACAGGCAGCTTCACGAACTAACTTCAGAGCAAACCTCCTTAGAGAGCACCCATTTGAAAGCTTTTCTGCAATTGCCAGGGAGAAAAGGAAAAAAAACCCAAAACCCTCAAATTTAATTTGTCCTTTTAAGTTTGACATACAACATATTTAACCCCCACAGGGATAAGGCTGAACATTTATCTAGACAAACCCTACATCTACTTCAGAGCTGAGTTTGCTTTAGTCAAGTCATACACACCACTTGCTTCTACTCCAAAAGACCACATTTTGCACACAAAACTTAACAGTACTGAAGAGTACGCAGCAGGAGTCAAAGCTCACAACTGAAATTCAGGGGTTTAGGAGAGACTCTGGGAAATAAGGCACTCAAAGAAGCAAACAAGAACAGTCTCAAGACCGAGGCAATGTATGAGAAATGGTCAACAGAAGCAAACGCAGGCAGTCAAGAGCATTTTTGACAATGGCACATTATTTATTCTGTAAGACTTCGGATTTCCTTGACTTGTCTCTGAGGATAACCACCTGCTTCTGTGCTTTGGGATATGTGTGCTCTATTACCATTAAAAAGAGTTGAGGGAAAACCCAATATGTAAAAATTTTGCAGTATTCGTTAACAGAAGTGGTAACACTTCATGTAGAATGTAGTTCAAAGAGAAATAACTTAATAAGATCTAAACACGATGCCTGGAAACATGCTCTTGCATTATTTTAAGACTCGGGTGAGTAGCACACCTGAGAAAAAAAGAAGATGGATTAATTTTTTAGACTTTTCCCATTAAAATTTAGTATCAATCCAGCTAAGGAAATGTCTTGCAGGGCAGTGTTCTGGATGGGACAACAAAATACAATCTTATGGAAATACTTGTTGAAAACTATGTAAAAACAGTGAATTCTTGCTGGAAGTTGTACAATTTAAACTTTTGCATCCTGTTATAATACTAAAAAAGAAGACTAGCCAAATTTGGGCAAGAGACTCTTACAGAAACGTGGACTAAGACTACAACATCCTACCTACACTACACTACACTCAAGAACCTGGCCAGAATGAAGCAAAAGCTTTGCAAGACTGAAAGCCAGCTGTGCACATAGCCACTCCAAAGATGAACTTTAAACTGATTAAATACAAACCACCTTTGTTGAAGGCCCTTAATTGATCATCCCAAACCAATCTGTTCTAAAAACAAATTGTCTTGAGGGAAAAAGTTTCAAGGATTACTTCAATCAGTACTAAAATGAAAAAACAAAACAAACAAACAAACAAAAAGGCCTTTCAGAATAGTTTCACGGAAACTAATGAAGTCAAGTTACAGATGAAGACTGTATAGTCAGTCTGTGACACAAAGTGATCAATTTATCCTTGGTTAAATAGAGACAATTTGGGTCCCTGTTTCTTGAATGTAATAGCCAGGGAAACAGGAGATTGGGAGCAAAGCAATTATTATTTAATTTTGAGATTAAAGTGTGATGTATACTTTCAGTTTGTCAAGCTAGTGTTACTACGTAAAATCAAGAGCATGACAGTGGCTGTGAAGTAACATTCTACCAGCAAATCACCGTATGTTTCTAAGAGGAAGAGACATCCTTGAACACATGGAAAACTTGGTTTGTATGAAGCAAAAAGGAAAACAGTAATTGTACTAAGGCTTATTGCAGTTCAGAAGTCTTTATTTTGTTATTCCTGAAGTTGGAGACCATCATTAGACAGAGTAGATTATGTAGGACAGAAAAAAAGCTTGAAAATATTTAGAGAACACTGAAGTCCACTCCCACCTCCGAAAGGAAATGGTTGCTGCAGAGATAATTAAAGCATACCCTTATCACTGCTAGCTATTCCTACATTGGTATTCATACCATTTGACTGAAATACCAAATCCAACACTGTTGCTTTCCAGATGTTGCTATAGCTTTTCCTTCTACCTGCTCTAGCTATAATTGCAAGAGCTGACAAATGTCTCTTTGAAATGACAAAATACTAATGCTAAGCAGAAAGGGGCAGCCCTTGTTGAAAGCCACTGCTGCTCAAGTGATACGAATACAAAGCAGCAGCCATATCAATAGAATGGGCCCCTGTAAATTCATGTGTTTTCTCCAACAGTGGTCAGCAGCAGATGCATGAGAGAACACAGGTAGCCTAAGGTAACTGTCTCCTCTTCTAGCAATCTACATCAGGAGGATTTGGGAGCCAAAGAGCATACACCTCACAGCTCCAATGAAGTATTCTCCCATGAAAGAAAAGTTATCTTTTTAACTCGGTTCAAAACATTTCTGATATCAACTATGTTCATTTAAAACAATGATAGAAGTATTCTAAGGAAAGAAGGAAAACTTTAAATGTTCTCTGGTATTTATAACAAAACCTCAAGAATTCAAACAGACAGCTCTCAAATATTTATGGTAATTTGCAGCTTATACTGCTTATGGTAACTTTGGGAAAGTGTCCTTCTCGAAACAAAACAAAAAAAAAGCGCATTTCCTTTCAGCTCTTTATTTTCTTTTCCATCGGCCAATACATTATACATTCTACTAATATACCAACGTGTAACATGCAGTCAAAAAATGGAAAACTAATTTAGACAACCTTTATATCTGCATCTGCTGTTCCTGTCAGGTAGCTGTCGTGTATGAACTAACTGTAATACCAACAATTCCATTTTGTAAAGTAAAAAGTGTATCTTCCAGACCAGAAAAATGCATGGACAATTGCTTATTTCATGTAATGAGTTCTAAAGTCAAAACATACCATATGTTTGGGGTTTTTTTATTTAAATCCTGACAATTATGCATTAAAACTTTATCTTGCAAAAGAATTAAAGAAATACCTACTGGAATTAATTTTCCACAATTTTGACTACATGTGCTCCCACAAAATAGTTCTCCCCATCTTAAAATCCAGAGGGGCTTAAGCTGCTTTTCAATTCCTAAAAGTTCTCTTTATACAGCAGGTAGAGCGAGTTCATGCCCAGTTCTTTAAAGCAGAGGAGATGGTAATATACTTTCTTCATCTGAATATTGCTCTTTTTTTCAAATAATTGTTATAAAGAGAACAATGTAACTTTTCTACTTCAGTTATGACCTACTTCATCAGTTGAAAGGTAAAAGAAATAAATTATTTTTTTGCAAAAAAAGATATAACAAACAGAAAAAAGGAAACATATACATATTATTCAGTAATATACATTATATTAATAATCTCCCTTCATATTTGGATCTTAACAAATAAAAATCACCTTATCTTTAGTTAGATTCACTCTCTGAAGTTGCTAAAACATGGTATTCACTTATATACACAGACTTATATACAAGTACCTGTATTGAAGGGCAAGAAGCCGAGTAAAAATTTGGGTGTGGGTTGTTTGTCCAAATAATGTTTTGAGACTTGACAGTCTCTGTACCTGCTTCTAAAGACTTAAGTTATTTAATGATCTGTTGTTCTATCTTCAAATCTTCGTTTTCACCAAAAATTCTAAATGTATTACAGCCACTACTACTCAAACTGCAGTAAAGATTCTTAAATGTATTAGAAAAAGTAGACTGTACTAGTCTCCTCAATACTGATCCTGCAAGGCTTGGCTTTACCAACTTTTTTTTTGTGTCCGTTTATTCAGTTTTTACAAATTGAGGATATTTTAAAATGTTTTATGAAGAGGTACTTAAAGTATTTCTTAAATAACTTCAATGGTACACTTTAATACACAAGTAAGAAAAAATACACACTAGATGAGGAAAGTGATTCTCAATAAAACAAGTTGTAAAAATCAAATGTTGTCTCGTATCTTACACCCTAGTGAAATGATCAGTCCAAAGTAGCACGGATTTTATAGCTAAAATTATTAGATATGCATTATAATAACTAGCAGCTGTAAGGAATGCTACAAAATGCTGTAATACAAGTTGTTTTCTACATGGTCAAGTCTCACTGCTTACCTCTGCTTCTTCAGCTGTTGCCCCATTCCCCTCTCTCCTCCTCCCACACAGTGTCTGTCTTCTCTCTCATCTGGTATCAAACTAGATGCACTAGCTCTTCCTCCTGAGGTTTTTCTCTCTCAAAAAAGTTCTTACCCTCATCAGTCAAGGAGCATGCTCCAATTTACACACTAGATGAATTAACTCCCATCGCAATTTTTCTCAGGGCTGGTGTTCTTCTCCAGGGCCAGTTATCTTCTCTTGGCCTGTGTCACTTCCTTAATTTCTACTATATCATGTTTTTATTAAGGAAGTTGTAAAGAAAGTAGACTTAATTTCTGACCCTTGAGGTTGCCAAAATGGGTAATAAAGTAAGATTATATACAGACTTTAATATATATATATGTTAATGCACATATAAACATACACAGAGACTTACATACGAGTACCTGTATATATACTATAAATATTATTTCTGTATATATAATTATATACAGACGTCATGCCATAGTTACGTACAGAACTTCATCACTGTTGTAGATCCTCTAGTGTTTGCAGAGGGAAATACTGGTACAGATTAAACGCTGACCAGCTGAAATTCTTAAAATTAAATCATGTAATCCTGTGAAGCACAGCTCTGTGTAATCTAACTGTAAGAATACAGGTTGCCCTGTGATGGACTTAGCTACACAGCACTTTTACAGAGGATACCTTTACTGGCATAAGAAAAATACACATGCCACAAAAACAGACAGAATAAGATTTATTCTGGTAATTTTTTTTTCGTCTGAGAAAACCTTCCTTCAATAGTCATGTAAATCCTTTGTAATTAATGTCACCATTACAATTGCCAAGTAACTGAGTACAGTGAGTTACTAACCTGGAACACGTTCCGCTTGTTGTGAAGACCAACTACAAACCAAATAAAAAAAAGCTTTCACATAAAAGCTACAGTAGAGGCTACAATCAACTTTCTGATTTAAGCTAACAGCTGTTCTTCAATCATTTTTTCACTATAAGAACTGCACAATGTCAGCCAGATAGTCACATGCCAAATTCCATTCCCACTGCACCTGGAATTTCAGGATTTCCTCAACATGTCAGAAACCTCAAATCATTTCTTAAAATGAACCGACAAATGATAAGTACAACAGACTCTCTAAGTTAGTCCCTTTTCTATCAACTGCTGACACAAGTCATACTTGATAATTTTTTTTTTGCCATCTTTGTCTTCTTCGATGACAAACCAAGAATATTGGAATGTCTTTTAAAAGAATAACACTAATTATAAAGTCCCATCTTAACTTTCTAGAATAAATTCAGCTTGATAAATTATAAGCTTTGTGTTGTGAATATTTTATTGATAACCTTATTGTGTAACTGAGTTGTCAAAGAATAGTTAAAAGTCAAAGAAATATATTCAGAAGACCTGAAGGCGGCAAATGCACTGTTTCAGAAACAGCCAAAGTTTGCAGTTTTATTTCTTTTGAAGAGCAATATAAGGAGACACTTCTATTTCCTCTTGGTTATATATTTTTATTCAACACTTCCCTTTAATTAAAATACATAATCCTATACCATCTAGCCATAATTTGTTTAAAAATAAAGAGATACAAAAGCAGCACTCATTAAATTGTTAGATAACCATTATAATGATTTCTCATTGTGGAAATGTATCGTCATTTCTGAGCAATGGTAATGTGATAGCATCTCACAGGACTCCAGCTGATGCCAAGCCTGTTCTCATTTTCCCAGTCTCACTTACATAAATTAGCTACAGGCCTCACTGACAGTCAGAGAATCTCAAGTTTTTTATGTTTGGAAATACTCCACTTTTGTCAGATCTTTACCAGTGAGGTCATAGTAAACGAAACGATGCCAAATTGCCATGGATCTCCAAAGTGTTTGTCACAAGTTATGAATTCTTGCTATTTAAAATCACCCATCTGCTCAAAGGCAGTACGCTGAGCCCTGACTCCAAAAGGTTTATCGGTTACAACTTTTGAGTGCTGAAACAAAATCCAAGATCAGTCAGTTTAATTACAGCATTCACATTAAGACAGAATGTGTGCCTGTGGTAGACACAGAGACAACATGAATTTGGATTAGTCTGCCACTGTGGATTTTACTTTTTTTTTTTAATTTAGATTCCTATTACAAACTCCAAGATAAATAGAAACTAAGAAAAGTCATCCTCACACACTGCCTAGCCATGCTCTGTGCTGAGTGACCTACACTAATGTAAGGATACTCAGCCCTAATGCTATTCTCTATCATTTCAGGAGTGAGAAGTTAGCAGAAGACATGAACCTCAAGCTCGCAAATGTTTTAAATAGATATTACCTAAGGTCTTCTGAAAGGAACCATTTTCCATTCTCTACAGTACAGAAAGAACATGCCTACTGAAGAAAGTGGTTGTGAAGTATCATGTACACTGCCTTGAAACACGATAGAATACACTTCAATGAGTGGCACTTTGGTCAGATGCCAGCACATAATAATTTCATATCAGAGCTAGCTCTATGATAAGATAAAATGCTACTCAGTACAAAAAGCATTAACTTTTAGTTCTCACAGCAGCATAATAACCCTTTTTATGGAGATTGCTATAAACAAGATATTTTCTTTCATTCCTCAAAGCTTTTTGCATTTTCCAAATGATTGTCAAAAACATTATTGAATCAATACACAGCCCAAAAGTTGTTTACAAACCATAATGTGACATGAGTATGCTATTCATTATTATGTGCCTACAAATGTGATTCATGGTTGTTTAACATAAACAGCATGCTTGCTGCTATCTTGCAAAAGAAAAGCATGTTTTTAACTAGAGAATTGTAAAATAAAGAATGTTTGCCAGATTTCCTTTCCCCAAATATATGGTAAATATTCCCTGAAGATAAACAACCAAAAAGTAAAAGGTAACTTTAGCAACCACCTGGAATTAGTTGGCTCTACATTTGGAGTCCCCTTCATCTCCCATCGAGATTTTGTAATTGAAAATGTTTTACTGTATTTTGACACTGCATACCATCGATTCCTGTGGAATTTAAAAAGCCATTTTAAAATTGAGGAAATATTATACAGGGCAGTCGCTGCAAACATGCAAAGATATTTGAAGGCAAATCTATATAAAACACACTACAGAAAATGTTTTCTGTCCTTTCCTTATTTTTTGCTTTACTGTGTCTTCGCTAAATCCAGCTCTCAAGTGACCCCTTGTGGTAAAACACCTTCCCTCACTAAAGGACCTGCATAAAAAATGCTGCAACCGTATCCAGCTTTTGAGAGAGCAGAGATGCATGTTGATTTTAACGTCATGCCAACACTGTTCTAGCTCGGCTGGGCAGGGATGCTGATTAATACAGGAGTCTCATAGAGCTGGTGAATGCACTAAAAATGCCTGCAGCATGCCAGCTTTTCTTCAATAAACAGCTCCAAGGAGAAGGCAGAAGAAACTTTTGAGTGAGCAAGTTACAGAATACTTTGGCCTTCTAATACTTACAGGAGCCAGCATGAACAAAACTCACTTGTCCATCAGATCCTGAGCATGGGCTACTGACTTAGCACCCAGGAAAAACAATTTCTACCAAACATTTCGATTCCGTCTCAAAAGTTGGTAAAAAATCTTTTATCATTTCATAGGTTTAAAAAAAAAAAAAACCAACAAACCTTTGAGCAGAAAGCCAGCATAAGACTAGTTTCCTGTAACTGTGTCTCAGTTTAAATGCAGTAGCCCTCATTTACTATTACTACTTTTACTATTTTTACTACTATTGCTATTTACTATTACATTTACTATTACTCAATTACTGTTTCCAATATCACACACACATCCTCTCCTTTCTCAGCAGGGCTGCTAAATGCTACTCAGCAGCATAGGTAAAAGGTTTTTTTAAGAACAAAACAATTTTTCAAGGCAAGATGTCAATTAAATGACCCTCACAAGCAAGCTCTTTCTATCTGAAGAGAGCCAAGAAAACACACTCTCTTCAGCCTCTGGAGAGGGAAGACAGCTCCTGTTTCGATGCAGTGAGATCGGCAAGGCTCTAGTCAACACTAGAGACATAAACATTCAGAAAGTGTTGCCCTTCCTTGTGTTCCTCCCTTATCTAGGGGTGGGGAATTGTTATCAGAGGAAGGAGACATTTCAATACAGCATCGATGTTCTTTCTGTGAGAGCAGCATGCTGCTTCCACTGTCATGTTCTCATCATCTCTTTCAGCTACAGGGAGGAACATGGGTGTCAGGCAGTTACCTGTGACTGTTAAGTCATTGCAGGACCCCATAAGATCACCTATGCTGTTATGCATAGAGCTGGTACCACTCCACCACATCTACCCTGTATCTCCAAGCTCCCATAACTCAACCCCCCATGACACCCCTTTTCTCTCTCCAGAGCAAGACGCTCAGTCCCTCACAAATTCCTGCCTCTACTACCACTTGCCCTACCAGCTGGGCGGGGAGCAGAAGACAGTGGGTTTTTCTGTCAGGGTGGTGTTTAGGCAGACTGGCAGTCCCACCAGCATCTCTTTATTGCCAGGTAAGACTGACTGGCTGCCTTGTCATATAATGAGCTTTGAAAAGTAACCTGCCCTGGACTGTATGTTATAAAATTTGCTGTAGAATCATAGAATGTATTGGGTTGGGACTTCTTCTAGTCCAATCCCCCTGCAGTAAGCAGGGACATCTTTAATTACATCAGGTTGCTCAGAGCCCCATCCAACCTGACCCTGAATGTCTCCAAGAATTGGGCTTCCACCACCTCCCCGGGCAACCTGTCCCAGTGTTCCATCACCTTCATAGTAAAGAACCTCCTCCTAACATCCAATCTAAATCTACCCTGCTCTAGTTTAAAACCATTACTCCTCATCCTACTGCTACATGCCCTTGTAAACAGCCCCTCTCCAGCTTTCTTGTAGGCCCCCTTGAGGTACTGGAAGGCTGCTACAAGGTCTTCCCAGAGCCTTCTCTTCTCCAGGCTGAACAACCCCAAATGTCTCAGCCTTTCTTCCTAGGAGAGGTGCTCCAGCCCTCTGGTCATTTTTGTGGCCCTCCTCTGGACCCCCTCCATCAGGTCCATGTCCTTCTTGTGCTAAGGCCTCCAGAGCAGGACGTAGTAGTCCAAGTGGGGTCTCACCAGAGCAGAGTGTCAGAATCACCTCTCTCAATCTGCTGGCCATTAATCTTTTAATGCAACTGGCGTTCTGGGCTGCAAGTGCATATTGTTGGCTCATGTCTAGCTTCTTGTCCACCAGAACCCCCAAGTACTTTTCTGCAGCACTGCTCCCTATCACCTCATCCCCCAGACAGTATTGATAATGAGGATTGTCCTGACCCAGGTGCAGGACCGTGCACTTGGTCTTGCTGAACCTTATGAGGCTCACATGGGCCCACTTCTCCAGCCTGTCTTGGTCCCTCTGGCTAACATCCTATCCCTCTGGTATATTGTACTGACCACACCACTCAGCTTGGTGTCACCCACAAACTTACCAAGGGTGCACTCGATCCTGCTCTCTGCATCACTGATGAAGATATTAAACACCACTGGTCCCAGCATAGACCCTTGAGGGACACAACTTGTCATTCATCTCCATCTGGACATTAAGACATTGACCACTACCCTCTGGATGTGACCATCCAGACAAATTCTTATACATCAAATAGTCCACCCGCCGAATCCATATCTCTCCAACTTAGAGAGAAGGATGTTGTGAGGGACCGTGTCAAAGGTTTTGCAGAAGTCCAGATAGATGACATCAACCATTGCTCTTCCCTTGTACATTGATGTAGTTACTCCACTGTTGCAAGCCACTAGGTTGGTCAGGCAGGACTAGCTCTTGGTGAAGCCACGCTGGCTGTCTCGAATCACCTCCCTGTCCTCCATGTGCCTTACCAGAGCTTCTAGGAGGATCTGTTCCATGATCTTCCCAGACACAGAGGTGAGGCTGACAGGTCAGTAGTTCCCAGGGTCCTCCTTTCTACCATTTTTAAGAATGGGTGTAATGTTTCCCTTCTTCCTGTCACCAGGGAGTTCACCTGACTGCCAAGACTTTTCAAATATCACAGAGGGTGGCTTGACAACTACATCAGCCAATTCCTTCAGGACTCTGGGAAATTCAGCTTATTTTAAGCTTTTACCTCAACCAAATAGTTGTAACCCAAAAGTTTAAAAATTTTACTGAAGAAATGGCAGATCTATTGGGAAACTACACCAATAAGGGTATGCAGAATAATAGAAAGCTGAGGAGAAAAATGTGCTAAAATACACAGTACTTATTCCACCTCTCTTTACTACACCACTGTATGGCAAGTTTTACAAAACTGTTCACTGAGGTACAAGAGGAAATATCAATGAGAAACAAAAACCAGCATCCTGATTCCCATCTGCAGATTTTCTTCTCTTCCCCTTTCTGCCCACCCTCACTCATGCTGCACCTACCTTCAAGTTCCATAGTTCATCCTCCCTCTGTATGCTTGTGAGGGCAAGAACATAAAACAAAGGAGCACTTCTCCTCTCTGTTACTCTACTTTATTCCTGCAGATTAAGAAATTACCCTGTGCTTGGTAAACCACAGTAACTGACCATAATCATTCTCTTAGCCATTCACAAGTGTGAAGTAAAACCACATCAGTCATGGAGTTCTCTCTTCTTATGCCCAGCACTATCATGGAGCTGGTGCTCAAAAAGGCCCTACACAGCCTAAGCTCTTCTGAGACTGGCCTTTTTCCATGCTGAACCTGCAGAGGATTCAGCTGGCAAACTTCTTGCCTCTGATAATGTGCACAAAACAGGAATCTGCAGAGCTTCACACCTCAGTCTGGGTGGTATTAGCTCTCAGAAGAATGTCTTCCTGCTTTCCTCTGAACAAAAGCCCTCTGAACTGCCAAAGCAGAACACGGTCCCTGTGTACTTTTGTCACCTTGAGTGCTACTGGAGAAAAGAAGGAAAAAGAGCTACTGACTGTCAAACAACATCCCCTCTTAGAGAGCCATTCCTTTCGCAACTACATGCTCAAACACTACCAAACAGTAGGGATTATTACGAGAATCCAGACATTGATACAAAATGCTCTTCAATAAATGACAACACTGAAATAGTTTTGATTTATCATCAGCGTGACCCCTCTGAGTTTGCAAGTTTCTTTATAAAAAAATAAAAGTTAATTTGGGGGCAGAGGGAGAAGAATACAAACCAAACAAGAGCGAACCCACCCTCCCTGCACACACATGCAATTCAAAGCCAATGAATAACTTTGAATTTGTTATGGAAAAAATCCCTAAATATATGGAGTTAAATTACAAATTTTTTTTTAATTGATAGTACTTTGTTATCAGTCCTTGGGTTAAGCTTTACAGATAAATTCTTCAGAAAGCTACTTAAAATCAAAAGTGTACACTACCTGTCAGAATGCATATGGTTTACCAAAAGCACTGCATTGTCCAGCCAGCCTAGTAGAAACACAGTTTTTAACAGCAAAAAGAGTTCCACACATGGCATACATTAAATCCATTTCCCAAAAACAATAAGCTTTTCCAGCAAATACACACTTTTACTTGTACAGATGCATTTACATTGCTGTATCTACTCTCCCCCCCCCCCAAAGAAACTTTGCTATAAAAGACATTTTCATTGCTAACCAAGAGACAAACTGGTAAAATGTTTAAGTTGGCAACAATGCACTGTTTGTTTGAAATAATACACATAGTGAATCTATCATTTTTTACTTTTGTTAATGTAAACTATCTGTGATAGTCTCTGTTCAGTCTCTTATGTGGTGTGCTTTTCATTCAATATATTTCCTCAGCTCTTGGGTTCCTTCTGAGCTACAGCAAAGAGCACATTTCCATTTTGGAACAAATACTTCCAAAGGTCTCTTGCTTTTTGTCCTACTGGCTAAAAAGGCAGGGATGATGCTTATACTTTAAGGATGATAGGATAAAATAAGCAAAATACTGCTATTTTGTAGATTATACATTTTTGGTTCACTTTTAAGCACAAAGACTTGGATTGGAGTTTCAGTGTAACTATCTCTGAATTTAGCACTGGGAATTAAAAAAAAAAAAGTCTGCAGTTTCACAGTTTAATCTCAAGTTCTACAACACACATTAATATGCATGGAAATATTTCAGAAACAATTGTCTCAAAATGTACCCTGAAATCTAGGTTCATTATAGCGTTAGCTGGGAGTTCAAATTTCCCATCCTCAAAGAAAGATTGATTCAGGATAAAGTAACTTCATACTCTCCTTGCTGACATAATAGACTTGGAATTTATACACAGCCGATGCCATCACAGAATCAAAACTGCAGCTCAAGACATGTAAATCTTGTCCAACTGAATTCTAACTGCGCTGCAGTATACTGAGTTATTCAAATACAAAATGTTGTCTTCACACTGAACTACCCTTGTGAGCACAGTATTCTGTATCTCAGTGTCCTTTAAAGTAAAGTCTGAAATTCAAGAGGTACATTTAATAGTACTTTCTAATTATTCTGTATCTCAGTGTCCTTTAAAGTAAAGTTTGAAATTCAAGAGGTACATTCAACTGTACCTTTTAATTACTCTTTCTGCCTTCAGTAAACAAGAGTTAAAATCCCCAACTTCAAACTTCAGCCTGTATGTTTGTATTGAGTGTTTATTATTTGGGAAGGACATACTGTTTAAAAGACAGCTACTAGCTGAGCTGAAGTAATGAAGACTGATCACATTTCATCATTTGGCCACCATCCATTTGGAAGATAGTGAAAAAAGTGACTCAGCCTAACACAGTGTGAGGAGTCAGTACTCAAGTTTAAGAGGCTTCAGATCAGCAACTGTGTGGGTGTAATATACTTCCTAATGGAAATAATCACTATTCTGACAAATCACTTTCATTCTTCAAGGAGGGACTTTTTGTTTTGAAACTTAAAAAGATGTTATGTTGAAACCTATGGCAGTAACATACAATTCTAGCATTTATGTCTGAAAAATTATCCTTTAAGATGGCAATGTGAAAGAGTAAATATTTCAGTGTTTAAAGGCAAAGCTGCAGAAAAAAAAAAATCAGATCTCTACGCTTGAAGCTGCCACTGAAACATATGGGTGCCAGACTACAGGCTTACAGAGATCACCATTTGTTTCAACACTTTTGAGTTCACCCTGCATCACAGTGACATGAATTTTCTTTTTACAGCATTGTACAAGTTGACAGTTTGCTTAACTGCTTTACACTGGTTCAAGGAAACAGGGAAATAAAAAGGTGCTGTGTTTCAATATCAATATTTGTCTCTAAAGTTATATTTAACATCAACGAGTTCTGCAGATTTAACTAAACTTTTCACTAGCAAGAAATCTGACTTTCCCATTATATTGTGCTTGGTTCAAACACTGTCTTTGCTGTGGTAGCACTGTATGAATATAATACGGATTTTTCCCAGTTAAGCAAGTCTTAAAATGTTCGTATGTGTGCATCTGAAGGAAACCCTAATTGCAAGCCTTAGTGCAAGAAGTCTTGTGATGAGTTACCTCGAGTGCTGTCACCTTCCAGACTCCCTACTTTATACTCTATTTACAAGAAAGGAGATCAGGAATAAAAAGTGGTAACTGTCACAGCAATCATTTAACAACAAAAGCAGTGAGTACTAGCTGAGGATTGGCTAGCATAATTCTACATGATAAGATGTAGACCTCTTAACAGATGGAAATTATCATCCATTACTCAGACACTAGAACTCTTATTTGAATTTGAAGCCAGAATATTAACAGAATTTCAGACTGGTAGAGCCTGTGGGTATTTAAAAAAAAAAGTGAGGTGAGAAAAGGAGAAAGAAAAGGAGAGGAAAGGAAAGAACAAAGTAAAGGGGAAGGGGGAACCCACAAACTGAAAAATCTCCAAGATATGGGAATCAAATCACAGGAGCAACATAACTGAAGAAATGCAATACACACAAAAAATTAGTATTTTCTAGTTTGACACCTGAATCCAACACTTTAACTTTCTAATGACAAGTAACTTCATACCATTTCCCCAACAGTGGTAACAATGTGATCTAATTTCTGCTGTTTGGAAAGATATTCAACAGCTAAAATGAGTGCTTATTTAGTACAGTTTTCAAACTCATCCTATCTCCAACTTGAATACAGCACAGTTGGAAACCTCTGCCTGCTTTAGAACAGCATCAGCAGCATAAATATATATCACTTTTTTAAAAAGCTTACCATCCTGTTCCTAATGTATTTTTCTCAAGGGATAAAATTTAATTGTGTAATTTTCAATGTAACTACTCTCAACATTTAAATATTTCTTCCAAAGTCTCCTACATTCCACCCTGAACTAAATCTTTTTTTTCATATGCCAAAGGCAAGAAGTGCATTACAAAGCACATAACTCCTCGTGAAACACTAACACCTGCCTTTCCAAGACTATTTTCAAAGAAAAGAACACTATATTCAAATTTCATTATATGTAAGTTAATTATACCTTTGTTTATTTCTTTGTACATCAAACTAGCCCCCAGCTTTTGCTATATATAGACTTTAAAAGAAGTAATAGATAACATATATGAAATCCTGGACACTTAAAGTCAAAATTCAACTCTCTCCTCAGAATTAACTTTTTTTTGAAGGAACAAAGGAAATTGTCTCCCCAAATTCTAAAGTTACACTGGTTTACAGAAAGCTAGTGACAGTTCTCTCATATTTATTGGCTTTTTAAAATCGATGTAGTAAGATTGTGATTTTAAGATACACGATAACCACAGAAACTGAAAACTAAAACTTCAAAAAGTGAATCCTAAAGAGGAGAAAAAAATTTTTTTCAATCCACCCCCCAGAAGCAGCTAAAAATTACACTGCAAAAGGCACCATTCAAGAACAAGAGAGTGAATAGGAAGATGTGACAGTCTTAATAATCAAATTTACACCAATCAGCATAATAGATTTGATGGGATTATTAACAGCATCTCAACCACAATGCAAAAAGACAGAGATTGTTCAGGAATTGTTGGCAGAGAAGAAGACAAAAGAAGTTATTTATTCATATAATAAAGCTGAGAATTTTTTATTTTATGTCCACAATGTAGTACAAGATAGGTTTGATGAAAGTTCTGAAGTGATAAAGGAGAAAAACAGATGGGGAAGAGAAATCAAGGAAATCAAACCGAACATGGTACAGCACTACTGTAAATGGAAGCTTACAGATCAGAAAGCAAAAACTAGCCAGCATAACACTTGAAAGAATTTAAAAATGAGGAAAGAAAAATAGAAATTACTTTATTCTTGATGAAAAAGAACATGCAGAGCAAAATCAATTATTATTTCTTCCACATAAGCAAAAGGGGCTTGTAGTTTCTGAAATGAATTAGAACAATCTGACAAGATTAGGTCTACCAGCAGTTTTTAAGCATAATGGTACAGATGCAACCTCAAGTTGCAAGGAATCATTAGTTAACCGTCAGCTATTAGAAACAAGAATAGTGTTTGCCATTCTTCCATTTGTGAAACTGCTAGCAGGACACTGAGCTTGCTTGTCATTAGTTGACTTATTATGGCATTTCTTACTACAGGGCAGCATAAGAAATAAACCAAAAATCAATTGCTGTCAATGTACGTTACTTGGATAATCTCTCAGGGAAGGAATATACTATCGAATACATCTCCAGTGACCTGACTGGACAAGCTCTCCATAAAAATAGTGATGAAAAAAGGAGAGGAGTTGAACTAGATGATCTACAGAGAACCCTTCCAACACCTACCATTCTGTGATTTAGTGAAGTTCAAGAGTACTAGAGCTTGCAAGGCAGTTTCCTGCATTTCCAGTTCAACTGACTCACTCTGATCTTAAATTTAAGTATTTCCTCAAATTATTCACCCATCAGGTACATTTCTGGTATCTCCTTACATTCTAGGAAAGCAAGAAGTCGTGCGTAGAACATGATGCATGGAGAAAAATAAATAACTTGTTAGAAAGCTGAACTATTACATACTCCTTATTTTAATACACTTCCTCTGCATTATTAAATGTAGTTTTTTTATACACAAGTTGCAATTTCCTTTCACATGTCATGGCTAAAGTGAAAGATTTTGAAACAATGACTACACATACCAGCACAGAAAAAATACCATTTAAAAAACCCCCAAACAACAAACCAAACACAACCACAAACAACAAAGCACCTGTGGAAAAACAACATTTAACACATAATTTAGGTATAAACTTCAACTATACAGTATACATTGCAAAAATATCTTTAAGAGATGGCCTGCAACCCTGCAAAATGCCACTAGATGGCAAGTTTGGATAGAAATTGGCTAACTTTTTTATGCATAGCATGTTTGAAAATTGCAAGAGCATATGAAAGAAACATTAAAAAAAAAAAAAAGAGAGTGAATAAGGAAAACAAAAAAGGAAGAGTTCAATAAACTACAAATCTTCTGTACAGAGCACATTTAGTATTAGTCAAAAAAAACTAAATGGTAGCTTTGTTTCCACATGTGCTGCACAAAAAGGTAGTAAATTCTTCTGAATTTGAGAGAGCCAAATACTTCTGCATAGCACCAGACTACCATTATAAAAGCATCAACAGCAATCACTTGTAGCTTGCAAGATTCAGGCTGGACATCAAAGAAAACCAAAAAAAAAAAAAAACCCCAAAAAAATCCCACCACACAAAACCAAAAAACCCACACCCAAAAAACAAAAAAACCCAGACAAACAAACCAACAAAACAAACAAAAAAACCCCAACCATACTAGAATGTACAGCAGCATGGGAATAGGTTGCACAGACAACTAGTGGCATGCAGCCTTGAAGGTTTTCAAGACTCAACCAGACCAAGGGCATAGTGGACCTGATCTAGTGTTGGCAACAGCCCTGCTTCAAGCAAAAGGATCAACAGAAACACCTCCAGCAGTATTTTCACCACTGTGAAGTGGAGATGGATCTGGCACAGTTTGTCACACATGAAAGGGCAATCACTCAAAGGGGAATTAAAAATCCTCTTTGCATTTTGCCTAATTTTGATCAATTGTTACATCCAATGCTATATGAAAGTATTAGTTAATGCATCGGTAGGAAGTTTTGGCAGTATCTTCAGAGACATAGAAAACAAATGCATATTTGAATTTACTGATACACCTATTAATAGTATTTTAGTCAGCTTGTTTCGATCTGCTAATGACTTGCCTGCCATACAATGAAGTCACATATCACATACTCCCAATCTATAAACTGTGCAATGCTTATCATACCCACCTTTCAGATTAATGAACAGTATTTTGAAAAGTACGATCTAAATTATCCT
The DNA here is from genome assembly GCA_025345505.1 of Todiramphus chloris collaris. Lineage (NCBI taxonomy): Eukaryota > Metazoa > Chordata > Aves > Coraciiformes > Alcedinidae > Todiramphus > Todiramphus chloris. Next base: position 8,893,680 of record JANVCC010000017.1, on the reverse strand, counting down.
CCAAATTATTTAAAACAATTTAGCTGTAATATGTCACCTTGTTCATTGATTAATCCTGTGGCAAAAAAAGGATGTTATATATGATACTGCTGGAAAGAGGCATCCAAGGAGAAACTTCTGTAGTTGAGTTCTTCTAAAGACAGATATCTCATTTCTGTGCTAATGTAAGGGTGTTACAGAAAAGGAGCAGGAATCAGACAATAATGCTAAGAGCAAGTAATGTGTTCTGGTTTGAGCTAGAACAGAACTAATTCAGTTCAGTGATCTTCCTTTTCCGCTCGGTCTCTTCTAACTAACTGCACTTTCTGAAGTTAAGGGCATATTTTCACAGACAGTGCCAGCTTCTAGAAGTGACAGCACTTGATATTTAGAGTTACTACTAAGGATTGGTGTGCAGAAAGGCTCTTGCTTATACTTGCTCCTGTGCAGACCAAGGTCACTGCTAAATCTCATGTACCATGTTGGGGATGCAGAAAGTAAAGGGATGCACCTGTGGGGAGGAGCAGCCAGGACAGGTGACCCCAAACTGACCTACAAGGTTTTCTATTCCATACATGACATATTCAGTATAGAGCTGAGGGACCATGAGGGTCAAGCTCTCTTCTTCAATGGCCAGCATCCAAGGAGAACTCTGCTTGTTCTGCCTTTGATCCCAATCTGTGCATTCCTGATCCAGCTCCTGAATCCAGTTCCTGTCTCCTACTGAGTCCAGTATAGGGATTCCCCAGTGACCGCTCCACAGCATCAGTGGTGACATAATTGCCATCAAGGGTGTTCGGTTCAATATTGGTTTTGTATATGTTCCATTTCATTATCATTTCCATGAAAGCTGTCTTAGTTTTCTCTTCTAATTGATAAGTGTCTCTCCCTTATTCCCTTTCTCTTCCCTAAACCTTGACACAGTGATAGTGCTATATGGGTTGGAAACAACAACCTCAAAGAGCCTGAGTAACCTGTATATACAGTATAACCTGTATATATAGTATAATCACCTACTGCTTCACCCCTTCAGATCAATATAATTTAAAAGTTACAATTTCTGCTTCATATGTTCTTCATAATTCTTCACAATAAAATCTCAACTTAAGAAGTCCACAAAAGTCAGCTACTTTAATTACAGGAAGTTATTCTGTCTCCAGTAAATATTACAACATCCTCAGGAATAAAGCTCTTCTTGCGTAATCACACAGTCTCCCCTACTCACTCAGGTCTTTCAGTTTTGATCTGCTACATCATTCTCCATAATTCGGGTTTGATCTTTTGCTGCCAGCCTATACAGAACTTTCTACCTCGTTTTAAGACAAAAACAACTCCTGTTCTTTCTGTAGCTTACCCAGCCTTGTGTTTTGATATTGCAGAAACATGCAAATAAGCATAAAAGTTCTTAACAGAAATACAGTAAATAATATGAGAAGTTAACCATGCACAATTTCCCCATGGTTAAATTCAAAATCACTACTAGCAAGTAGCAGAACCATGACAGAAGAGAAAACAAACCTCTTGCTTACCTGTAATACATAAATAAACCTCTCCAAACAAAAATACCACATAAGAAACAAGGTGTATTTAAATGAACACTGAATTTATCTTGTAGGGTAAATCTCAAAACAACTGAAATGTAAGCAGAAGCCTTACCTCATCAGAAGAGAGAAGGTTAATAGGTGTTAACATAGGAATTTCACTTAGTTCACAACACAGGCCAAGTGATATCAGGATCTCTTTGAGAACTTCGTATCTTTTGCTATTGCTTATCTTAAGCAAATTAAAATCCTCTTCAGTTTGGACAGCCATAGAATTGATATCCAGTTCCAAGTGTGCCTGGCAGGGTACGTGCAAAGATAATTTAAAAAATAAATAAATATTGTTTTTATAGATTTTAGCGTGGCAGAGAGCAGTAAGCACAACAGTTCCAAAAGCAGCTTTGTCTTGACTGTGGTTGCTGAACTATCCCCTATTATTAGTGTAATTTAAAAGTTTCTCATATCTTCATCAGATCTACATAAGTAGGGCCTTATTATCCTAATAAACTAGGGAATACCTATATATTTATAGCTTCTGATCCGGGGATCACAGTTGCCAGTACACCACAATTTTATCCAAAACCTACACAAAATATCCCTTCTTAACAACTGATCTTCTCCTGGAGTTGTTCAAACTTGTATTTACTTACTTAAGCCTCTGCTTTTCATGTCTGCAAGCAACCTAGAACAGCAATACTGGTCATATTCTGGCTTGTACAAGAGCAGAATTACATGAAAATTGGAAGAGTTCCATCAGAGGTTGCACAAGATACGTACAACTCAGGCTGAGCAAATCCTCACTATGTCACATGAATGAAGCTGCAATCAGTGCTGATAAAGAAATGCTTTGTCTGGAAGAGAACTAAGAAACCCAAAATACACCTTGTAGAGAATCACTTCTCAGGCCTGAAGCAGATGCTTAAAAGAGAAATTAAATGCAGAAGGAATAAATAAAATAACATAACATAAATTCCTTTCAGGACCTCATTTTTGGCTTGCTTTATTATTGTTTCTTCTGTGTGGGTTTTTTGGTGTGTTTTGTTTGCTTGTTTTTTAAACAAGTGTTCCAAGATATTTAGAAGCCTTTGTACCCTACTATATGCATATTAATTTTATGAACATAGCAAGCTATTACTTTTTGTTAATTTCTCCAGTTTTGCACATTTTAATTATGTTCTTCATCTCCATATACGATCTACTTTACTGAAATACAGAGAAATATGCTGAAATGGGGTGAGAGGGAAACAGAATGAGTTCACAAAAAAGGGAAACAACAAGTCTGTGACAGAATATTTAATGGCTGATGTCACTGTCCGTCCCCTGAACAGAAAACAATAAGGCTTTTCAAATCTAGACTGGAAGTCATTTAAAATTATAAAATGACACATTAATCCTTTTAATCTGATTTTTGAAGCTATACTGTAATGCCTTTTTTCTGGGGAAAACCTCTGCAGTATTAAGTTTTACTACAGCAGAAGGGTCAATTTAAACGGTACAGCAAAGCAGGTTTCACCATGGGACTTGCAGAAATGGATAGCAACAGTATCTAATCAATTTTCTAGCACAAGCATGCAGCATATGGGTGGCAAAGCTTCTACATAAAGCTATAAACATGCTACAAGGTGTAACAGAGTTTCCAGTAAACTCTGATAAACTGATAAGAGACAAAAGCACTCTAAGAAACTCAATGAGTATTTCTGATTTATCCAGTTCCTAGAAGAGTGTATGCTACTTGATATACAAGCAGTTAAATTTGAGTGCTCTGGGCTTCTCAGAAAGTTCTCCTGTAACTAAAATATTGGTAGGTCCTAGAATCTCTCTTACAGTTTGTTCAGCTATGTCTCAATTATATTCTTAAATACTTAAATCTAACATATTCTATATTCTTAAACACTTGAATCTACTTAAATACTGGTAAATAAATCTTGCTCTGCTTTTCTCAATGTGCGGCTTGCTTGAAAGCAGAGATGGAGTAAGGAAAGTGATATAATTGTGAAGAGCCATGCTAAAAAGCAAATGTTTACCTCTGCTCTTACTGAGGCTAACTCAAAATGTGCAAGCAGGTTCACTTTATAATTTTTACTGTGAAGTGGATGAAATGTTTATAGATTTAACAGCACAGGTTATACACCCAGGCAGATGTGTACTTCTGGGACAGAGACTTATTTTCTAAGCTTAATGGTACCTCTTATCAGCCTTTCTATCACTCAAAACTTTAGCCACATATCTGTGAATATTTAAATAATCAGTGACCAGCATTTACCTTCAACACAGCCACAGAAGCTTCCTCACCCATTATCCAGGAAGACAGAGTAACAATAACAGAAAAAGATTATGAACATGTGAACTTATTTGTTTAACTTTTTCAGGGGTTGTGGGTTTTGTTTGGTTGTTGTTTTTATGTTTTTACCAGAGATCACAATATCTTATCACTGGGATGGTACCTATTTGCTGGGATATTATTGAGTGGAATTAATAATATTTTGGCTCATTCTATACTCCCTCACTTCTGTCCCCAGGGTGTTCTAAGCTATTTATTACGTGCAGAATATTAAACAACTAAAAGTTGAAAATCCTAAAGAAGACTCAGGAAACCAAAAAGCAAGCTTCCAGCAGACTGGATTTTCCCCATCCCTCCCCAGACAAATAGATTAGGAGCATGTATTACTGACTGAAAACATATCAAGGTTTAGAAAACAAAATTCTAAAACTTGTCTTTTTTTCACAGTAGATAGAAAAAAATAATTCCATTTGAATCAAGATGTTTTTTTTAAATGACAGAAAGCAAGGCCAACATCATGAACCTAACTTCCATCTAGAAATTAGCCTTAATCAAAACACTGTTAAAGAAACCATAAAATGGCTCATTTCATTCACAACACTAAGATAAAGAGAATGTAACTGAGTAAATTGTAGCAACACTAGTGAAAAAATCCCCGAGAGACCTAAATCAACAGTGGCATTTCAGCACAGTCAGAGACTAACCTTTATTGTGCAGTTACTTGCTCAAGCAACAAATATATCGCAGTTTTTCCAGCCGTGGCATACAACAAGTAATAGAGGCTGGAACTCTTTCATTCACTAATCAGATTGCCAGAAATCTTGCTACCTCAACCTTAAGCCTTAAGTGGATACATCTTTCAAGTCTCTTGAAAGGTTTATTTTGCATCCTCTTCTGACTCTCTGCTTCACCATAGTTCATGTTTTTGTAAGGATGTCTCTTATCTTGCCAGTGTAAGCTTTCACCCCAAGTACACCAACAACTTGGCTCTCCCAGTTCCCACCTCCCAAAACCTGAAAAATGCAGCTGTACCACTGCACAACTTCTAGCAAGCAAAAAAAGACAGCTTTGCACTTGAAGATGCTTGCTTACTGTGCACATCTGCTCATTCCTCTGCCAACCCACTTTGATCTGGTATGACCTACATATGCACAGCTACATGATGAAAACAAGGAAGTGGAACAACAGGGACATTCTCTACCATTCTTTAAGCTTCTTGAGGATCAAGTGAAAACCATTCTGCATTCAGAGCCATTGTAGATTCACTGAGGCATCCATCTATACCTCCCCCTGAGAAGTATACTCAAAAGCATACAATAAGAACAACTGAACTTTTTTAGTATACCACAACATCGTATAGCAAAGAGCAAACTAATGCTTCTGTATACACAGTACCTGAGAAAGAATGGCTTCTCCTCCACTGTCTCCGTAAGTCACATGAACAATAACTGTATCTTTATCAGCATTATTTAATCGACTCAATATCTTCACTTTGCTGGTATCTTCCTTCATCACTTCCTCAAAAATATAGCCACTGACCAAAAGATTTAACTTAATTTCAGTACTGTCCATTTTAGAGACCACCAATTCATGAACAGTCTTCTTCAGTTTGTTTTTTCTCTTTATTTGTATGCCATCAAATGTAAAAGATGAAGAAAACCCTAGAATCTTCCCACCTTTAGATAAAAACTTCATAAATTGCTTGTGGTTCTCCTCAGAAATAGACTTCTCTGTGGCAATGATCAGCAGCAGTGAATTATCAATCCACGGAGCTTTCAGAACTTGTTCGTCATGCAGCTGGTAGATGGTGTAGCTGTCTGCATCAATGCATTCCTGAAGGATTGATTTTACCTGCTCAAATTCCACTTTTGCACTTTCAGAGCCAAGATAAATCAATATATTAGGGGGCTTTCCAGCAAGGTTTAGTCTCTTTATTCCTCTTGCTAGACAGTCATCGTTATTCTTCTCTTCCAGTTTGCTATCACGATCATCAGAAAGTTGTGGAATGTTTTCTGCAGAAGCAAATCTGACTGATTCAATAGTAACGTTTTCAAGTTGCAGGCATTCATGACAGCTGGAAAGATGCAAGTGATGATGTTCTCCAGCACCTCTCTCTTTGTCAGATAGACCACTGGATTCATCTTCATGTTCACTTTCTTTCTGTAGCCTAGACTTCTCCTCTTCACCTTGTCTTGCAGACTCAGCTACTCCTAATCTTGATTTAACAGTAGTACTAGACATAGTAGCAGGAGTTACTTCATCCATTTGGGTATTGCTTAAACTTTGTTCTTTTCCAGATGGTGCCACCTGTGCCAACTCCTTCAGAGCAGATTCCTGTAAATGGACAGCTGGAAGAATTAAAGAATAAGAAAAAGAGCTTTTAAAGATGATATTAAAAGAGACATGATGAATATCACTACCACTGTTGGATTTAGATTTAATTTTACTACAAATCATCTATAATAGCAAGAATTTCACTTGTTTGACACGCCAAATCCTAACTGCACTGCCAAGAACGTAATAAATTTGCACTCTTAACAAGTCATTTACTCCAGTGACTCTTTGTTTCAGAAAAGTCTTACGGAAAGCACAAAACTCTATTATTTAGAGGGCACATTTAAACAAACTAACATTTACCATGAGTGCAAAAATATTTGCACAAATGTAAAACATGACCACTACTATAAGCAGTACTTAACAGAAGAGTACCCTAAGGGTGGGAAGGTGAGGAAGTTCTCATAAATGCATCACCTTATCAGTTCATTATTTTGCCTCTCCCTGTGCCACCAGCAAAAGACAAAATGAAGCAAGGGAAATAGCTCTGGAAAAATATTGGTCTCTTAAGGAAGGTAGGGTGGAAAATTTCTTGCTGCTATTTTGAAATAAACTATTTTGAAATAAGCTAATAAAGTGATGATACTGGGCAAGACAGAGACATTGAACTTGCATTGCTGTTCGTGCATTGCTGAAGGCTACAGATAAAAGTTTGGCACAAGTAAAAGGGAGTAGAAAAAGAAAATACGAGCTGCTTTCAGTCTGCAGAAAGGGAGACATACCCACCCGTAGCAAGACTTGGGAGCTAAGAATCCGAGGGAAAACTTGCAAATAGAATTGTTAAATGTTCCCTTTTCTCACACTCAAAAGAGACAGAAAAGCAAAGATAAAAAATTTCCATGCAAAGATAAAACTTTTCTGGTAAATACAAGCAATAAAAGAAGGGCAAAGATTATTATTATTGGCAGCATGAAGCCTGCAAAGCAAACTAAAAGAGGAGAGAAAAGAAATGCTCTTCATAACGTAATTTTTTTTCTGGCTGCTAAGCCATGAAAATAGTTAAAAACAAACTCTGCAAACTTTTACTGAATCCCTCTCCATGACCATAAGGCAAAATAAACTTACTATCATTTTGTTTCTGATTTCTCAAAGAAATTTAGTGAGAAACTTAACAAAATAGTCAACTGGCTCACAATACATCAGATCCAAGTCCAATCACCTTCTTTGCTTAACAACACTTGCGTTCCCTTGAAACAATATCCCCTTTGCCTAGTTAGGAGCAGAATTTGCAGCAAGGTTTTTTAACATCCCAGGACAATTTCACAGAGAGCAGCCTATATGCTATTCCACCAACAGCCTCCAGCAGCCTGCTACTCTGGAGCAGTTCTAGCACGCACACAGTACCTGAAGCAAAATAAGTCAGAAAACATTCTGAAAAGTAAATGACTGGGGCACTCTCTCAGCTTCCATCCCCTGCTAGCATTAGTATTTCTGCAGAACATATTCATCAACAACCTGAGTGAAGGAATGGAGTGCACTCTCAGCAAGTTTGCTGACAATACAAAACTGGGAGGAGTGGTTGACACATCAGAGGCTGTGCTGCCATTCATCGAGACCTGGATAGGCTGGAGAGTTGGGTGGAGAGGAGCCTAATAAAGTTCAACAAAGGCAAGTGTAGAGTCCTGCAGTACAGGTTTGGGGTTTGACCTGCTGGAAAGCAGCTCTGCAGAGAAGGACCTGGGAATCCTGGTGGATAACAAGTTGCCCATGAGCCAGAAATGTGTCCTTGTGGCCAAGAAGGCCAATTCTGGGTGTATTAAGAAGAGTGTGATCAGCAGGTCGAGGAAGATTCTCCATCTCTGCCTTAGTGAGGCCGTATCTGGAGTACCGTGTACAGTTCTGGGTTCCACAGTTCAAGAGAGACAGGGAAATACTAGAGAGAGTCCAACAGGGGGCTATGAGGAGGATTAAGGGACTGGAGCATCCCTCTTATGAGGAAAGGCTGGCAGACCTGGATGGAGCCAGACTCCATGGTGCCTAGTGAAAAGACAAAGAGCAACAGGCACAAACGGGAACACAGGAAGTTTTGTCTGAACATGAGGAAAAACTTCTTTACTGGGAGGGTGACGGAGCACTGGAACAGGCTTCCAGAGAGGTTGTGGAGTCTCCTTCTCTGGAGACTTTAAAAACCTGCCTGGATGTGATCCTATGCAACCTGCTCTAGATGAAGCTGATTTAGCAGGGGGGTCGGACTAGATGATTTCCAGAGGTCCCTTCCAACCCCTACCATTCTGTGATTCTGTGATTGTGAGCTTACTCCTACCCTCTTGAATACAAGCTCTTTTCGATTTTGTCATTCCCTGACTTCTCCCAAAGCACTGTCATCTACATAAAAAAACCCCAAACCACCAAACAAACAAAAAAACCCTCCAAAATCAAAAACCCCAAACCAAAACTAAAAACAACTTCTCTCTCTCTCTCCTTCAACCCCACCCCCCCAGGAGGGAGTGGGGGACAGGGAAGAGGATTTTTTTGTAGTCCAAATCATTATTTTATTATTCTACATGACCCATAGCTTTATCAGTGCAGCCAAGAAGATACTACTATGCAGGAAAAAGTGAGACTATTGCTGAACAAAAAAACAATCAAACAAACAAAACAAAAAACAAAACAAATAAAAACAAACAAAAAAAACCCAAAACAAAACAAAAAAAACACAACAACAAACCACACAAAAAACTGAAAACCACCTAAACATAACAACAAAGAAGTGTGGGTCTACCCCCTGAGAGCCCACTACTCTGCAACACCCTACAAACTGTATACTATGCTACTTTTAGAACAGTGCTGGGAAAAAACTCAGTTCAAACCTCATGCAGGAAAAGGGAGGTGAAGCTTGGATCCCCCACAACCCAGACAACAATTCTATTTAAGAATTGTGTTACAAGTGCAACCACAACTACTTCCTTTTCTGTGTGGAATTAGCCATTACCTCCCTCTTTGTCTTAGCTGAAACTATTAAACTAGTGAGAACACAATGGCTCATAGTTTTGATATCATTAAAATCACCTCCCTAGAGAAATAAAACATCCACCAAAAATGCAAAATTCAATTAGGGATGATACCACCCTCCTTCCCCTGCTTATCCATTTCCCTGTTCAGAAAGTATCTGTGAACCTTTCTCTCAGTCATCTAAATAGTTAAGATGCTCAAGTTACTGCAATTGTTCTCAACTTATGTTTAGCTTTAAATACACTTTCACATCATATCTGAAAATAACAGAACATTTGCCTAAAGTCTTCTGTGTTTTTTCCCCAAATATATTAGTTAATCTAACAAGACAAGACTTACAGAAACAATACTTTCTATCTTCATCTTTGTGACATTTATACATTCATGGATTTGCAAAAGTTTAAACACCGTCTTGGCTATTTGGAGACCTCATCATACTAAGGTTAATTACTGGCAGTAGCTTATGAAGCATTAAAGAAAGGGGGTGGGGGGTGTTACTCCAAAAACCCTTTGATCAATTTTTCTGTTATTTCGGTTGTAGCGTTTGCAAGACATTCTATAGAGAAACTTACTCAAAAGGTGGTCTAACTTTTAAAGGATCTCTATATTTGACAGCATTCTGTATAAAATATAGTAGTGCTACAGAGTGATCAACTGCTTAGAATGGCAACAGGAAAAAAAACATTGTTCTAAAATAAAAATATAGGGTTTTATATAGTTATGAAGACAGTCCTAAAATAACCATGAAACAAGTATGTTCTACCTTTGAAAACAATTTGTGAAGATACTTACAAACAATCTTGTGTGGCACCATTCCATTATCCATTTGAAGCCTGTCTTCCATGAATGCTATTCCAAGGTTACTGAAATTATCTACGCTTGCTTCAGCAATTAACTTATAGGGCTCACCCGGTTTATATGCCAATGGTGAACAATAGTCTGACCACTTCACAATCTAGAACAAAGCATATGCATGTTTTTCAGTTTGAAAAGGTTACAGAAAAATATCAAATACTAACAGTATTATGAGTCTGCAAGATGAACTTCAAATAAAGCCTGCTCTTCCTTCCCAAAGGATTCTGATATTAAAAAGCAGAACAACAGTAGGCAGAGCCAACAGAAGGGCATTATCAAACCAAAACAGCTCAACTGGCAAACACAAAGACTGGAAGTAATTTTAAAGAAAATACTTTGGGGGGAGGGGAAGTGCAGCTACTAAAATTACAGAATACTGAATTGATAAAATCACTTTTAAGACTTGTTTCTCTGAAGCCTGATGGGTTTAAAACAACCACTACATTTAATAATATCATGAGACAACACATCTGAACTAGAGAAGGCTTTCAGTTGAGAGGTCCTTTCACACAAAAGTGCACCCTTCGTGACTACAAAGGTCAATGTACAAGACAGCGTAGAGCCAAGAGAACCCGCTGAGGCCGTACCACATAGCATGCAATACCTGCTACAAGATTCAGCTCTGAGAGAAGTAAACAAAGCAGCATCCACACTAAGTGTTGAAAGCAAATTGACAGTGCAAATACATCTTTCCCAAAGATCAAGGCTATAAAAGGTTCACGCTGCTTATCTATATCAATTTTTTTTTCTTTTCCAGAAAAGAAGCTTTATGCAAGTGGGGTTTCTTTTCTTCAAGAAGGTTTGTTAAGTGCAAATTACACATCTGTACCATCTCGGAGATCGAGTTTCAAGTTCAATTATAAAAGTCACAAGTGGAGGAAAAGCGAAAGGAGTTTTGTTTTCCTTCTGAAAGGCAGGCACATTAATAAAGACTACAAACCCGTCTGCTGACTCATAACTGAAAACGACCAGAACAATCATTACCTAACAGACAGTACCTAATTCAGCCAACTGATACAGTGATTTTCAAAACAATTTTCAAAGCAAAAATCAAATAAGGCACCCAATTTCAGTCAGAAATTGTGTGAACGATAACATAGCCTTTACCCTTTATAGGATACATAAACCAGTTGTTGTCCCGTGAAGGCATTTTTAGAGACAATGAAGCACCACCTGTTTTCAGGACCTCAAAAAAACCATTAGCCTTCACCATATAATATGGTCCATATACTGGGACACAAAGCACAATTCCCACACAGCAACTCCAGCACTTTGACACTGTCATCACCAAACCACTTTCATGAAGTTCACCCTTTTATCACTACACACAAAATGTAACACACTGATTAAACACAGCAAGACTTCTTTTGAACACAGAAAATAAAGGTGAGCTCTTGGATATTTTACTTGTTTATAACTTTACTAGACTATTAGCTAAATTTACCTTCATATTTACTGCAGTTAAGAGGTTTACATAATATCCAAAAGAATCTATTTCCAATTTTCGACAGAATTTCCCAAGGGAATAAGACTCTAAGGGAATAAGAAACTGAGATTTCATACAACCTTAACAGTCATTATCTCATTTCTGAGTTTCTAACGCAACCCAAATGAGACCATCCAGTCCATACTCATATTGGCAGCATTTGGATACCTAACAAGAAAACTCTCTGGGTATTTTCTGAAGTGTCATGTATGCTAACCCTTAGTGAACTAACTTGGGTTTCTTAAAGGAAAAAGAGAGCAGTGCATGGGCGGTGTGTTGGTGTTTACCACAAGGTCAGCTGCATGCTTTAACTCACAGCTTAAATTCCAACAAAAAAGCTTCAAACTGGCCACACCAGAACACATAGTTGGTGAAAGCCTGCCCTCAAATTCATGACAGGGGTCCTGAACTCCTGGACGTAACAACCACTCACTGGTAAAAGCAACAGCAAGCTTCTATCTCCAGGACCTTCTGAAAGGTCATCTCTATGACTGTACCACAAAGAAATACCACCTCCAAAGTTACAGGACGTATTTCTGGACACACTAGTGTTGACCAGTTCTGGAGCAGAACAAAAATTTCCTTCTGGAAGATTAATACCAGACCCTGATAGCTTTGAATCACTGTAGTTGCATCAGTAAGACCTCACCACACTGTCACTGGGGTGGTCTGTGACCAAGTCAGCCAGAATTGCCCCAACCAACTGCCTTCAGTAAAAAACAATGAACAAAATAAAACAGCAGTCCTTTTTCTCTTTAGTTTCAGTCTTTTGCCTGGACTATCACTTTTGATCTCAACAAATCAAATCAATTATTAATGTATACTTAAGAATACAAACATTTTCCATTCCAAAGAAAATTATGCAAACAAAACCAACAAGATTAAAAACCTCCACTGGACAATAAGCCCCAAAGAACAGTAAACTAGAGCTTCAATTCATATTTTTTGTGGACCTCCAAAAAATTCTCCCTTAGCCTTTTGCCTGAGTGGGACCAGCATCCCTCAGGTGCACTCTGAGACAACATAGAGAGAACAACAGGTATTCTATCTAGTTTACCTTGTAGAAGTAGGGCCCACCTGGAGGGATTCCACAGTCTTACATTAAAGGTAGTAAAACCATTTACAAACCAGCTAATGTGGCTATGTTCCGTGTGATCCAGGCAAACACAATGCCAGTGGAAGCAGGGTAAGAAGACTTCAGCAGAAAAGGTCTCACGAGTTCTCAACAAGCTTCCAGTATGTCCAGTCCTCACACTCTGAGCTTCATGGAGATAATGATTTTGCCTGATGCAACACTTCACCTGGATATCATTCCTCTAGAGGGCAAAGACTAACAACATGCCCCCAAAAAGCATGCTCTGTTCTAGAATTGACAGGCGTCCATGGAGGGTGAAGGTACTAAAACTTTGATGGCAAGCACAAATGTGGAATTGTGCCCATTCCTAACCTATCCTTCTGCTCCTGCACTCAAGCTAGATAAGACTATTTACCAACCACTCTGCTCTCGATGTTCGCTCCAGCAGAGCACTCCTGGATCATCTCCCAGAACAAGTGGCCTAGAAAATACATGTTCCTCACCCAAGGAAACAGAGAGGCCACAAGCACCTGTCTAAGTGACAGGTTTCCTTTAACTCCAAAAAGGAGCTTGAAATCTGATGCCAAAAAGCAAGGATGACAAATGGCCCTTTACGGTACAAAACAGGAGCCATTCAGGAAGGCACCTTACAGACTGCTCCCAGTCTTTCCTTTTCTCCTCTCCCCAGTAGGCAATGAGGTTCATTCTGTTGTCTTCACTACAGAGAGCATACAGCACACACACCAACTGACTGTCTTAAGGAACTATGATAACCTGTACAGCTTAGAAGATTTTTCTTCCCTGCAAGGTAAGTTTATCTTTTGCTTTGGGTTACAACCTTGCTCCTCTTTAAAACATACATCCAAGCTGAGATGCCCAGGCAGCAAGCATTCCTCGTGCAAGGAAACAGTTATAAAACCAATAAAACTGAAGGGAGACAAACACATTATCTCAAATTCATAGTAAGTTTTGATAGGGTCTGGATACAATTCTTATGCATAATCTGTTTAGAGATGATATATATTCAGTAATTCAAGTATTTAAATCATCTTTTAAACCCTCACCTTGGGAGACAGTAGTAAAGAAGACATTTCTTAGATTTCTAAGTATCTAGAACAGGTACATTTTGTAAGTATGCCCGCCATAAAGACTTCAGTACTGGTTTAATTTCTATCTTCAGATGCTTCAATAACATTTTGCAAGTACTATGCATTAAAAGGCAAACACAATTTACAAAATTCCAACCAACTAGTACTGTCATTCCCCCACTGCATTTTATAGAAAAGAAAGGAGATTAAAAGCTTGACTTTGGCCTTCCTTCTCTAGACTGCCAAAATTATCCAGAAGTGTAATTCTTTAATTTGTACTTATAAATCACAATGAAAGGAAGCTTCCAAGAGAGACTTCTATTTCAATTACAACTTTTCACAACCACTTGGTTGGAGGCTTGAAGACCATTTCAGAAATCTTGACATATGCTTGCTCTGTATATTCTTACCAAGACATTTGTTTCAACTAGTATCAGAGAAGGGAATGCTGAGCTAAATGGATTTCTGATCTGCCTTAGTATAACAGCTTTCAAGCATTTTTTTCCTATTCAGATGTATTTTTTCCATTCATAGCCAGAGAAGTGTGCTACTAAAAAAAAATCTCAATGAAGTGTCTATGGGTCTATCTGAAGCATAAAATAGAACTAGAGCATTAACAGTGATTAATCTGAGTGAAGAGATTACCTTTTATTCAAATTAACATTGTAAACATATAAAAATCTATCCATCATTCATTTTTTTTTTCCCTTCAAGTGTTTTTTAGGTTTATACCTACCACATGACCCATTTGTAATACTTTCTATACAAGAAACAAAGAAAACTACTTACCTCTTTAGAAGAGCCAGGTGCTTTCTGCAAGTTATCTGTCTGAGCTGAAATGCTTTCTGTCACAAAAGCTATATGTTCTGTTTTAAGTAACTTATCAGGATAAATGAAAGGAGAAATGAGAAGCAGACTCCACCTGTTTAAGTCGTCAAGGAGCTAAAAGAGACAGGAAAGAAAAATAAGTCTGTATAGCAAGCATCTGATTTAATAATTCATTTTTAAATTATGTCTAGCATAAATTGAAATCTGACCGTTCAGCCTTACATAAAGGATCTGTCTCTACCATTTCACACTCCTCGTGAGGAAAGAAATGGGTAAAGGTCTGAACCATTAAGCAGGAACGCATCAAAAGTAAAACTAAAAGTGACAACTAAGCTTTTAAGCCAATTCAGACTCCAGCTTTCAGCTTACAGGAAAAGTGCACAAGCGAGTGGGCCATGAGACCACTATGCCATTGGGACTGACTGTTGTGAGCCACGTGTCACTGGCAACATCCTTCATTTGACCCAGTCCTCCTCTCCCACTCACACTGCAGTTCACCCGGCCTCTTCCCTCCTTCCCACTTCTCCCTGGATTACACGAACCCATGGACCTGCTGTCTCAGTTTGGTACATGTAAGGCACTGCCTGCTACTTGGCAGGGACTGAGAAAGCAGTCATGACATGCAACCCACCTGATCAGTCACTACAGCCCTTTTAACTGGATAGTAGTCCAGGCCACATTCATTCTGTTTGAATAACAATCCTCTAGGAAACCTACAGTCCCTCTGCTAAGCCATAGATGCTGGCTCTACACCCATCTGCCAAAAGACCAACCCACCTGTGAAGCACAGGTGACCCAAGAACTGTATACTACACAGGTCTAAATTTAGACCTAATTTACAAAGTTTCAGGACTTTGTTCATAAAGCCAGTTATATAAAATAGCTCCGTGTTGGGGACATCTACAACCTCAGGACAAATTTTTTTTAAAAGTCATTTGAAATAATTTAAACATATGAAGTCCTTACACGGTTGCAAAAAAATTAGTTATTCAGTATGTAACTGTAAGTTTAGAGTTAAAGAAATAACTCACACAAAGGTAGCCTACCCACTTAGCAGACAATTATACAAACAGGTCCTCCATTAAATTATAAAAGTGGTTCCCTCTCTTGTCCTCACAAATGAGCAAATAAAGCTCAGCAGATGGAATCAGTAGACCAAAGAACAGTTTTAAGAACCTCAAAGCTTCTCAGTACATAATCTGATCCCACACCTTATTACATCAAATTTTATATAGATACTGCACTGAACTTCATTTTTCTGCCGTATTTTAAAAGTGGCAAAGATCAGAAAAAGATATTTTGCTACTACTATACTAAAAACACATACTTTGCACAGCTTCAGTAATTTTATGTGAAAACGTAAGAGAATTTCCTCATAGCACACTAAACATGCACATCACATCTAAACAGAAAACCACACAATAGTAAATCTGCGGGGACAGATTGCCAATCCAACCAGCAAGAGTAAACGCTGCTACCTTCCGCAGGAAAAGTGAACTCATGCATCTGTATATTGTCTCAAGCATCCAATTTGATTAAAGATCAAACAAAATTTGATTACAGATCAAACAAAAAAACTTTACAGGTTACCATTTATGGTTTGCTGGTATCTTATCTTAAGAAACTACAACTGCCCTGAAGCAGTTGTACCTACTCAGAAAGCAAAGTAGCTTAGCTACCTTCCTAGAAGCTGAAAAAGCATGCTACTCCCTCTTTTCCTTTTCACAGTGTTCACAGGCAATGTAGAGAACTCCACAGTGATGCTGACTTTCTCTTTAATGCAGCCAGGTCAGAGGCCTTATATGCCAGGCTACTGAGGTGCAGCGCTGCAGGCATGTTCCGTACAGAGTCTCCGTCAAAAATATGCATTGAAAGTTAGTAGTTGCATTTAAGAAACAGCAATATTTTGAGTAACAGCAATGACTTTATGCCAAACTTCAAGCCAAACTACAGTTCCCTAGAGGGCTTCTCAACTCCCAGTAAACACAAATAAACTGACAAGCTTACAAAGTCAGTCTGCATGAGTAACGTTGCAGACAGAAAAAAATATGCTTACTGTGCAAGGACTGAGGAGAAGCTATTTCAGAAATGAACAGAAGTGGGGCAAAGTACAACATAAATTAGTTGAAATCTCATTTACAAAACTATAATCCAGGCCAACTGAGACAGAATGCCTCTAAACACACAGCCAACCATTTGATTTTGGTTTTAAGAGCTTTATGAAAACATGAATTAATATTTAACTTTCCTGTCAGAGATAGAGATTGTCACCATTACTTTTAAGTACGAAACAATCTGCTCATTAGATGGTAAAAACCATATTTTTTAATAAACTCCATTAGCATTTGTGATCTTATTTTCACTGCACTGAAAACATCCTCTTTACCCACTGCATTCACAAAAAGCTTCTCTGCCTCTGGAAGAGTAGTACCTAGCCAATGACATGTTTCAAAAAATACATTTCACTAACATCCATTGAAGTAAAATATGTAACAACTGAAATAATGTCCACAAACACACATCTAAACATCAGCAAAAATGGAGAGATCATGAAGATTCTTATCCACAGGAATCCTAGTACTTAGTGACAACTTGAGACAAACCAACATTAAGTAATTCAGGTTGAGGTGGGTGCCAAAGGAGTTCCACTTCTCAGCGTGAAAGTCAGGAGAAAGCTTACTTTCAGTTTTACTTCATGAGATGGCAAATGAAACGTGTTCAGGCACAGTATTTTTCCACTGTCACGGGCTACCACAGCCTCATCCCACCCTCCTCTCTCACTGTCCATTTGCAAAAAAAAGTGATTTGTGCAGATCCTGTATTTTCGTGTCTTCATTTTCCTCACTTGAAATGTTTTGTCTGGGGAGAAGTATGCAATTCTCTGCAACCAAAAGCTCATTTCAGACTCCCTTACAGATTCCGCTACATTTTAATTCTCTGATGCAAATCTTGACAGCAGAAATACAGCATATATTTTTAGACTAAAGCCTTATATGGCTTAAAACCACATTAGCGATATGGAAACACTAACAAGTTCACACAGCTAAGCGTTAGTACCAGCTATGACAAGCTGCGCTTTACTCGCGCATAGTAAAAAACACTCCTCAGCCCACTCCCTATGCCAACAAGTTATAGTAGCGTAGGGAGGTAACTACAACTACACGAAGCCTTTCTACCAGGGAAATTACCTGGGTCTTAACAAGTAGGGTCATGACAGCCCCGGGAACCTACCCGAGTTATTCTTCCTCTGACAAGTCCCAACCCACCCCCTGACAAGCTCGCTATCACACGGCGAAGGAGGAAGCGCAGCCCCAAGCACCGCAACCGCTGCTGCCCTTTCCCCCCCGGGCTCGGTCGCCCCAGTTCCAACGCAGACCCCGCTCCCCTCCCTTCCCCTTCCCGCCGCGGGAGTCGCGCACCCAGGCGCTGAGGGGCGAGGGCGGAGTGGGGGAAGGGGGAGGAGAAGAGCGGAGCCGCGCAGCTCGCCCGGCGGTGAAGGCGGCTCGTCGTTGCCGCGGTAACACGGGAGGCCGTTCCCGGCACTCCTGCTCCCCCGCCCGACCGGTTCCGGGCACCGCCGGGCGAAGCACCTCCCAGGGCTCAGCCCCGCAGCTCAGGGCCGGTACCTGCGTCTCGTCCGTGAAAAAGACTTTGTTCCCTATCCTGAGGCAGACTCGCTCTTCGGGCGGCACCTGCCTGCGCGGCTGCAGAGCCGGGGGCGCCAGGGGACCGGCGGCGGTGCAGCAGCAGAAGGTGAAGGAGCAGCGGGAGCCGTGGAGGCGGCGCACGGTCCGGCGGATGAGCGCGGCCGAGCAAGGCCCCCAACGCGCCCATAGGTAGAGGTAGCAGAGCGTGATCAGCATGGCGCGCGCCCCACGCCTCCCGCCACGCCTCCCGCCACGCCCCCGCCACGCCCCTCCGCCGGCCCGGCCTCCCAACGGCTGCCAACGGCCGGGGACGCGGGCGGGGCGGGAGGGTGGGACGGACCCACCCCCGTTTCGCCACCGCCCCTCACTCCGCCCCGCCTGCGCTAAAGAGAAAGGGGCGAGGCGGTTGGGCGAGCCAGCCGGCCGCTTTGATTGGCTGGCGGCCTGGCGCGCTCGGGTGCCCCCCCCCGCCCCTTTTAAAAGCCGGCGCAGAGGGTGGAGGCGCCTCGCGCTCCGCTCGCCGGTAGCGGGGGTTCGCGCTGCGCAGCCGGCGGCGTAAAGTGCAAAGTTCTGCTCTGAAACAACGCGTAGAGAAAAAGAAAAGATTAAAAAAGGGGCCAGCCCGGGGAGTTCTCTCTCCGTGTCGTGTTAGTTGTCCCCAGGCTCTGGAGTGGGGCGGTGGGGAGGGGCGGCCTGTGCCCTCCCGGCTCCTCAGGGAATGCTGCAGCTTCTGCTCTCCGTGGTCCTTGCGGGCAATGGGTTTGGAGGAACGCAACGGATCGGTGTGGTAGTCGGCGGCTTTGGGACCTCTGTGTCACATAGGGTGTCATCCACGGGTTGGATGCGATGCAAGGAACTGAACTCGCGTTGCCGTTACAGAGACCGGTTTGCTATATGCTGTCAGCGGCGCTTGACCGTGGTGCTGTGGGTCACAGAAAAGTATATACCCAGTAGGGACAGCGGTGAGAGACAAAGCATTCATTACTTGTTTCCGTGCAGCAACAGGGAAGGATCTCATCTTCCTCAGAAATGGCTCCCTAATGCCACCTGGCCTTACTTCAGGGCCCATGGTATCCCATCACAGAACCAGATGAAGATGCTGGTCTCCAGCTCCCATACCTGTTCCAGGGTAGGCACCAGAGGGCAAAGCAGGCACAGATGGATGCATTTGATTTCAGCTGATTCGTTGGATTCACTTGAGAGGAAAGATGAAGTCAAGGCTTGGCAGGACTAGTCATTGAAGCCAGAGTGAACAACAGCCTGTTGAGGAATAAAACTGTAGCATGTGTCCTACAAACACAACATGCCATTACAGAAGGTGCAACTGAGGTAACAAGAGGTCCTTTACTCCTCTGGCAAGTCTATTCTTGGAAGTTATTAAATAATTTCTGTATTTTGTATTTTATATGGAAGGTTGTCACAGCATTGACCTCTGTGAAAAGACAACATTTATCTGGGTGAGAGAGACATTTAGTGGGTGAGTGAAAAAAGAAGGAAAACAAAAAGCAAGAGGAAAAATGCAAGAAGACTAGAAGAAAGATGCCAACACCAACCTTAAAGTTGCAGCTGACTGATGTGTGACAGTCATTTCCTAAACACAGCTTGAAGCCACATTCTTTTTTTATTATTCTGAGCTCAAGGGCTTGTATGTGCTTGGAAATTTACTAACATAGGTCTTCTAAAGGAACAGTTTCCTAAATGGATCTCCAGCAATAACATGCTGACACTTGTAGATAAACAAGGAACAAACTGTCTGTACATTTTGGAGCAGGCATTAATATGAAAAAAAAACAACACCAGTTTCATGATGGATATTTTTACTTTTCCAAATCTGTACCCACAGCAGAAGCTTATCCAAAGTGGTATGGATTGCTGACATAATTTTGATTTCCACAATGCATGGCAGAAACAGGTGACAGTTTCAGTTGGAGGGTGAAAAAATTTAAATAATTTTCCTTCTCCATCTCAAGCTTACGAAATACCAGCCTCGTGCTGCTGCTATATCCTGTACATACTCTACAGAGAGAGGAACAAAGTCTCCAGTGGTCCTAACTTGGCATTATACTCTGCTCCTATGTGTGACTTCATCTTATGTAGGTAGCCAAAATACTTACCCAGGCACATCAAAAGAAAGAAAACAAGCAAAGTATACAGCCTCAAAAGAAAACTCTCAGCTTTGGAATTCACTTTCTCTGTAGTAGTTCAACAGCACATGCATTGCTGACCTTCAGAGCAAAACGTGACTGTATAACCTTTGCACGATGAGGGACTGCTTTGCTTAATCTTGTATGGCATCAAATGCAGTCAACTGTATTATGATTCTTCTTGGTTTTAAGGTTCCCTTACCATGGAAATGTTATATGAGTAAATGTGAAAACTGAATCAATATTTGATGATGCAAGGGAATCTAAAGAACAATATACAAGCAAAAACAGTCACCATTTTGAGAGAAGTTTCTACTATGTTGGCACATTCTCAATTACAGTAATTTGAAACCATAAAGTTGCTGTAGGTTTTCTAGTTTCTATTACAGTGTAGCTTAGACTTAATCATGGCAAGCTCTGATTACAAGGTTAAGAATTTTAGATTGGGAAACATTCTTTTTTATTATTATTACTATTGTGAAGCCAAGACCTTGCATGCACCAGGAAATTTACTAAAATAGGTATGCTAAAATAACATGCATGTCAATCAGTTCCTCCTTACAGGAGGGTGGAAGAAAGCCTTGGAAAGAAACAGTGAGTAATATTATCCCTCCGACTTCCCAGAACGCTTAGGGTTTCGTCATAGAGAAAGGCTTACAGGAAGGTGTTGCAAGATGCTGAACACACACATGCACACACACAAACACACACAGACATGAAATCGTTAAAAGATATTTTGAAAGCCCCTGAAGAAAGCGAATAGGCTGAATTTTGAATTTGTGCCCACAAGCTTGGAGAATCTCCCCAATAATGGGAGAGAAAAGACAGCTTCAGTGTAGGGGGGATTAATCTCCCTTAGGTCTTCAAAGAGCCCACATGGGAAGGTTCCCAAAAGAGGCCACTCGGAACAGGAAGCCAACTCTACCCTATAACCTCAGCACAGATTAATGTCTCTTTTTTTATTTTACAAGGAATTTTATGAGACTGGCCTTGCTGTTCTTTGTGAATGGCTCGGTTTCCTTCTCGCTCAGTTCCCTGAAAGCTTTTCCAATAATTTCTCTTTAAGGAGCTTGGCATGCTACAGGGGCTACAAATGCCTATGTCAAGTTGTTTAATATCAGATATTATTCACAAGTATAAATACTGTAGAGCTATTCTGTTTCCCTGACTATACCAGTTTATATTGAATACTCTTTATTCTTGCAATTGAGCAAGTACTTTCATGAGAAAACTGAGTAAAACAGGTTTCCCACAAAGATAAAAATCCTCTTCCAACTAGCACAAAATAATTATCTTATGGCTCATCTCTCTCTATAAGAATCAAGTCTGTCAAAGTTATTCTCAGGTAGTATCAGAAGTCTGAAAAATACTTGTGGCTTCTGGGAAAAACAGATGAACAACTGTAACAGAATCAGTGCTTTCTGATTCTGTGAAGCGATTCTTCACCAAACACAGCACCTTGTATTAAAATTAAGTATATTGCAAAATGTAATATAGTTCTTAAAATTAGACAGCCATGACTGGCCTAATTGCTGCTGCTTTTTTAAAAACAAAACCAAAAACCAGCCAACCAAAAAATCGCCACCAGATATCATGCGGTATTACAGCCGCTTATATTTTAGTGGAATAAACCATTTTCCCATTTTCCACAGGTCTGCAACCTGATTTTACCTAATGATTTCCATAAATACACTGGTTAAAATTGTGTGCTTCAATTAATGAGTACAATAATGTAATACTAACTTACATTTTTTTCTATAGTGTTACATGTAACGGTATTAGGGTGCACTATAGCTTCATTAACAAAATATTGATTTCAATAATTTTGTAATAAACAGGTCCTGCAGGGTTATATCGACAGATTTAATTGAGGGTAGCCTTGCATCTTCCTGAGAGCTATACGTAGTTTAGTCCTACACTAATATCCATGTTGGCAGACTCTATTCAGAGGTATAAATCAATTATCTTCACATACGGATCTGATTGCAAGATAAGGACCACAGACATCAGTTGTGTAATGCACACTTCCCTTTCAACTACCAAGTTAAATTAGATCTAAATAAAACTAAGCTAATGAAATTATGTATGTGTATTTAAGACTGCAATTCAGCAAGGTTTTTAATTACAATCTAGATTACTTAAGAAGCTTGCCATTTTTTCTCAGGACCTGTGCTGCCATTTAATATATATTTTGTTATTTGAATATTATTCACCGTATTCCTCATTATAATAATTGCACTGATTTTGATACGTAGATGTTTAAAGTGACTGAAACTGTGCACATATATTCTTCTTTGAGATAGAGTATTATTTACTTAGTTACGAGTTTACAGTATCACACAGTATTTAAACACGGGAGGGGGTAGATTAGGCTGTAAGTCCTCTATTACATATTGTCAGTGCTTCCCAGAACAGCATTTAATGGCTTTGTCCTTCAAGTTTAAAACACATCTATTTGTCAGGGCAAGAAGGGATTTTAAAGAAAAAGAAAAATATATCTAAGAAATGGACCTCAGCAAATTGAATCCCAGATTCTGTTACTGAGGGCTAACTTCAAAAACCTGAGAACCTGTGCTACACTACTACTTTTATTGGTCTCAGGAGGGCAAAGTAGCTAATGCTACCATACAACCATCATCAATGTAGAAAAAACAATCTGACTTTCAAATCTGACCTGAGCTCCTCCCTGTTGGAAGAAAGACGTTTAAATCTAAGCAAGATCAGTAGAATGCACAAAAAAGCCACATGTGCAAAGGTATATATACACAGTGTTTTCTAATACATAACAATTTCAGGGGAAAATGTTGTCTCCAAGGGAATGTATCCAGGGGTCTTTATCTGTGAGTCCATCCTCTTCTTGCTGACTGGGCACATGCTACCTCCAGCTGGATCATAACTTGAGGAAGAGCCACAAGGCTTACCTCAGAGGGAGCAGACTCCCACTGAGAATTTTCAGTGTCCTCTGAAACTGATTGTTTTGATGCTTCCTTCAGCTAAGTCAGCTAGAAGAGACCTAATGCATACTAAATGATCAATGGACATTCCATGTTTAGTAAACAAAATTATGTTTCTCACTCTGGGAAGAAAGTTCACAGTAGAGACCAATTATATTTGAGAGCTCAATCTGTTCCCTTTGATGTCAATGTGTAAATAGCACCAGTGGAAAGAGAATTCAACTTTTAAGTTCTCATAGTCCTCTTACATCTCTGCAATACTCGGGAAAGGAAACAAAGTGAACTGTATCAATGAACCGTAACAATGAAAATCAGATAATGTCACCCACCAGGTAATAAACTGCTCTTGTACAACATAGCAAGCAATGAGTAATGCATGCTACAAGTGAGAACAGTGGGAAGAAAACTTGAAAGAAGTCTGTTTCTAGTCAGTTTTGTAGGCTTTAAGCATATTGAAGCACTCTGAAATAGAAGATTCCTTGAAGTGATGGCATTTAAAACCCTTCTCCTTTGATAGACAAAGTAATCCTTCTTGGCATAAGCTTTCTTCTCCATCAAATAGCAATCAGACTAAAGAAACATCCCTATAGGCTTGAGGAAGTCACTAAGCCTGTCTTTACATCTTCTCACCTGACTAATTATTGGTATCTTTACCTCTTTTGTATTAGGATATGGGAAATACATCAGTCATTAAAGAAGTTATTTGATAATTGAAGATATCTTTAAGTCTCTGTTACAGTTTTTTAGGACAGGATGTTGATGATGTTCCCCAGACATGGAAAACCAGCATTTACATCCTATATTTCATATAGAGCAAAAATGGATTTTGTGAAACAGCAACAGAAAGATAAAAGCGCAGGGATTATTTTCCATGTGTGATTTGCTAACCAAACTTAACAAAAAGCCTGTGTTTCCCTAGCAGTGCTCTCCCCAGGACAGCCTGACCACGTGAGAGTCCTGTCTTGGAACTATTTAGGGGAGTTAAAAGAAACCTCCTTTTACCTGAGGCCGTGTTTGTTTTAGGTAAGTATTCTTTGGGAGTTAAGATAAAGGAGGGGCTGGAAGGCCCAGGCAGGCGCCCAGCCCGCCTCAGGCTTTAGACCATCAAACGTCATGGAAGCTGCAGGTCTCCCGCTCCAGGCTGCAGCGGGCCCGCTGGGTCATCGCTCCCGGGGAGCCCAGCGGCAGCAGCGGCACCCGCCCCGACCTGGGGAGCGCCCGGAGAGGTAAGGCAGGCGCAGGCAGACCTTTTTCAGCAGCGTTCCTTTTGAAACTCCGACCGTAAGTATCATCTGAAGGTAATGATTTCGGCATCGAACAGACAACGGAAAACAATTTCCGACTTCAGAAGTAAATAGGATTCTGAAAACGTTCCACTTGGAATAGGTATTTTATTTGTTTTGCCAGTATTTTATTCTTTCCAGTCAAATATTTCAGAACTTACTTATAAATAGAAGTAAATGAAACTTAAGGTTGTGATAACTGGTTTTTTTTAATCATTTTTATTTACCTTTCATATCTGAAAACACTTTTCCATTTCCCCAACTGTATGGATCTGTTAGCAGCAGAGATGGAAATGACTTTAAAAGAGCATCCGCAACTGTAGTTCCCCCACCAAAGGCAGATGTAGCATCCACCACTGTGTATGCTTTCTTAAACTATTTAGGTCAGATTGCCCAGGTCAGTTTAATACTGCCGTTGCTTACTCAACAAATAACCAGTGACTCAAAGACGACACAAAATCTGTATTTAGGAATACTGTCAGAGAGGGTTACTTTTGATTTTGTAGCAGTGCTGCATAAATAAAAAGATCATTAATTAAATCATACTTTGAAGTTCAATGCAGTCACTTTGAGTTGTGAAATCTTAAAAGGAAATGACACCTTACTTAAAAACATGCAAGTGATTGTTTAGTTTGTTTAACCAGATCAGAGACAGAAGACAGAGTAATATTGCCACAGAAGTCATATTTACTAAATCAAAATGTGTTAAAAAAACCCGAAACATGTTATTTTAAAGGATGCCAGCAGAATCTGAATTAAAAAAAAAAAAAAAAAAAAAAAAAAAAGAGATGTATTGTATGGATATTACCACAAAGAATTAACTGTGGGAGCACTATTCTATCTTAATCTTCCAGCAGCCCTGCTTTATGGAGGCCCTGGATGCTCTCAGCAAGAGACAGTGAGAAGACAGAGAATCAACAAATGGTAAGAGTAAATTCTGAAGAAATTAATCCTTATAAAAAACAGGTGCAGAAATTGGAACTATTTGAATATAGGAAGTGAAGCTTGGTCATCTGTTCTTTCAAGCATTTCTTCAGTGTTAGAAAATATGGTTCAAATTACAGTGTTCTGCACAAGACAATGGTTAAGACTATTGCTAACGTATCAGATATAGAATCATTATCAGTTCTTACAGAACTGCCGAAAACACTGCTTACACTCAAAACTACTCTTATTTTAATAGCAGTTTTTATTTGCTTATTATAAAAATAAGAATATCCTCAGTTTGAAATTTCTAGGCCTGCTCTGTGTGTGGTATTTTGTATGTAGGGGGATTTTGAGTGAAAATGACTTCAAGATGAAATTTTAAAAAGATACTTTCGGGTGCACGATTTTATTGATTCTTTTGCAGGAGGGATGTTACTATAGCTAAACTAGCTAGGAAATCAACAGAAAACTGGGTTGTTTTGGGTTTTTTTTTTAAGTAACTTACTGCCAAGGGCTTTTGCAAGGCACCACAATTATCAGTGTTACTTATGTAGGAAGATTTGTTAGTTTCAAAGAAGAAAAACAGAAATTGAAGCATATTCAACATAGGTCCTGATGCTGCAGACTTCAGAAAATGTATTGAAGTGGTGCTGCTCCTGTGCTTAGCTTTAAGTACCTGCGTAAGTTTTTGTAGAATCTGATTCACAGTCACATCTTTGACTTTCTACCAAAGGCTCAGCAGGTTAAGACAACAATTCTCTCCTTGGTGCAATTCTTTAAAAGCTCACAGTTTCTACTGTTTTCTAACACGGGCAACACCTTTTTACCTTGTACTTTTTGCCTACTGCTGAGGGAGGTTGTGACTGTACAGATCTGAGGGAGGACCACACTCCTCCCAGCAGGCACCTTGGGAAAGCCTGAGGAAGAATGTCCTTCCCAGCAGCGTTCCAAGATTTTACAGAGGCACCTGTAAAATTGCTAAGAATGAGAGGAATATTAGTCTCTTTCTCATGACAGTACATGCTTACAGCTCTGATGTCAAGAAACTGAGGTTTCTGAAATCAACAAGCTGTGATCTACTACCAAGGTTATGTTTCTGCAGGACATTTTAATCAACCAGCTCAAAAGTTTTAATTCACACTAGGGCTTCTGCCCACCTATGTGAGAAAAACAATATATGAAGTTTTCCACACTCGTGCTAACAGCCTGGCGTTGTTTCAAGCCACGTATAGCTGAAACAGGTTCAAAGTTTTTACATTTTTCCATCCTGCCAGAAGATGCTCAGATCCTTCTCATCCATACCTTGTGGCCCATCCACACTGCTTCAGCAACCTAGGTGCCCCTGTAGCTTGGAACCTAACGAGAATTGAAGGAGAGCTTTAGCAACCCTTTCATATGCTTTTTAACAGGGTCACACCAACTGAGGAAAGATACTTGGGTACTTTGTGTGGTGTGTAGGTGGAAAGAGGTGCTCGCTAATGCATACCTACATCCCACAGATGTAGAAGACGAGGTATCTTCTTCAGCAGTTAATGAGGTTTCTAGCAGACAGCCTTCCAAGATGGGTTGAGCACAGTGTCTTTGCTAGTTAGTTGCATGCTGGCTACTTTTATTTTCTGCATTGTATACATATAAATGGCAATGTTTTGCCGATCAGTAGACACTCCAAACACTAGAGAGTGAAGCAAATAAAAGTTTCATTATCATCTCTGTAGTTTAAAAAAATAAACAAACCTAGGAATATACATAAAGAATCTAACCTGAGAAACTGAAGATGCTGAGCAAAGCACTGAAAATTAAAAGTACTAGCAAAAAAAAAATTAAACTAATAATTCTACCTCTATTGCCAAGAACATGTGTTACATACATCCTATAGTTACCTATACTTAACATACCTTTCCTTATATAAAAAGCAGTATTTTTTCTACTACCTAAATTCAAATATGTCATTATTTATGCCCGCAGAAAAGTCATGAAAAGTAATGTAAACTTGCTGTTGCCATATCTACAACATGATACAAATTAACACTGAAAATTTTTGGCTGTATAGAAACCAAGTTAGATTTTGCAATTAATAGGCTTTTATCATAGAATCATAGAATGGTTTAGGCTGGAAGGGACCTTAGAGATCACCAAATCCAACCTCCCTGCCATGGGCAGGGACACCCCTCAACTAGATTAGGTTTCTCAAGGTCTCCGCTCACTTGAACACCTCCAGGGAGGGGGCATCCACAACCCCTCTGGGCAATCTATTCCAGAGTCTCACCACCCTGGTACTGAAGAACTTTTTCCTAAGATCCAATCTAAACCTATTTTCCCTCAATTTAAAACCATTTCCCTTTGTCCTATCGCTGGACACTCTTGGGAAGAGTCCCTCTCCAACCTTCCTGTAGGATCCCTTCAGGTATTGGAAGGCAGTTATAAGGTCCCCCCAGAATCTTCTTTTCTCCAACCTGAACAATCCCAGCTCCCTCAGCCTATCCTCATAGCAGAGGTGCTCCAGCCCCTGGATCATCTTTGTGGCCTCCGCTGGACTCATTCCAACAGATCTATGTCCCTCTTATGGCAGGGACACCAGAACTGGATGCAGTATTCAAAATGGGGTCTCACAAAAGCAGAGTAAAGAGAGAGAATCACCTCTCCTGATCTTCTGGCCACACTCCTCTTGATGCATCCTAGGATACGGTTGGCCTTCTGAGCCACATGAGCACACTGCTGGGTCATGTTGAGCTTCTTGTCAATCAACACCCCCAAGTCCTTCTCTCAGGGCTAGTCTCAACCCACTCTTTATCATAATTGCTTTTCAGAAATGCTGTATTATGGGCTGTAAAGAAGCAGCATTAGTGTTTAAACAATATGTATTATTACATATATAATATATATATATACACATTCCAAAGAGAAGACAGTAGAAAATACAGGTCAATAAAGACTAAAAAAGACTGTTTTAATGTAAATATGAAAAGAGAGGAAAAACACATGGTATTTAACACAGATACTGTGATCACATCTACAATATTCAGCCAGATCAGGAGTCTATTTTACAAGGCACTATGGAAACAAAATAAACACCAAAAAAAAAAAAACCCAGCTCAACAAGACCCTAACAGCCTGAACACAAACCATTTTTGCTACAAGAGAAATAGGTGGGTATGAGAGAAATAAGTCAACATAAAAGATACAGAGACAATTCTGTAGGACTCTTTGCTCAGTCTGTAGGCTAAGGGCTTTTTGGAGCCCATGAAAATATCCATGCTGAAGCCTACTTCCTCAGAAGGATAGATTAATTGCTCTGACAGCAGCAAAAGTCATCTCTGTTTGTAGCAGAGTGGATGGTTTCTAGATTCTGTTCACCAGAAATTCTAGTATAGTGAAGCTAAATCTTCCCATTTTATGCAACATCAAGTTTATAGCAATAGGAGGAAAAAAGAAGCCTTCTTGTTTTAAGATATGGAAGAGAATACAAGCCTGCAAGATGAAGTGATAGGGCTCAGTGTTTTTGGGAGACGCTTTTAGGTTTATATTCCAAGTTTATAATCCTAATAGGATTTAGTACCATTAACATTTGCAAATTATTGGGTTTTATTGTGACCTTAATTTGAAGAAATTCCTTCTGTGCTAAATTTAATATTGATATTTAGAATGTATTTTTGCCACCTACTCTGTTGTATCAAAAATGCTTCCTTTTTATCAATGCTTGTATAGAAATATGAGATGACATGTCTCTTGATTTTACCTTTTGCATGTGTTTGTGCAATCTTTGATTACAATTTATCTTGCCAGCTTGAATGTTCCGATTCCAAACTCTTGGTTAATGTAGTTAAAGAGGCATTTTATAAATCCCTAACTTCACAGTCCTTTAAAATGATTGAAATTCCTTTTTTCTTCCAATCACTGAACTTACATTTGGTCATGTTATTAGTTCACCAGTTGCTATAGATATCTCATAAGAACTTAAGCAAAATGTACAATTTCATGGCTTTATTGCTTGTAAAAGGTACAAGTTCAAATGCCTTGTTAAATGTTTATATTCTCTGAAGTACACATAGAGTAAAACAGCATGCAGCACAGCAAACAGAGCAACATTCCTGCAGAATTCTACAGCTACCTGTACAAGAAAAAAATGAAATCTTCATTTTTAGCCTGCTCTAAGTAATAAATATGCCTCTTTACAGTCAGAATTGGATGGTCAACTCATCAGTTTTAGATCAAAAGGCGCCCTGGGGTTTCAACATCCAGTGAGGTGAGTTAATCCTGTCACTTGATACAGGAAAAGTACACCTTCCAAGGCAAGACATATTCCTTCTGAGGAGAAGTATCTCCTGTTTGTCTCTGGAGTAACTCTTTTTAGTAATGCAATTTAACTACTCACCAGACTCCATAGATTTTTATCCCTCCAGAAGGAAAGATTCCCAGACTGAACAGAATCTGAAAAAATATACTAATTACAAAAATAAGAAAAAAAAAAGATCTTAAAAGAAACAATGTTCTTCTGCCTCATCTAAGTTATATTTACATTTATTAATAGGATAGTAAGCCCACAAATCCCAAATAATTAACATGAACAGCTGCTAATGGAATGTGACTTTTTACAGATCTGTGTCTTGAGGTTGCTTAAATTTGCTCTTGAATAAAAGTTGAACTCTAGGTAAAGCTTTTCCTATCTGTGGGGGCTTTATACGGGTTTTTGCCAATATTGGGATTCTTTACAGCTTAATGATGTAGAAACTCCTAAGTTGGACTTTCATTTAGAGGAGGAAAATTAATGGAATATCTCTCTTCTTTACAAGCACTTGTTTTTATAAAAGTTGTAGAAGCTTAAATTCTGTGTGATCTTTATCACTGTCAAATTTAATTGAAAACTGGCCAAGGTGGAACCAAAAGGAAGAGATGTACCTACATATGTGCACAAAAACCACATATGTTCACAGACCACATAAGTTCTGCTTTAGTGAGAAAGCTGGTGAAAACCTGAAGTGTAAATTATGACATTTGTGGTTTCAATACAAAACTATATTAATTTTGAATAACTCACAGTGTACACCTCTTCCTCGAGATACGAAATACACTAAGATTAACCTCTATGCAACAAGGCAACCCACCCCAATCTTAACTTGGTGTCTTGATCTTAATTCCAGAATCTCATTACATTCCACAAACTTTCCCCCAGTCATGTGGGACATTTCCATTCTGAACTGTGCTAAAAGCCAAACCAAACCATCTCCAGCATGCATCATTGCCCTGGCAGCACTTCATCAGGGTAGGACCTTAGATAAATCCAACATACAGACAGGTTGTCCAAAGCAACTGAGTACCAAATCAACAGTACCTTTTACTTAGCAACTTTTATTTTAAAAGACAAGGAAACCTAAGATTTTTCTCTCTCCGAAGAAAAGTAAAAAACAAGTTTTAATGCTCAAGCTAGTTTAGCTGGGAAAGGGTCATGTAGTTTTACTTCTTCCTCTAAAAATATGTTTTCTTATTAGACTTTATTTGCCCAAGTCCAAATCCCAAAAGTTTCTTAATAATGTTGGAGAGAAGGTTCTGGCAAGTTTTCCAGTACAAGCTACAATTCACTTCTACAATGATGATGCCACCTCTGAGGAAGATGAAGAAGAAATCAGTTCAGCTTAATAATGAACAGTGGTCATCCCTGAGAAACACAAAACAAAAATGAAAAAATCAAGAGATAAAAAAAGAACTGTCAGAAACGTAAGGACAAACATCTGACCAAACAAAGAAATACATCAAAGCTCAAAAGAAAACTATTTATAACTATCTTACCAAGAAGAGTGAGTCAATGCAACTGGAAACTAAGAGGAAATCCTTTTGTGTTTTGAGAGACTTTTAAATAAAACCCTGAAGCTGAACAAGAGATTATAGGGTTTAAATCAAGTTGGTTTAAGTAATACGGATTAAGAATATTAAGAGCACTGTACTTAGTTACTCACTATTTTTTACATAGTGGTCCTGATAAAATGAAAACAGGATTGATTGAGGCAAAATAATACAATCTACAGCCCCAAAATAGCCTGAAGGCTTCGAAATATGTTTGGATTTATGCAAGAAATTATTTAAAATGCAAATACTATTGCTTATTAGCTCCACGGGGAATGTTTATTCTGATATAAATGCTGTATGGCAAACTGACCTAATCTATTTCCAGTGTAACCCCTGTCAAGACAAGTTCTAAATAACAGTCATTCTGTTTTCTGGGGTCTTATTGTTATTATTAGATTTCCACCCCTGTAATCAGACAAGTGCCTTTTTGTCAGTCAGAAAAAAAGTCAGCCTTGATTAAATGCTACGGTTTAATGTAATGACACATTAAAACATGGGTTATGTGCTACCTTTTTGTCTTCACCACAGGACTCACATCTTACTTCTATAGCCTAGTGTACTTGAATCTGTGAGTTTAATATAACTGACCTACTTGTGATCCCCATCTAGTGGGGTTTGGATGTGTATCTTACTACCTTGATATTTCTTTTACAGTAATGTTCAGGAAGACTTAAGTTACCAATTTTCATAAGCATCTTTATGTTATGTACAATATAGAAACATTCATTCCAACACTGTTACTCCGCTAGCAGAAACTGCTTTTTCAGTACTGTTGATTTCATTCAGAGCATTGTTAGATTTTGTTCTGGTTCACCTTTTGTTTGCATAAAATGTCTATGCTCAGAGAGTTTGCCAGTATGTGTCTTGCTGGACCAGCATTTTTTAGTTAGCTCAAGGATTAGCTATTTGGCCCCACTATGTTTCAGAATTACTATGCTTCAAGTATCTTATCTCTAACCAGAACTGCCACAGTTTCCCTGGAGACAAGGCAAAGGCAGAATCCAAGTTTCTTGACCTTTTCTACGCTACTGTTGGTGGTGTAAGTAAGGTCAGATAGTTGTAAGAGCCACTTACAATGCATGTCAGGTCTTCTCTTACTATGATGTACTGTCAAAGTGGTAGCATTATAAATGAAGTCTAGCAAGTTAGTATTCCAAATGAATGAACATATTAGAGGATTTTTAAATCACCATTTACAGAGTAAAAAGAGTATCAATTACATTTACACAATGAGACAAATCCTATAATATATGGAATTACAAGAACTAGTTGAAATTGTAAAACTAGTGTGACACACAAATATTCAGTTTTTCATTCTTCATTATCTCCACATCTTCACTTCCCAACATAAGGAACTAATGTCTTCCACAGGAAATCCTAAAATTATTTATGCTCCAACTTCATCATTATTCAGTCTGTATCACAAACAGAAAAGCATCTAAAATCACTCAATGGGTCGGTGATGGTGTATTCCCTACAATGGTCAAATTATTGTACGTTAAACCTCAACTTCTTCCTTGAAAGCAGCTCTGGTCTCCATCAATGATCAGCTGAGTTCACTCCCAACATTTGGAGTTCTGCCCTCACCTTTGAGTCCCAAAGAGGGCTTTTTCTCACCCTTTAAGACACCTCTGTGTGCATCATGCTGCCATTTTAATCTGTGCTATGACACAAACCAACTTGGTTACTGCTGAATTGTTCAGGCCTTCATTGAGGATGACTGGAATCTGGAGGGTTGTGTTGAGGGAACCATCTCCACCTCCCTGAAAACAGTGGTTAGCACACAAGCCCTACACAGCACAGTGCTTCGTAACACCCTACACTGAAAAGCCATTTGTCCTACACAGATACTGTCACCATTTAAAGATTCTTTATGTAAAAGGAACACTCTGTAGGTTCTTCTTCAATAATCCTTACCTTTCTTTTGAGACCATACTGCCTGGTACCTCCTCCTGTACAGCTTCTCTGCCTGCCCTGCAGACACCCAGCAGTGGGCTGTGGTTACTCTTTAGACAAGCATCAGATGAGGCTGGTGCATGCTTGGAGACATGGACACCCAGCAAGAGTGTTACTGTTGTTGCAGGATAGCAATGAGGAACTAATACCTGCAGGACCATGTGACATAAATGGAGACCAGATTCAGTTGCAGCAGAGACTAATCTCCCTGCAATAAGGAGAGGTTTGGAGCTGGAGTGATTAGAGTCAACAGGTGGGACTATCTGTTGATGCTGAGGACTGGTTATTAACGCCAGATAGAAATCTTCAAAAACTGTATCTGAAAACACAGTAGCTGCAGCTTGGATGACCAGCTGAAGGTACCGTGTTTTCAGAATCACAGAATCACAGAATACCAGGTTGAAAGGGAACTCAAGGATCATCTGGTCCAACCTTGCTTAGCAAAAGCAGAGTCTAGACAAGATGGGCCAGCACCCTGTCCAGATGAATCTTAAAAGTGTTCAGTGTCAGGGCCTCCACCACTTCTGTAGGAAGATTACTCCCATGGCTGATTGTCCTTGTCAAAAGTTTTCCTCTTGCATCTAATGAGAATCTCCTCAGATGTAACTTGTATCCATTACCTTTCGTCTTTTTCATGTGACTCTTTCTAAAAAAGGAGTCTCCGTCTTCTTTGTAACCACCTTTTAAATCCTGGAACATGGTGATAAATTCTCCCCTAAACCTTCCTTTCTCAAGTCTGAATAAACCCAATTCTCTTAGCCTTTCCTCATATGATAGGCTTCCGAGTCCTAGTTTTATACATTCAAAGTTCTCCTTAACATAAAGCATGACTCCACCTCTCCTTCTTTACCTGTCTTTATGGAAAGCCTATGGCCAGCCATTTCACTCCTCCAGTCACATGAATTGTTCCACATTTCAGTTATTCCTACGATATCATAATTTTTCTGGCTTTATTCCTGTTTGCTCCCCAGCCTGCGTGATTGGTGAAGGTACACTTAAGGTGGCAGGTCTTCTGGTTCCCATCTTGGGAGGAGGCTAAGGCTCATTTGTCACTGCTCTGGTTGGCCTGGCTTATTCCCTAGTTGGTTGCAATGGTGTGAGCATTTCCACTTTGGACCTTGCCCCCATGTCCTTCAAAGTGTGCCTCACCAAGCTGGCCAGCCTGCTCCCAAAGATTCCCATACTTTTTCTAGCAAGGTGGATCCCATCCAGCCTAAGCCACTCTATGATTCTATGAACATCAAATGAAAACAGTAAGCAGTGAGTTTAAAACCAAAGGAAGCACTTAACCTCTAATTATGCTGTGATGTTGTTGAAACTAAGAGTTTACCTACTTACAAAATGTAAATGAAAGATTTTCATACGAAAAATAAAAAGATACAACATCTGCTCAGGATTTTCACATCATTACAGGCTGGGGAAGCATTCTAGGGAAACATTACCTGCTTCTTTCCCTAATCCTTGCTCTTATTATTATAGTGGGCACTACTAGCCAGTGTTTGGGGCAGGATATTAGCTAATAGTTATATGTGGTTTCCCAAGAAACAGCCGTTTTAATGTTTGTAAATGGTCTCCATCCTGGGTGCATCAGATGATGTAACAGCATTAATGACACAGGCAAGTGCTGTTAGAAATACACACCTCTGAAACAGAAAGAAATATCTTAAGTTTGTTCTTTAAGACAGTAGAACAGACACTGTTATTATAAAAATACAATTGGATAATGGATGACAGTCTAACCAAAGGCTGTTAGAAAAAGCTAGTCATCTTGCACATCTGTTGAGGCCTCAACTGATTCAATTCCTCAGCCTCTGCCACACATTCCATCTGGTTTTCCTTGTATTGACAAATTCCATTTCCAAATTAAGGTAATATTACTGTACTATTTACCTGATTGGCAATACTTAATTGCAGTCATTAGAGGAAGCCAAAAATGTATTATCCTTTTCCCATCAAGCCAGCATTTTATTTTTTTTGTTGCCGAAGAACTGACTGTCTTTTCATGTTACAATGTCAATATACTCTTATTTGCACACTTAAATAAAATATGCATTGCGATCCCTTACTGGTTTGTTAATAATTAAGAGAAGACTAGAAGTGAACTAATATAGCACCTCTGTTATTCAGCTGCAGTTAACTTTCAGTTTTCAGTTCTGATTTGTTACTTCATCTGTGATTTGACCTTGCTAAATTTGCAGTGACCTTGGAATCATCCATCATTTACAGGAAAAAGATAACAAAGCAAACCCAAATAATGAGTTTATCGTGAGCTTGCTACTTCAAAGACAAGATAGAAACATAGCATTTTACAGATTAAATTGTTGGTTCAGGATGTCTGTTCCACAGAACTTCCCTTAGTAGTTCAACAGCTGCAACATTTCCAGCAAATGCTACCTTTCAAGTTCCATTGTCTAAAATGATGACGGTAAAAGACAAAATAATGTTCCAATGGTACATGAATGCTGGAGAGATAGCCAAACAACATTTGTAATTCTGTATTTTGTACTGTATGTATTCACGTGAAAAATCAAAAGTAAAGTATGTTCATAAAACAGTCTTGAATTCTTTAAAGACAAGCTCTTGAAAGATACAGGTATCCAAGGGGAGCGTTATCTTTGCATGACATTAAACTTTGTTGAATGTTCTTTCTAAACAGGATGCAGTAATAATTTGGATTAAGAGGAAAAGTCATCTCATGGGAACAATTTTTAATTTTTTTTTTCTAAGATACATTTATGCTGAGAGAACGATGTTGCCACAACCGAGAAAAGGCAATCTTCACAATAGCCGTTTTATGAGCTCTAGAGGCAAAATCCATCCATCTCACTGAAACATCTACCATTTAATTACACTCCATATAATCACAATTTCCAGACTGGGTTAACCTATCGGCTGCTTTTAGCAAAAGGCTGAGAATTAAATTGACACAAACTGCACAGCATACCAACAAAATTTACTTTGGCAATCTCTCTGTAAGGAAACCAGCAGAACAAAACTAAATCCTTCCAAAACTTTCTCCTCAGAATATGGTTCAATTCATGAATAGAGGGGAGATACAAACCCCCCCATTCATCTCAGCTGTTTTAGAGCTGGCTGGAAATCCAACAGTACAGCAGCAAGCAGGACTTTGCATTAAATGGTCACTCAGACTCAAGTGCCTGTGAAAAAGGTGCATTATGGAACAAAAATATATTTAACACAAAAGCATTTTTTATCTATGCTGTAAGTCAAAAATACTTTATCATTTTACTACAAATTAAATCCATGGAAACAACCTGTTAAAGAAAACAAGTATTCAAAAAGTCTTTTTCAACAGAGCTTTAGAGGCGAGTTTCTCATTGTACCTGTAGGAGCTTCAGCATGAATGTGAATTAAGTATTAGAGAAACACTATACCAGGGCAAACATCTCATAGCTTCTTATCACTTTTAAACTGATTTGCTACAGATACAGTCAAGACATTGATTTGTGACACTCTCCTGGGACAGAAATCCGGAGTAAAAGAGAAGAGGAAGAAAAGGCAAACAATATTTAGACTATCTCACCATTACTTCCACTCTTACATTTAAGTTTTGTCAGAGATGGAAAGTTCAGTTTAGAACCAGAGGGAATGGCCTCAAACTGAAACAAGGTAGGTTTAGACTAGACACTAGGAAAAAATTCTTCATGGAAAGAGTGGTGAGATATTGGAATGGGCTGCCCAGGGGGGTGGTTGAGTCACCATCCCTGGATGTGTTTAAGCATCGCTTGGATGTGGTGTTGGGGGACATGATCTAGGGGTGAACTTGTAGAGTAGGGCTAATGGTTGGGCACGATGATCCCAAGGGTCTTTTCCAACCTGAGTGATTCTGTGATTCAGTTTCTACAGTTATGACCTCTTCATTAAGGTATCTTTTCAGCGTAACTTTTTCTGATTTAACTTACAACATCTTAAGGCCCACTAAAAAGAATGATAAAACCTACTAGTATTTATTTACCACCATCTTTCCTTGTATATGCTTTATTGTTGCAATTTTAATGTTTATAGACCACCTGGCATGAACAACCAGAGCCCTCCTAATTTGGGCCAGTTTTTAACTTTATAGAAATGTTGCCTTCAGCAACAGT
This sequence comes from Todiramphus chloris collaris, assembly GCA_025345505.1. Lineage (NCBI taxonomy): Eukaryota > Metazoa > Chordata > Aves > Coraciiformes > Alcedinidae > Todiramphus > Todiramphus chloris. Next base: position 8,856,403 of record JANVCC010000017.1, on the reverse strand, counting down.
ATAAACATTTACTATTACAGCTTTCTGATCTATACGTAAGGGTCTTTGATTGTACTTACTGGTATCTGAAGTTTTGTGCTAAAAACATCCAGACTAATATAATTTGTTATTCATCTTTTAGCCTTACAATATTTTAAAGATCATCAAATCAAGCTGACAGCATTACATAGCATGCTCAAGATATTTTTAAGATGGCCTGTACACTTAAGAATGCTTTAGGTAATAGCAGACATATACCTGTGTAACTCAAGGAGAAAGATAACTTCATTTTACTACTGCCAGAACAATTTTTTTTCACTCAGCACTGCTTCCTGCAGGGACATCACTTTCATGCCTCCAAACTGAAATAACATTTGAGATGCTGGGGTTTTTTTTTTCTTTTTGTTTGTTTATTCTTTTCTTTTCCAAACCATTCTCTCTATAGGAACACCAGTCACAAGCACACGGAAAATTGTGCCAACTTTTTCCTCATATATGCTTACTCCACATGCTCTGAACTTCACAACAGAGCATTTACCTCTTTTATTATAGCTCCCCGTTGATCTCAGTTAAGCGGCAAGCACTCCTATTACCGCTTACAATAAAAATGCAATTATGTGGATACACAAAGAATTTAGCTCTTCTCTTTAGCTCTACTTCAAATGCGTACTCTGTATTTGCGGTGAAGCCTCCAAGTTTACGGCATTCGAGATAGCGCCATGCAAAAGACCAAAATCCAAGATAGCTTCCCTTATTAAACCATTTGCACAACTCTTTCTAGTTTCTCTTTCAGTACGTCTCAACTTCAACATCATAAACAGTGTCATTACTACCTTTCCAGTTACAGCTATAATAGAAGAGAGAGACACACACTCAAGCACCTTTACACGAATCTGGCAACCAGAGCTCTTACTTCCTTTGCCAATACAACATTTTTATTTGAAACAGTGCACTTTTGTTTTATGACAGGTTTATATACACTTTCATTCAAATACCAGGTGGCGGAAACGTATCTTACAAGATTACATTTATAGCAAGATGTGTAAAATACCATTGTCTCCAATATGACAAAAACTGCAGAATAATGATAAAAAGTGCATTAAAAAGCAAGGCTGAAGTTTCTGCACTTGGTTTATTTCAGCAGGGACAATGCAGTTCATCTAGCGGTTGCTACTGGCTGTGCTGTAATGAAGTGCAATCAGTAATTCACAAGGGTGAAAATGAGGGCAACTTCAGGGTTTTGTCCATTTAATTTTTTTTTTCCCCACTTCTGTCTCTAAGAACGGGTACCTGATAGCCAGTCTTTGAGCAGGTATGTTTTGTAAAGAAAGGCACTACTTGCAACACAGTTCAATCATTTCAGTTTGTTGAGGTTTTTTTTCCCCGAATAATATCCAAGAAAAACAAATTCCATCGAAATCTCACTAAAGTTTGCTGTATATTTACAAAAAGCAGAATCTCTCTTTTCTTTGCTGTCAGTTGTGTATCTTTTCTTTAATCAGTCACATGCAAGACTGTGAAATGATGGACCCCAACCCCTTGCAATTCCCTACAATATTAGTCCATACACCCCGTGTTACCTGGTCTTATTTTCATCACAAACTTCTGAAGTGTCAAACGCTCCTCCCAAGTTGAAGAAAAGGTCACTACAGTGTCTCTGAAGTGTTGCTATACAGCAGTGACAGAAACGCAAAGATTGAGTTTCATGCCTGCAAGTTTTACTTAAACAAACGGGCCCCAGTCTGCCTACTCACGTAGGTGCCTCTGTTAGTTTTCCCATAATTGTGAGGTCCACAGTTAAATGAAATGGCAGATTCATCACTGATACAATCTTTGTCCAAGGTTTACAGTCCTTTAATTTGTGTGCTTTCAGGGCTTGAGGGCATTTTCCAGTAGCTTTTCTTTATCCTGAAGGGTTTGGGTTACTCTTAACAGGGGACTAAATTAATCCTTACATCAAACGATACCAGAAATGTGGCCTTCACTTGTTGTCAATTTAGAATGAAAAATTAAATTGCTTTCTTATAAAGCAAAAGAAACGTAAAACACGGGTAGAAATGACACAGAAAAAAAAAGGTTACAGTCAATATTTCAGTGTCTGCAATGCGATTAGACAATTGACAAAAAAGTAAATACATCTTCATGTCTGTCAATCATAAAAATCTTGAATTGACTCTATGTATGGGTGTTTGAGCACACAGATTTAACAGAAGGGCAAAACCATGGCAGGAAGGGGAAACAATAGCAATTTGCAGCAAACTAAAAACCAAAACTTCATGAAAAAAAGTCTATACCTATCAAACAAATAAACATTGTACTAATTTACCCTCATTAGGCTGAGATACAAGCAGTCATTATTTAGAAATACCCCCTAAACAATACACCCCAAAATCTACTATTTCAGAGTGAAATGTTGAGAAGCTTTTTTTTCCTTCATTAAGATGGCATTTTTCTCCTACACATAACTAGAATGGTTTTATTCTTTAAATGTAGGAGAAAAAAATAGCAAACTCCTGAAGACTGGATGACGAAGAAATGACAAATTTCATATTTATACCAGATTGATTGTTACCAAATCTTAAGACTTCTCCACAGCAACTGATGGTTGTTTTGGTCAATGTCTAAAGAGCTGGCGTAAGATTGTTCACACAGATTTTTAAAAAATTGTTATCTTTTAATGAAATAGTGATGTTTCTAAGTTACCTACTGCTCAGAAGTAGGTAACAATAACAAGCCTCTATACACTGGTCTTTATAACCAAACTAAATAACCTTGACTGCTGAAGGTAAATGGGTTTGAGACTCTTGGAAGAAAGGAAAGAAAAACTGTCTCCGCTCAGTAATGCAAACATGAAAGAAAACTCACTAAGAAACATATGAACCACTGCCATAACAAGTTATTGTGCTTTGTGTTATAACCTAGACTATAATAAGATGGAACTGTCGGTTCCTGCATTTCCAGAAATTTCCTTGCATCCAGTTTTCAATATTCTTAACAACTTCAAAAAGAACAAAAAAAATCCCCAACAAAACACTTATTTCAGAAAATTTTCACAACCTACCTTCCTTATTTCTGGTAATCTCGGTATTTCAGTGACTCCACCCATTTGTGGGGGAAAAAAGAAGAATCTACATATTTTGCTGAGTAAAGAATTATGTAAAGAAAAATGGACCATTATACAACTTTACCCAGGACAAATATCATGGATGCACAGAAAAATGTCTAACTTTGACAAGTAAAAATTAGCTACAATGTATTAATATTTACAAATGCAAACTGTATATTAATTAACATAACTTGTTAAAAAAACACCAAAAACTAGAAAAAATCCTCATGCATTTAACTAGAGGTACACATTTTCTCACTCTGAATTCAAAGAAAAATAGAATTAAGCGATGTCCAAAAGCTGTTTCTCTCACTCTCAGAGAAAAATTACAAGCAGAAATCTACAAGTAAGAGAAAGCCATTTTAAGACAACAAGAATATGAGATAAATTAATGTGGCAAAATTCTCATATAAATGCAGGTTATCAAGGTACATGCATAATAATAAAGTCAATCCATCTCAGTGAAGTGTGTTAAAATATATTTAATTTAAAATTCAGGGAAAGAAAAGTCCTTTGTTCTAAAAGCAGAAAGAGTTTGGTTTTGGTTTTTTATCTTGAAGAGGTTTTTATTTTCCTGATGTAACAGTTCTACTAATCATTTATTCAAAAAGATCTTAATAATGACTATCTGCTATTGCAGATTCCTTTTTCAGGAAGGAAAAACATTCTGTTTACTTCACTGATGGGAATATCCCTCAATGCAGGAATTGCTTCTTCTTGGAACTTCTTCTGTTGCTGCTTTTTTGCATAATTATCTACAGGAGACAATGAGAACATTTCACTTTTTTTCTTCTTTCAAGAAATGTTATATAACACAACACTGTATAACTTTATCTACTCTTAAGTGATGATGAAAACTCCATCTTGCTGAAGTATAATGAGACGCTCATCAGAAGTGCTTTCCCTCACTACAGAAGTAGAACCCTTGAAGAAATCGATCATCCCCAGTCTCCTGCTGAAATCATGGTCTGGGGCTTGGCTTGGTTTAAGATGCTGTATGACATTAAACCATAACTATCCAAAGATAACAAGAGCAAACAAGGAATCCCACCATCTGCAGTTTGAACAGTTTGTACTAGGATTTCTGCTGAAAGATGCTGTCCACCCTCCCTTTGTCTTGGCTGCTTGTTCCCATCACCACACAGCACCCACTCCTGTAACAGCATAAACATTTTTACAGGTGCACTTTGAACAAAATTATGGAACTATTTCCTCTGAAGAAGGAAAATTTTCAATTATAGTTGTTTTTTTTTTTTTTTAGAGTAGGTTCCCCCATCCCCATACAGCTGCACAAACTCTTGGGCTGATGTTAAATGAAAGGGTGACATGAGAGACTCAATGAGTAGCCAGGAACACAGAGATGACTAAATGGCAGTTTTCGACAGAAATCTTGGAGTTGGGCATTTGAACCACAGCCCTGACTGACTCTTTTTCCTCAGCAGTTCAGTGTAATGTAATTAAGTACATAGTTTGTTGAAAGGTGCAATTTCATCTGTCTTAGCAATAGGTAACTTCCTTCCCAAATGTTACTCCGCTTTTTTTTTTTTTTTTTTTTTTTTTTGACAAAAATGGCCACCTGCAAATAGGGATGGAACTCCTCATTTGCAGGAAGATGCAGCTGCATGGAGAATATCGTGAATACCTAGAACATGTCTCCTTGGCAGGGGTAAAGGCCACTCAAAAGTTGAAAGAAAACCTGAGAAACGCTTCTTTTAGACAGGGAAACACTAAAATATCTGATCAGGTTTCAATACTGTAGCATCCTCCTGTGCACCACACTGACTTCGCACGCTTTCCTACTTCTGCCACTGGTAGGTAGCTACTCACACCCTTCTTCCCATGACACTCTTCACCAGTTTGTAATGCAAGGTGCACACCTGGGACATCTTTATGTGACTAACCCCTGTTCCTCTAATGTAGTCTATTTTGCTAACGAAGTATGCTCTACTAGTCAGAAACCACTGCCGTAAAGATGGCAGGGGGAAGAGTCAGGCTCGTGGATGTCTTTTCAGCCTAGTACTTCAGTACTTCCAAGAACTCCTTTTCTAGATAAAACTGTTTTAAGGCTTAAAATTTGATTTATATGACTACATATATATATTAACAGAAATTACCAGTTAAACATCAAAATCTTAGGAAAAAATCAACAATAAAATTACCTGTAATAGTGTCTGTGGAGTTAAGTGGAGCCGTACTCATCATGTTAATACCAAAAAGTAATACATAACCAATTCCTACAGCAACTAGCAGGTATGCCGGCAACGCAACTGCCCAATATCTGAGGAAAAAGATTTCAGAATTTACATGTCATAATAACAAATGCCTAATGATGTAGTGGTTTTAATGTAGTGGTTGTTATTGTATCTAGTACAAATTTAGGCAAGAGGAAAAGATACAAGACCTGAGTATGGACTCTGATCTCTCCCAAGATTAATGACTGCAAAGTCATTGTACCTAGTTTGGTGTAAACTATCAAAGAGATTCCTTACAAAAGGTTCTTATTTTTTTAATTATGGATTAAAGTTTACTGTATTTTCATTGGCAAGCTTCCTGAAAAAGTCACATTTATCAGAAAACATTCAAATACTATTTCTTTCGTTACACAATGAAAAATGTTCATCATACTTATTTGCATAAGAAGAAAATGCTTCACAAAGATTACAGTCCTTTATCATCAGGGAAAAAAAATGGATTAAATACAAGGCCACTATTTAAAAAAAAGTTTTGGTTTTTGAAAATAGTTAAGGGTGTCCTATACTTACACATACTCCAGCTAAACTGTTTAATAGGTTGAACTTACTTTTGAGGCCAGTATGTTAGTCCCAATGAGAACAGCCAAGTCTCAGGAATGTATGCCCAGATAAGATACAACACTGCACAAAAGAATTAAAAAGTCATAATAGCATGATTGATAGTTTTAGACTTCCTTCCTAAATTTTAGAGCAATACTTCCCTACTGATACATGCTGAGATAATATTTCTCTTTTACATTTTTTAAACTAAAATAGCTCTACCAAAAACATTGCAGAATATGCCTCTCAGACGCAAAACCTGCCCAGTACAGGGGCAGGGTTTTGTAGCTGGTTATGTAATTTTTTTTTATTTGGGTTAACATTTAGTTTCCAATTCCCTATGTAAACAGACAAGAATTTCTTGTAAGCTGAACTGCAGAACAACATAATCAAGGTGTCAAATGACTCTGAACACAGAAAATATTAAAGTAGAAAATCATCACAGATTGGGTCATTTGGTAGAATTGGATGTGCTTGGTAGCACTTGCATAGAACTGTTCCTAAAAAGTTACTGGCAGTACTTTCTGATTCCTGTCAGGTTAATAATATTCACACCAACAAACCAAATACTGAGAAATTTTACTCCCTAACAATTCTAGAGAAAGGTTTAACTCGAGGGGAACAGGTTAGTAGCCAAACAGTGATGCAAGTTACAGAACTGCCGTGGCTTCCTGTGAGAGGAACAGAAAACAACTTTAATTTCTAGTCACCGTTTAAGGGTGAGAAAAACTTACAGTAGGAACCTGTATTTGACTACAGTATATTGGCAGCACCCGTTCTTGTGTTAAAACAAGTGTCCTCACCCTCTCAAGCCTTAGTCCTATGTAGGCATGCAGCCCTGTGAAATGCTGAAGTACCCGTCACACCAGCAAAGAAACGCTGGTATAAACCTAATCATTTTCCATTGTTATTGATCAGATTAATTTTTTTTTTTTTTTCCAGTATTTGGGTAGGAAAGGTTGCACTACTACTACCTACAATGATTACTGCATATTGACAATGTAAAACACTATAAATAAGAATGCGGAGACTTATTTTTGAGTAATCTTACCACTATTAAGGTAAAAAACTAGACAAAACACAAGGAAATCACAGAAGGCAAGGTCAGATCTTTGCAACAACTGAGAGGTCTGGCAAGTAAAGCGCACTTACTCCTTAGCATCCACCTTACAATAGATGTGACTAACACAATTTTTACCCTTTCCAGATGGCCTCATCAGAATTACCTTTGTCTCGTAAGCAAAACAAGACTTTTCGGTGAAGCATTCTGTACTCAGTATACTTACTAAAGCCAAACCACGATCCTAAAAAAAGAGCAAATCCATATATTGCCCTTTCCGGCAAGGGGGCTGGTGAGTTTTCAACCATACCGCTCTCTTCACTTTAACTAGGGGGGGGGGAGAGGCAGAGAGGAACACGGTAAGAAGCTATTAGAGGCTTCCCAGCAATCTTCTCTCACACCACCTCAGCATTCGTGGGTGCGGGAAGCGAAACCACGCACACGCCCCAACCCCCCCCCGAGCCCCTGGGGAGTGAGTGAGTGAGGGTGCGTGTGTGGGGGGGTGGGGATAGGACAGGGGCTCTGGATGGGATGGCGGGGGGGGGGCACGCAGCGGCCGCTTCGCTCGCCCCTCAACAGATGCGGAGGAGCCGCGGTGCCACAGACCCTTCCCCCCCGCCCACCTCCCCCTGCCCACAACGCCTCCTGCCCACAGCCACCCCGCCCCGCCCGGCGAAGCCACTCTCCCTCCTTCTTTACGAGGTCACGGCCTGGCTAGGGGAGGAAACCACACCCCAGATACCCTTCCGCAACAGGAGGAGGAGGAGGAGGAGAAGGAAAGCGCCCAGCCACGCTCCCTGTCCCCCCCCCCCAGCTACTACGCGTCCACCTTCCCGCCGGGCCGCACCTCCCACATGCGCAAACTGCAATCTCGGCAGCTTTGCCCCCGTCCAGCCCAGCCCAGCCCTGCCCTCCCCTCAGCAGCGAGCGCTTGCGCAGAGCCTGCGCGTTCGCGGTAGGCGGGGACCGCCGGCTGCTTGCCGCGGGTTGGCTCCTTGCCCTGACGTCAGTCGAGAACTAGCCAGTAACGCAGGGCCTGCCGGCGCGCGGGGCGGGAGGGGCTCGCTGGGAGGCGGGAGCCGTTTCGGGGTCTGCGGAGCCGGAGGGGGTCGAGGCGGGCGGCGGGGGCCGGTGAGTGAGGGAGAGGGAGGCGGGCGCTGGAGCGGCGGGTGCTTCTGCCCAGTGCCTCGCCGAGCTTGTGACCCCCGCTTCGCCGCTGAGGCTGGATCCGGGAGGGTATCGCTTGTCTCTTCTGAGCACGCCCGGCCCGGTCCACCTGGGGCGGCGACCGGTGCTGTCGTCTGCGGGAGCCACGGCGGGAGCTCCGCCGGGTCGCTAGAGCCGTGGCGGGGAGGACCGCACCCGGGCAGGGCTGTCCCGTCGGGAAACGTCGGGTTGAGACACGTCGGTGGCAAGCCTCAGAGCTTCCGGGGTCTCACGGACGGCAGCCGCGGGAGCCCAGGAGGCTTCTGCCTCGGCTTTGGCGGAGCTGTCGGGACGGGACGGGCGCTGCCGTGCGAACGGGCGGGCAGGAGAGGGGAACGGGGCCTGAGCTGGGGCTGCGCCGCTGCTTTTGTTAGACGGGGCTGCCCGCGGAGCAGGCGGAGTGTTGAACTCCGCTCTCCCGGGATGTGGCGGTACTTCCTGGGATGCTGCCCCTGATTCGCCCGGTAGAAACTGCCGCCCACTCTGCTGCCGGTCAGGCGTGAGGTAGTGGGCAGGAGTACTGGCAGGAGTCAGGGTCTTAGAAGACTGTCAGGGTTAGTCGATTTAACTAGCTTGTAACAGATGCTTTAAGCTACTTTTTTCGACATTAACCTATCCTGTCAGAATAAGAACAGGTGTCTTCCATGAAACTCTCACAGTGTCATTTTAAGCCCTGCAAAGCACATGTTATATGCCTCTTGCCTTCCCCTCATGTTTTCCTCATAAACCTTTTCTTTCAGGGTCATGAACCATGGGTGAACCTTTAACTGCATCAGAGATTGCAGCCTTGGATTTTTATGCTCGTGATAAATCTTGCTGCGAATTGGTAAGTAGGTTTGAAACTAGATTTAAAAACTTGCAAAATGTTCCAGTGGAGTTTATATCCAGATCTGATCTACAGAGTAATTGCTAATGTTGCTTAATTCAAACTGATGCAAAGATATCTTATCCCACTGTATGTTATTCCCCTGCAGATAGTACTGAGTTGGGGTAGAGCACAGAGACTGTGTATCTTCTGTGGGGCAAGTTTTACTGAATGCACGTGCAACTATGTTAGCAAAAGTTGACCAACCTGTTGGCCACGTATCTTGGCCATACCTGGGATGATTTACCTCAGAGTGACAGATTCAGTTGTGAAACAATTGCGACTTAGTGCATGAAAGTTCAAGTCTGCAGACTGTTCACCCATTTTTTGTTCTCATCTCTCATGTTTATTTCTAATTCTTTGTGCCCAAAAAGGCTTCTACTTAGTTGTTTCTTTTATTGAATAAACTGCAGCACTCATCTTTTTTAATGCTTCCAAGAATGCTTTCCTTGGCTATTATTTTCCCCTTCTTGCTATGCTTAAGGAGTCTTAGAAAACACTGGTAGTTAACATTTCTGTTGCTTGGAGAGTTCAGTTATGAGTTATTTATCCTAAGTGTTGCTCTTGTGAAATACAAGCTAGCTGTCTTAGTGTTCTTCATATGCAGAAATAAAAGTACAAGTAAATTGAATTTCTTTTTTAAAAAGCTATATCTTTACAAGGGACAGTTACCAGTAGTGAGTCATGTTGGAAGTTGTTTATATCAATAAAGATATTGTTTATTTTTGTGCTGTGGATAAAATATAGTACCTTAACAGTTGTGTTAGCGTAAATCATAGGACAGAATCATTAAGGTTGGGAAAGATCTCCAAGATCAAGTCCAACTGTCAACTCAATACTACCATGACCACTAAGCCATGTCCCACAGTGCCACATCTATATGGTTTTTGAACACCTTCAGGGATGATGACCCCACCACATCCCTGGGCAGCCTGTTCGAGTGCTTCACCAGAAAATACTAGATAGTCCTTAAGGTGATGTGTGTGCTGTGCTACGGAAAGAGAGCCTGTATATCCACCACTCCACTTATTTTGATATATATGTATTTATTTTAATATGTATGTGTACACTAACTGTCAAAACTATTATTATTTTTTGAAAGCCTGTGTTGTCATCTCAAACATGTTTCCTTTTTGAACATTGTAATTCTTCCTGATTTTGAATACTAATTTTTAAAACTATTCTAGTCTGATTTGATATATTGTTGAAACTATTAAAAGTTTTCCCATACATTCATAACTATTAATCTATGGACTTTTTTTAATAACTCTTAATATATGGACCTTTTTTAATGGATATGCAGGTAAACATTTTTTTTTTTTCCATATGACAGCAACTAAACCATCATGTTAGGTAACTCCAGTAAAGATGCTTTTTCCCACCCATCTGTTTTTGTTTGGTTTGTTTGCTTTTTGGCTGTGCTTAATGAGGATTCTGAAGATTGAATACAGAGGGCTTTGTTGTTTGGTAGTGGAAAATATTGCAGATTTCCAAGTTTCCTTGTTTTCCTCAGAAAACTGTTGGAAGAACTGCAAAAACATGTGGAATACCAATAGTATATTATTCTTGGGGAAATGTGATTGTGGGGGGGAGGGAAGGGAAAGCAGGGGGAATTCACCTGCATCGGGTTTGTTTTAGAAGATAATGAATGCTTGAATAAGCATGATTAGCATTTTTTTTTAAAGCTTCTGTTCAGAATGAGTAGATATATAGAAATATTTTTTTCTGTCTATATCCATAGTGTATGCATTGAGTATTGTAGTTCATTAATAAATCATTATAGTTGGTAACAGTTAAATCAGTACTTTTAATTATTAATTAATGTTGTGAATGTGTCTGCATTAGTATTTTAGTTTAGATCAGCAGAACACTTTTGAAGCAAATATCCCCATTGTCCCTGTCTCATGTTTTGGCTTACATTGTGCAGATGTCTTGGAGCATGATAGTGGGATTCACAGGGGATGAAACTAATCTAGAAGATGCTTTTAAGTGTATAGGTAATGTGCATCATCCACAAATGGGTGCTTTGTTTATGGGACTAGATCTGAACCAATGCAAACTAAAACCCCTTGAAGAGCATACAAGGGGAAAGCAGACTGCTCAGTACTGAATACTTTGCCTTATATATTTGTTTCCTGTTTGGTCATGCTGCTTGTTTATGAAGATACAACCGCAGACCATCTTTTGTACTGGTCTAAATATGTCAAATAATCACCTTCTTGAGAATAGCAATTGATGACAATGTAAAAATTTCCATCTTCCTTCTTATATTCGTTTAGTATTTACAAAGAGTTAAACAATCATTGCTTATAGTTATTGTAACACATTTGCATTATGTGCAGTGTTAAAAAATACGTTTATTTTTTAGTGTCATGGAGCTTTTCTACAGCGATTGCCGCAAAAGCCTAGAACAGGTATGTAAATCACTCTCTGATGCACTTTTTGTGGTGTGTTTGGATCCTTTGATTGCTATTTCACTCTTTTGTTTTTATTTATTTTGTCTGTGTACATAGAAAATTATTATTCCTGAGCAGAAGCATTGGTGTGTTCTTTTACACTGGAAGAATTCTCATCTTTTGGTCCTAATGTAATATGCAGAGAACTGCTATACATTTATAAGAACAGTGCAAATGGTCAATTACATGTACATATATGCATATTATGAGGATGGAGACTTAAGGCTTGTATTCATAACCTGTCTCTTAATTGTAGCCATGTTTTAGCTGCACAGGTGGAAAAACACCTTCAAGTTGATCTTTGTAGGTAAAGTTGTGCCGTCATAGTATTTCAAGTAAAAAATGAATAGCTGCAGAAAAGCAGGTGGCTCAAGAGCACATCAAGGGCTTCACAACTTTATTCACTATATAAAGGTAACTGGTAATGTGTAGGAAACTCAGATGAACGGAGCCAGCTGTGTAAAAGGTGTTTTTGCATGTATTCAGATAATACTGCTTCTACACTGAAAGTACTTGATGCCACCTCAGTAGTCGAATAAGGATCTTTACCTTTTAAAGACAGTCTCTGAGGGGAATGGGTTATATTTATGAGCCATGCTTCACACACATAATGGCCTCTGGAGAAAAGAAAAATTTTGCTGATGGGTTTTGTACCATGTTGCTATGTGCCACGCTACTCTGCATTTATTGTAGAAAATAATTAAGTGGGTACAGTTGGAAGAGGCTCATGTTTTCATCTTGAAAATAGCATCCCTTACAGCCATTACACAGCTTCCAACCCTTGATAGGCTCCTTGTTTAGAAGCAGACCGCATTTATTATTTGGTAACGTATTATACCAGTACAATTCAGAACACAGGCAATTCCTTGAGCAAGAAATGTAAAACCTGCCAGCAGGTCCCTCCATATAAACTCCTTTTCCCCTTTCAATTTATAAAAAACCTGAAGCTGCCAGGTGTATTTAGAGTGTTCAAGTTTCCTTGTTTTGTTTAGATATTACTTAGGAATGCCGTATGGAAATAACGGATGTTCTTCAACGTTTATTTGGACTTCAGTTACTTGTAATGTCTGAATTGTATGGTCTGATTTCTAACTGTTTTCTTGCAGATGTTGATCCCTGTGAAGTGTGGTGCAGTCAACCCGTGGACATATTAAGAGAATATTGCAACGTTATTAAAATACGCATGTTTTGGCCTCTTCTCTTCAGAAGTGAAAGTAATTATTTGGTAGCTCCTTGCAAGTAAGTAATTGGATAAATGCTGAACATCTTTTTGGTTATTGTTACCAGTGAAAGATCACTGTATGCTTTCAGTAGTAGTAAAACTGTTGGCAGGAATGTTTTTTCCTGTGGGCTGAGTTAGTTAAGGTCAGAAGGCATAGCTCTTGAATAGACAGAAGAAAATATTAAGAATGAGTTTCTGAAGTGTGGAATCAGAGTGTGTTAAGTACTTGAATCGATGCAAGAAATGAATGTATGAAAAGCTTTGCAGCTCTCTTCCCCCTTCCCCTCACCAAGATCTTGATTTGCGTTTGTAACCATGCCCTTGCTTAGGTCTAATTATTGTAAACATTAGCAATTAAGAGCATGTAGCACAGTGTTACTTTTCTAAATAATACCTTTTTCTGGTTTTAAGTACTTCACAGTTGTTGGAGCAGTATTGGAAGAGACTCTATGATTTAGAGGTTATGGAAGACCTTTTTGATTTACTTAAAAATGTTGTTGTAAGTACTATATTTTAACTTTCCCTAAGTTTTCAAGTATAACAGTTTCCTTAAATCTGTATCTTGTGCATCTTGGGATTAAATCTTAAATTAGACATTTTCTTTTGCTGGAGTGAATAGTCTCATAGTTTAGTTGCATCTTTCTAGAAAGAAAATGTGTCACAGTCTTTGTTACAGTTGGGATTACTGATTTTGCAAATTAAGTGAAACAATTGACTGAGGCCCTTGTAAATTGTAAGAGAGTTGTATCAGTGAGAAAAACATCACCTTTGCCAGATGACATTAAATACTCCCTCCCCCCCCCCCATCTGTTTTTCTCTCATTCAAGAAATGATATTTGAATTTTGCTATTAGGTATTCATGTATTATATTGATCTTGGGGATTCATACTTCCTTATGCTGTTTTTGCTGCGTCCTCCTTCAGGCTGAGTGCTATATTTTCCTCTCCTTGTACTTCAGGATGTCCCTGCAGTTGCTTCATTTTTGTCTCATGTGATGGGTTTTTTTCTGCTGTTTCCTGCTCTGGTAGTCTCCCATTTGATCTTTATGTGAGAGGATCTGTGTGTGTTCCCCTCTCTCTCTTTACCTCTGCTTCCTTCTACTTTATTCCTGAGTCTATTTCTCCTTCTCTTTTGTCCTGGTTTGAGTAAAAGACTGTATATCCAATAGTAAAATTTGTTTGGAGGAGCAGAAGCTCTCAGGTGAGGAAATATGGTTAGTTTGGATGGTTTTCATTGGATGTATTGGCTGTGTTTCCTAACCAGGTATCGCAGCATCCATGCATTCTCTATTTCCAACTGAAATTTATTCATTTTTCAACAAAAATGGTAGAGAATTTGCTACTGAATACAAGAATTGCCTGAAATTTTGAAATGGACCAGAGCAACTGTCCAAATGATACTGCATTCAAGCAGAGCAGAAAGTGTTATTGAATTGAACCTGAGAAGACAGAAACATAGTTATCAGATCTTAATAATTTGGGTTTTTATTTGGTTTCTATCCCTTTTCCAGAATGTTCCATATTTTATTGGTGGCATACTGAAAATCGGCAGCAGAATAGAAAATGTAAGTTTTTCCAGTTAATTTTAATAGGAATACTTTTTGATGTGTGAGTACAAAAACTTTAAAATGCTTGCATTTTTGAGTCTAGTTTGTGGAATATGTAGTACAAAGGACTGGAGCTGCCAGTTGTTGCAACTCTGAGCGACTCAACGACATCTGTGTGTGACAGGAACTGGAAAATAAATATAATCTGTGGTAACTTTGGAGGTAGTTCACATGCTGAATATAAGTAGTTTCTCTTTGGAGGTTGCTGCTCCCAGCAGGCAAGGTTTGGGTAAGTTTCGGTTGCGCAGCTGGAGCTCAGGTCAGCTCTCCAGTATCTGCTTTAGTACCTGCTGGAGGCTTTCTTTGTTGGTTGCTTGCACATTCGCCATTTCTTGTTGAAGGAAGCTTCCTTTGAGATGTCTCAGTGCCCTCTCAGCCTTCAGTCTTGAAGATTTCTAGATTTCCACACCCCCTCCGCCCCCAAGCACAGAGTCCTAACTGCATGTTGCTTTTTGTTTTGTCCTGTCTTTCTGTGCTGGTGTTGGTGTGTTACACTAAAAACCTAGGGATGGGCAAAAGCCAGGCACACTTTACATGTTAAGGCACGAAGTTATTGTTAGTATAATTGAAGTCTTCCAGAAGGAATTACTGTAGAAGAAAGAAAATGAAGAAACCAATGGCTTCTGTCTGGTGTTTGCATGTGTGGGTTGGGATGTGGCATAGTTATCGATAGCTGGAGTTCTTTGCTGTGAGTACTGCTGTTGGTGTTTTCTTCTTCCTCATCCTAGGATCTACTTTCGTTCATTTTCAAACCAAATTAATCATAACCACCTGGTCAGAAGAAAAATTGCTGTTACAATTAAAACGAAGCTATAAAACAGAGCTCTAAGCAGGTCAGGACAAGCTTAGACTAAGCCTGACAAGTCACAGTCCTGTGGTCTTGCAAACTCTGTACAAAGCCTGCCATCTATTACTAACAGTGGCTGTGCTATTTGATGAGGCTGCAGGGCTAAGCTTGATCACTGAAATGATGCAAAATTTCTCCTCTTTGGAGACAGGTTGGGAATCTTTTATGAGGCTCTCAAGTAGTGACACCGATCCATTTTGAAGGACTGTGAATGGCAGAGTGAGTGTGTGGTTTGGAAGCTTGTAGGCTTTGGACTGTGAATTTTCTTAGGTTCCCAGTGTTTGTCACTTGCCTCACTTCCTAGTTTCTGCTGCCTGCTGTAGGTTAACTGCAAAAGCTAAAGTAAAAACATTGAAATTAGAAGATAATATCCTAGCTAATAGTACCAATAGGAGAAGCAGAATAGGTACAACTGTATGTTACTGATGGATTACTCAGTTCCTGTAGTTTTAGTGATATTTGTCTTAGTTGTGAATTTTTACGTTATTTTTCAAAAGTCTTGGATAATGGGGGAGTATCCCAGGCAAGGGATATTCTTCACTCAATCCTTCTCCTTCAAATAAGGCTCTGTAGTTCAAGCAATTAAATTTGGTTTGAATAGAAGGGAAGTTGTGATTTATGGAATTAAGTCGTAGCCCTGCCTTCGTGTCTAACAGCCTGGAGAATATTGTTCTTTTTTAACCAGGCTTGTCACTTTACACTGAAGCAATTTTGTGTGCAGTCATCAAAAAGAAGTGTTTAAACCAAATTCTGTAATTTGAATGGCTCCCCATCTCTTGTTGAAAGACTGACTGCTTATGCTGTGCTTGAGTTATCATGACAGTTATATTTATGAGCTGTTGTCTGTTTAAAAGCCTAACAAATCAAGAGCAAGTGCATAATAGTCTTAAGTGCTACAGTAGTATTGTTATATTTACGTGGAATGCTTGCACTGTGTTGCCAATGAGCTGTTGGTTTGTGCGGTGTTTGTTTTTGTTTTAAGACTTTGCATTATATAGAATTAGTTACCTTTTTTTTTTCCTTTATTTTCTTTCTCTTCAATTGAAACAGGGCATCTTTGATGTTGAGAATGCACTTGAGTGGGTCAGATGCATAGGTGATGTCAGTATTCTGCAGAGGATGAAGAAACTCGGTGGAGAAATTGGTGATCCAAATGTTTGGATCTGTCTCGAAATTTTCTTTGCTCAATGTAAGTATGAACACTTCAGAAGAAACAGCAATGAGGAACGTCACTTGTATTGTAATTATGAAATAGTTAGGGTTTGTACGTATTTCATTACTCTGGGAGTGACTGGAAAAGTGGTGGTGGTGTGGGTTTTCTTGTATTTTGCTTATTTGAAGCAGTCAGTTCTTCCTTGAATCTCTGTATGTGGGTTGTATTAACACTGCGTATGCTCTTTCTGAGCAGGAGTGCAGAATATCTTTTCACTTTGGTGTCCATTATGGACTATGTGTGTGCCCTGAATTCCTTTAACTTAGGGTTAAGTTGAAAGTTGCCCAAAATACTATTTGGGTCTTTCTGTTAAAAGTTTGTCAGAGGATTTTGTCAAAATGCTAATTGAGACGTTAGTCACGTTTCAAAAATTAGCTTATGGGAGTTCAGTAAGAATCAGAAGATAAACCCTACTTCTTGCCTTTGATATCCTCTTCACCCACTGTATTTTTCTGACTTTTTTTCTCCAGTTAAAGGTTATATTACTAAAGTTGCTTTGGAAGATTGTAACTTAGTTGAAGAATTTAAAGCTGTGACCTGTGAAAACTGTAAGAAGGTGAGAGAATCTATCAGAATGTGTTTGTGCTTTTCCTTTATTTGTTTGTTTTGGTTTGTTATTTTGGAAGGGGTTTAATGATCAAAGATTATAAAAATGACCAAATGATTAAAGATTAATGTTTCAGAAGCTTCAGTGAATAATTGTCCTGACATAAATAGATACCTTAATAGAACTTGGTCTAATAAATAGCACATTAGTTATGTTGCCAGTGTACATTGGAGAGTGTTCCCTTCCTCACTCCCCAAAAATCTCAAGGAAATGCAGATAATATAGATAGAAGATTGTTTAACTTGATCATTTAAACACAGAAATAAGATGATCTCAAAATCTTTACCATGTATTCCTTTAGTGTAGATATTTGGATTTTGGAGATATTTTATTTTATTTTTTAAATTTTTGTGTGTGTGCATGGTTTTTTGTTTGTTCAGTTTTGTTTTTTTTTTTTCTATGGGAGCTTTGTTAATTCCTGTGTTTTCCTTGATACAGTTCTGTGGTTCAGGAGCTCTACTGAAAGGAACTTGAGTAGGGAACTGCTTGAGCTGTGCTGTACTCAGCCTACTTTGCTATTTGATACATGCTTGCTTTTGATGATGACTGTATTATGGAACCCAGCAGAGCTTCTGACTTAGTCCTGCTTTTTAATTATTGTTCATTGTATTCCTGTCTACATAGCATTTTTATTTGTATAGTTTTAAGCTATTAATTGCAAAGAATTAAATATTAAATTAAGACTAATATTGCATATTTAACGTTCTTTTTTACAAGCATAAAAACTTATCTGCCTCTTGTCAGTTGTTTACTTCTTGTTGCAAAGAAGTTGAATTATGGTGGTTGCTGAACTGTTTTTTCTTGATTTTACAGAACAGTGAATTTATGAAACAAAAAGGAAATGAGGAATTTTCCCAAGGAAACTTTGCTCATGCTATAATATCATATACTAAAGCCATAGAGTTTTGGTAAGAACTAAACTGCTTAACTAGGTTGTGTTATATAATACGGAGTTTACATCTCTCTTGGGGTTTTTTTTGGGTTTTTTCTTTGGTAGGCTAAGAGTGATTTCAGTTGATTGGAAGTTGCATTACTGGGCCCAAATTGTACATATTATTACAGAATTAATACTAATATTCTTAGCGACTTAACTTGTAAATCGGTGAAACTATTAAAGGAAGCTTTTATATAATTGATGATGCTAGGGTGCTTGCAGAAAATAATTGTGAAAACCTGTCCCCCCATCCCCCCCCCCAAGATCCTCAAAAGTAGTATGTGTCACTAATTCTTTATAACTTTTTTTTAAGTCCTGTAAACCACCTTCTGTATGGAAACCGAGCACTTTGTTTAATTCTCACAAGGCAGTACGTGTAAGTAATCCCATGTTTATAATCTGAAGCGTTGTGGTGATCTGCGGTTAAAAAAATGACTATGTACTTAAGAAAATAGTGGTTTTAAAACTTAAGTGATACAGTAATTTTGTTGTTACTACCTCAGAAAAATGTTATTAAGAAAAATGTGTAATATTATCTGTATCTCCAGACAGTATATAATACCATTAAAAATTTGTGGAGTGTGGGCTATACAAGAGTTAAAAAAAAAGAAGAAATAATTAAAAAAAAAAATCTTGATACCAGTTGGTATCTTGAGATCTCAAGATCTCTTGAAGAGGTCAGTATGGATATGAGGGTTTATTTTCTTTAAGCCAGTTCTCAAGCTACAGTTCTTGTTTACAAGCAAGGTGGATGTATACCTTTTATGTAAAGCAGATCCAAGAATTCATTTTTCGTGTAATTGAAGTCTTAATGGTCTGGTTGTTATTAGTCCAGATCTAATTGTTGAAATAAAAAGAAAGAATGTAATTAAAACTGATATCTACATGATTCTTAGTTTCTGCCCATTTTCCTGGTGTTAAAGCAGATCACTGTGCCTCTGGGTACTAAAGTTGGCAGTTTTATTGCCACAGCAGTGGGGTTAGAGAGCTGTCCCTTCATGAGGAATGTGATGTTCATTCTGAGGGTTTCTTCTTCCTTACTCTGGGATACACTTGGGTGTGCTTTTGTGTTTGCTAACATGCTATTACATCTGTCTTGTGTATTTGCTCATTGGTAGCACCCTGTTACATCTGTGTTTACTACATAGGGTACTTCTTTTGGATATTACTTTTTCTTTGTTACTCTTAAAGTCATATTTGTCCAGATTTGGCATGTCTATAACTGAGCATTGGTGATTTTTTTGATTACCATGGGGTCTCCAGTGCCAAGCCTGTGCTCCATCTCTTGTCGTCTTCTGCCTGTATTACTTAGTTGCACCTTGTGTCTCCACAGGTTTTTTTTGAAGTACATATAATAACTACCTCTTCTTTTTCCCTCCCTCTCTAAGGAAAGCCTTTGCTGATGGAAAAAGAGCCATTATTTTGAAGCCTGATTGGCCAAAGGTTAGTTTCATATACATTTCAAAATTGTGCTTTGTTGGTATTGTGAACCAACGTAAGAACCCGGAGTCTTAATTACAGGTTTGACCCAGGTAGATGTGACATGTTCTCATCTGCATTTAGCACTAATGACAGACAGTAGAATGAACACAGTATCTTGTGGACTAAGAATTCTGCTTCAGTCAACGAAGTACATAGTTTGCTTGTATTTTTATACTTAAAATACTGTTTTAACATGCTTTTAAGTGTTGTTACATGGTGTTCTGTATGTGTAAAGACAGAAGAAATCATTTATTGCATTGTTGTGTGTAGGTAGATTATCACAATGCTTTAAAAAAGAATAAAATAATACTGATTAATGACCAACATGTATTTCCCAACATTGTTGGCCTAAAGAAGACTAAATGAGAGAGTTAAAAAATTGCCAAGTAGTAGTTTTGATTAAGGAGAAAAAGGACACTTGATTCTCTCCAGAGTGAGAGGTTGGATGCTACACCTAGTGAACTATCTTTCTGTTTCAGTGTGCTGAAAACTTTGATTATTCATCATTTGACCTGAAACAGGTGGAGTAGATAACTTTTGAGTATGTCAAATTTAACTTTGTAGTGTCTAGCGCATCTGTTTTGGATATAATTTGTGTTCTTATTTGCATGAATGAATGCTTGAAATTCAATCTTGTGTCTGTGTAGGGTCACTACCACTTCTGTAAGGCACTGTCCTTACTGGGGGAGCATGAACTGGCTTTGAAAGCTAATGAGAGGGCTCAGGAACTATGCAAGAATATTCTTGATGGACTTAAGGATCTTATTCAACAAAATGAAAAGTTAAAGAAGACATTAGAAGAGAAGAGTGGTAACTTTTTCTGATTTCAATAATTGCCTTGAATGCAGCAAAATTCCTTCATTAGTAACTTTCCTTTGAAAATAGCTAATTCCTTTGGGGTTTTTTGTGTTTTGTCCTGTTTTGTTTTTTTCCCTTTCTATATAATTTTCTACAGGTATTAAACAACATAAACCAAAGTCATCGCTTCCTGAAAAAAAGTAAGCAATTTTCAGGTTTGGATTTTTTTAATTAGCAATGCTTAGTATAAGATTTAAGTAATATGTAGCATAGATACTGCTTAAATCTTGTTATCTATTAGTAATAAAGGCAGAATGAATGAACTTACCAGAATGCAGCCTAGGAGTAGGGAGAACTTTTGGGGACTAAATAAGCTCTCCTGAGATGTGTTCCAAGTGGTTTCCTTCGGCATTAAGTTTTACCCATATTGGAAATAACTGGAGGCTTTTAAACTTTCTTTTTGTCCTTCAAACTTGAAGTACTTTGTTGTTGAGGACATTTGGTGCATGAAAATGTCAGTGCAATCACACCCAATTTTGTGTAATCTTTGCTGTATAGTTCACTAGGAGATCAGGCTGATTTGAGGAACTGAATGCTAGCAAATGCATTTTGGCAACGGTAGAAACAAATACGTATCTTTATTTGTAGGAACTTGGTTCTGCCACGTGTACTTTGTACTTTTTGCATTGCCTAGAGAATGTAAGAGAGATTCCATATTCACAGATTCAGCTAAGTTACAATATATACTCCAATTTTTCTAAGAAACATTTCTGTGAAACATTTTTCTGAAAATTCTTTTTTATTTTTATTCGTCTGCTATCTGTCATTCAAGAAAATTACAGTAAGTAATTTACTAAACAGCTTTTTGTAAACCTGAAAATTCTGGAGGAATGTAAATTCGTTTCCCTTCTGTATTGCACAAATAAAATGTGACCTTGGACAAGATAGATTTTTTTTTTTTTAATTGCCATAAGTGTTAAAAATTTTTTTCAATTCAGTCCTGTCTCTTTTTATAGAAAGCAGCTTTTTTTGTTACATTTTTCTCGTAGCCTTGGACTGTAGAATTTAAAGGTGTAAAAAATGACTGATCAAGTCCTTTAAATATGCTTATGCCATTACAGTTCTATGAAGTGTAGACTACTTGTATTCATCTCAGTATTTTTTTCATGATACGTGTATAAATACAGGGAAAAGACAACACTGGAAGAACTAGGGTTCTCTTTTTTTCCTATCAGGGATGGCAGTTCTTCAGAGTCTCATTTAATACTATTTCAAGAAGAAAAAGACAGCGAGAGAACACAGTCTGATCCTAAAGATCATTGTCATGAAAAACATCATACCACGGTAAGTTAGGCTGCAGCTGGCATTACAAGACTTAACGTGTGTTGATACTCAACCAGGAATGTGTGATTGAATGGTGTGTCTGAAATTTTGCAACCACTATGTTTTTAATAATTGCGTATTTCTCAGCCAAGTGCACTTTTCCCGCAATATTTAACTACCAAATCTGTGTTCAGAATTTTGGATTTGAAAGTAGGTGGTAGGTGGTTGCTTGGATGAGAATGTGGATGTGCATGTTATGAGGAAAGGGGTCTCTTTGGGCTTACTCATGATGACTGAGTTCACATCTGGTTGTCCAGTCATGCCTGTCAATGTACGTTCAGATGTGGCTTCCCTTTGGCCTTAGGGCAGGATTCAGTTAATAGGTACTGGTGTAATGGAGTTCAGTGGGAGATGCTTTAGCTAAAATTAATTCATATGCAGGGCTTTTGCTATACTGAAGCATTGTTTTTCTCTGAGACTGATGTTTTTGCATGGTTATAGATTGTTATTCTCATGCTCTGTAAACAGATTTCTTTTGTATAGGAATAATGTTAGTGAAATGGTATGCTTAACTGGATTGTATTTAAAATTAGGGTTTTGTCATTCTCGGTATCGGTTTGGCTTGTGTGTTTACACCAGGCGTAGTATAGTGCTAAAATGCAGGATGGACCTCTGTTATTTCAGCGGCCCTTTGCAATTCTTTAGATTCATTCATTCAATTCAAAAGACTGTTTACATGCAGTGTTACTAGGTTATTTTAAACTTTTTTTGGTGAGAGAAAGTAAAGCTGTCATGGGGGAAGTTTAGACTGCTTGAAGAACCACCGCCACAGGTAGCAGCAAAAGTAGTTTTACTGAAGTAAGATGTTGTAAAAGTGAGGCCTAAACAGATCTGATGGCAAGGTTCAATCTATTACTCTGCTGCACAGAGGATATAATAATACCAGTTTACAAGATCTTGATGCCCTGTATTACAAGGTTATGTGTGTTACAAGGTAGATCATTTAGTAAAGATCTACCTACATTGGTTAGGGATCTCTTAAACTGAGAGGCATCTGATCTCAAGGGGAGGGATCACCACCATGCTACCAGCTACTTAGGAGGGAGAGCTTGAAACAAAGCTCCCCCAGGCTGTCATATTTATGAAATAAATTGTTTGGCTCATAGTCAGATAACATGTGATGTAAAAGGTGAGTGTGAGACTTCTTGTACCCACAACTTCCTTTGTTCCTTGACCAAACTAGTTTTGGAAGAACCATCTACTATTTATGTGTTAATCGCGTGACTGGTGTTACAGTTTCCAAGCTCATACCCATTCAGACTCAGTGTTAACCCTGTCCCTGCATGGGTTTTCTAAGAGAAAGTTCCAGGTTGGAACTAGAGAAGCTCATGGCCCTAGTCACATCCTAGGCCTTTACTTTCTTTGGAGCCTGAACCAGACTACCACTAGTTTGGTCAAGCAGTTGAGTGCATCACTCACAGAAGCTTAATAGAATAAATTTTGTGTTCTATTCATAGTTGATTTTTTTTTGTTCCTAAAAAATAATTAAACTAAGGATACATGTTAGTGAAGGATGACCAAAGAAATCCACCAACCAAAGCCTCTAATTCTGCCTTTTAGGTTATTTTACTATTGAAAGTGCAGCGGTTTAACCTTGTGGTTTAACCTTGGTAGTCAGCTCCACCCAATGCAGCTCCTTGCTCGCTCCTCTCAGCAGGTTGGTGGAGAATATACTACATGTAAAAGTAAGAAAAGTCACTGGTTGAGATGAATACAGTTTAACAGGCAAAGCAAAAGCTGCATATACAAGCAAAGCAAAATAAGGAATTTGTTTGCTGCTTCCAGACAGATATTTAGCCATTTTCAGGAAAGCAGAGCTTTGTCAGGCATAATGGTTACTTGGGAAGACAGATGCTGTAACTCAGAACTTCCCCTCTTTCTCGTTTTTCCCCACAGCTTTTATTGCTGTGCATGATTACATATGGTATGGGATATCCCTTCGGTCAGTTGCGGTCAGTGTCCTCTCCCAACTTCTTGTGCCCCCCCAGTCTAAGTGCTGGCAGGACAGTACGTGAAACAGAAAAGGCCTTGACACTGTGTAAGCACTGCTCAGCAACAGCTAAACCATCTCTGAATTAATAACACTGTTTTAATCACAAGCCCAAAACATAGCCCCATGCGAGGAAAATTGACTTTATTCCATGCAAAATCAGTATGTATATTTTTATTCCTTAGAAAACATCCTACCCCCACCCAATAAAAAGTGAAAAGTTAGGGGATTTTGTTGGTGCATACCTTCCTTTAGCTGGGTTTTGGTACCAGATGCCAGTGGCGTTTCCCAGTTGTTTTTGTCTCAATGCCTGTCTCACGGCCAGTATCATGGGGAGCCTGGAAACCATTCCTGTGCATAAATTTTCCCAAGTGGTTTGCTTTGCTAGATGCATGCAGGATGTGTGAGTCCTGCTGTGACAGCATGGAGCTAAAAAGGTAATAATCAACTTTCAGTTTGCTTACAGACAGTTCTTTTTTACACTAATTATTAACTTAAAGAAACATTTGTACTTCTTTGTGATTATCTTTACCATCATTAAGTTAATAAATTGTTTGATAAAAGTAAGGTATATAATATAGAAAACAAGATGATAAATAATGTGAATCGACTAGCAAGGTCAAAACAATTTAGTGCACACAAAAAAAACCCTTTCAGTTTTCACAGGAGGGTGTGGCAGCAAACAAGGATGACTCATTAGTGGGGAAAACGAAACCAATGTACAACAGCAAAGGGAAGAAAATCAAAGTTAGAACTTTTTGAAAAAGCTATCTATAGAACATGCAACAAGTCTTAAAGATTTTTTTACTTTAATCTCCTTTTATGCTATGAAAGCCTTCATAATCTAGGTCTGTAAAGTTATCCTTTACAATTAATATGCCTGTGAAAAAGGCTAATATTTGTCAAACTACTGGGGAATATAAATTGATAAGAAAAGCTGTAAGTGTACAAATGCACTTTAATAAAAATATTTTTCTTCATCTCGATTGAGGACATAATATACTGTATTATCATTGTCATTTCTTGGTTTAAATGTTAGTGTGTTAGGTTTTTTTTGTTTTAAAAATCTGGTGAGTAATACTTCTGTTGTTGTTGTTGTTTCTTACCTGTGTAAAACCAAACTAATGTGTTCATCATTAGGTGACTGACATCCAAAGGACAGAAAACAAAAGTTCGGCTCTGGAGTTTCCACCAAGTGAGTTTGGT
This sequence comes from Todiramphus chloris collaris, assembly GCA_025345505.1. NCBI lineage: Eukaryota > Metazoa > Chordata > Aves > Coraciiformes > Alcedinidae > Todiramphus > Todiramphus chloris. Next base: position 8,831,651 of record JANVCC010000017.1, on the reverse strand, counting down.
TTTTGTCACCCAAGTCTGAATTGGTTCTTCTCTTGCTCTTGACATTAGTAATAAGCAAAGGTGTATCTGATGTTATTTTCACAACAGTAAGCTATCACGTTTCACTTCTTTTCCTATTAGTGTGCAGTTACTTAAATAATACTTCTCTCCTGTGTTTCTTATCTTCTGTATGCTTTTGTAGTTTGAATCTACTTTACATGGTTGAATTCAGAAATGAAACTGGAACTAAAAAATAGAATGCTGAGTCACAGGCTAGAAATGTTTTCTCTCCTTCTGAGACAGGTATGGGATCTCAAAGGATCTAAATTTAAGGGAAGTGTGTGGGTAGTTTCGTTATTCATAGTTCTTTTATTGTTGCTGAAAGCTCCATATAGATCCTTAAGAAATTAATCTTGCAGTTAGAGGAAGGAGGCCACAAAACATTTGTCAGTGGACTTTTAGGTGTGAACTTTAAGAAAGGTATAAATTGGTGTGATTTATTGATCATGTTTGGTTTTGTTTAATGAATTAAACCCCCCCCCCCAAACCAATCTTTTTATAAAGAGAGCTCCCACCCCCCAAAACTCCCACAGTGCGAGTTACTTTTTAGTGATGAAAGTGAAATTGCAAGCAGTTCTGATCTTCAAAGTGAAATCATGTTCTGAATTTTTTGCTTGTTATTTTTGTCACCTGCCAAACCTGCTCTAGCCCAGAAAGTATAAGATATTTCTCTGACATTCAGGTTTGGAGTTTGTTTTTTTTTAATTACAATGTTTGTATGGAATGTTCCTACTGGGTCTGGGCCAGCTGCATGCTCACACTGTATTCTGAAGTTGTGACCTCCCAGGCAGTGGGTCTTTCTGATCATACGACAGTCTGAAGTCCTTGGTGCCCAGACATACTGTTCTTTGGGCTTTGCATCATTAAATACTTAGCTGAATAGGTGGCAAAGTATAAATCACTTCAAGATTTGCTTTTTAGGAAACCAGTGAAGATACCGTACAAAATACTACTTTAAAATGAGTGGTAGGAGAAGTGATCTTCCTCATGTGGACTTCGGCCATATGGAAATATTTTGAAGAATTAAAGGATTTATTGGGAGATGGAAAATGTGGGAAACTTTGCAAAAGAAGAATTAAAATGAAAATTTGTTAAGATGATGTTATGTGGTAGGATAATAAAAAGAAAAGAAGAAACTATAATGTGTTGAAGAAACAATGCAGAAAGCATAAATCAGGGAAAGGTTTTAGAAAGGGTAAGGTTTTAGAAAGGGTAATTCAAGCTCTGGGAAGACAAGTCAGTTTTGAGGAACTATATTTTGCTGCTTTATACAATGTACATCTGAGATGAATGAATGCCGTAGGAAATTTTGAGTGAGTTTGAAGCAAGTGACAGCTAAGTGAATCCAGACGTTGTCCTGAGTGAGAAGGTGTGGTCTGAGTAGTAATTGAGTCTTGACGACAAGCTATAAACCAAAGCTTTATTGAGGCACTGGAAAAGATCATCAGCAGTGTGCCCATACGGCAGCCTGCCCAATCACCGATAGCAAACACAGGATTATAAGTGATGTCCTGGCTCCAGTGGACTGCCAGGGACTTTTGGTCTACAACTCACCTGAGAGGAAGACCAAGTCATGCAGATGCCTTCTGAATATGGGTAAGAGTTGCGCTGCCCCTCAGCTCCACCAGTGACAAGTTGGATTTCAGAGAATCGTATTTTATATGAATAATGTAGGTGACCTCCTGTTGCCCTTGTTGGTTAGGGGGCAGGGTGTCTGCAGTCTGTCTGTGCTGCTGATGTGAGTGAAGAGACAGGGTGTCTGACAGCTCATTTTCAGGGAGCTTGAAGAGGGAAGGCAGATGATGACAGGCTGAATTTGGGAGACAACTGAAAACTTCTAGGCTAAAGAGATTGTAAGATGTCTAAATGTAGTAATTTCAAAAAGCCTGTGCTGATTCCATGGTTGGTTTTTTTCCTGTTCTTCCTTCTTCCTCCTCTCCCCTTCATACTTATTATGTCAGTACTAATGTAGAAGAAAGTATTTGAATTGGCTTTGATCTGAAAGGAGGAGTTAAGCTCCAAATGGCTAGCTTGATAAAAGTTTACTGTGGGTGGGGTAGAGTAGCTTTTTGGTTTTGTAGCATTTGTTCACTTAAGGGCTTAAGACTTGCATGAGATTTCATGTAGACGAGTTTTATGCCACTGTATCTTATCTTAAAGTTATTGTCCTTTTTAATTACACCTTTTGTCTATGTGTATTATTTTTTTGAGCATGTGTACATTTTTTTTAAACATCTTTGTTTGCTCCTAATGGGAATGCCTAGTAAAAGCAATACTACTACTATTTTAAAATGTTTGTGGGGTAAGTGAATCATATTTGCTGTTGAATGAATATATTTCCTTAAGTATTTAATATCTCTTTAAGTCTTTTAACTGTAATTCAGCTCGGTACTGTAACTAAAAGTGGGTTTTAAAAATCTGAAAAATAGTATCTTTTAGTTGGGTGGTATATGGAAGTTAGTACTTTGTGTAGGAAACTTTTCTGAAATTATTTTTGTTGAGAGGCTTTTAAAATTAGATCATTCAATGGAAAAACAGTACTGATTAATTCTTTCTGGTGAGAACGAAGGCTTCTATTCCTTTATCTTCAATAAGATTTTTTTTTAAATGATAGATCGGTTCCTTATGGAAAAGGAACTTATATAAGGAACAAAAAGTAACATATCTCTGTCTCTAAATGGTTAAATGGTGATATACTTGAAGTATTTTCTGTCTGTCAAAAGGATTACTGTTTTTTATCATTTAAATGCCTCTATTATGAGGAATTTGTGATGATTATTAGTGTAACTCTGAAATTTTTTTAATGCATATGAACTGTTTCAACAGACACCTATTCAGACTCCTGTGTGACAAATTCAAGAAATGTTTCATGAAATAATTCTGAACATGTTCATGGTTCTGATTACTTAATGACATAAAATATCAATCAGTTTTTACTGGAAAATAACTTCTGGCATAAGGCATGAAGTGTGTGTGCATACAATTTAACCTGAAAAATTAGTACGTGAAGCATCCCCCCGCCTTGTGAGATTACTCAAATGGGTATTTGTATTTTTCCAGAATGTGTATTTAAGTATTTTTGTATCTAATTATCTAAGATACTTCTCTGTGTATCATGAATTAAACAATTTTAATCATAGTTGTTTTTTGCATAAAATATATTTATAAGTATAAAATTTACAAGTATAAAATATATTTATAAATAACATGTTTTTAAATATAAAATTGTGGACTAATATTTTCATATGCAATTTTATGGTAGTTCAACATAAGTGTAATAATAAATCAACCACTATTTAATGATTTAGGTAACTCTACCTTATATTTGGATTCCAGTGCTCAAATAGCTTGAAATCCAGGTGCTGGATTGTATGTTGTCTGTGTCCAACATTAGGAAGCCATGCTTGCATCCTAAACTGTGTCTGAAAGATTACAGCTGGAACTATCACCTCTTAGAACAGGAAGCTGAGGCAGAAGGTGGCATTCCTTTATGCCTTGTAAAATCCATTAGGTTTAACTATCAGAAAACAAATCTGTTTATCATTTACCATGTGTGATGAGGGGCACCTGTAACAGGCAGTGCTCAGGAGGTCTGCAGCTGAATTTGTCAGCTGCTTGTTCATTCCTTACCAGTCCAGAAATAATTACTTTTTGCCGTGCTTGTCTAATCGTCCTGTTACTAGAAGGCAGCTCTCTCATAAATGGATTTTGTCTCTGTTGCTGTTGAGTTGTTAAGGCCCTGTAAAGTTCCAACTTCAAAAGTTTTCAAAAATGAAAAACTTTTTGACTTAATCATGGGTATACCTGTGCACATTCAGATGTCCAATGTTATGTTTTAATTCCACAGAGAATGGTTGAGAGGTTATTTTGCAGTTAATGGCATGGCTTTCTGATTTTGACCAATCACAGTAAAGTATAAAAATATGTTTTCTTCCTCGTCACTAACAAATTATTTATTTAGCTTGTAGGGCCCTGTAACTATTCAACAGCAGTGTTAGATCTCTGGAGTTGTAACACTTATTAGTAAAGCTTTGTGTTTAAGTCAAGTTTTATTTTTTTAATCAAGGACCTTTATCTTGATCGGACTCATATGTTTACGTTTCTAAGATTTACATGGGTTGAACTTAACTTCTTTAGGAATGTATTTTTGAAGCAGCAGACTCTTCCCTTAAGATCTCTCTAGTCAAATTTGAACATCTGTAGTGATCTATAAATTCTAGTTGTCAACTAAGAGTGAATAACATCAGCTGTGGTTTTGTGTAACAAACTGATTTCTTTAGCTTGGAGTCCATTTTAATAGTTATAGTATTGTGGAATCAGATAATATCTTACAGAATCTTAAGAGTCTTCTGTTTATTTGAAGTATCTTTTCCCCTTTATGTGATTAATAAAATCCTATACCAATTAATAAAAATAACATAAAATTCATACTGTAATTCTGAGGTGGCTTTTTGAACAACTTAATGGTTGTGATAAACATTTATAATATCAAAAATTAACACCTATTATTTATAAAGTCAAATGAGAGTTCCAAATACTTTTTTCTTTATTTAGGTCATGATCATTTTGTTTGAAATACTTTTTCTCGTTACAGGCCAAAATCATCAAAACAAAGGAAAGGCAAAACCCAAACCTGGTGACTCTGAAAAGATGAGGTAAGAAATGTTATTTATTTTCAATTTTATCTTTAAGTTATTTTATGTAAGATTTAAAAAGGAGTTAATGTAACTTTGATTTGCTGTTTGCTAATTGCTTTGTTTACATTATTTACCTACTTCTCAGGATATAGTTCATTTTAAGAGAGATGATTAAAGTTCACAAAATTCCATTTTCCATAAAGAGAAGGTTATTTGTTGAGAACTAAAGAGTTTCCACAGCTCAGCTGAATTTTAATAAATGAAGGCACAATTTTAATAAGCACTGTTTGAAAACTGTTGCCCAAAAGGAATCCACACAGTATAGCCATAACAAAAAATGTGCTTCTTTTACAGTCAGAGATAATAAGAATCTTGTTCCAGTTGTTACACTGAGACTTACATCACAATGTAACTTGAGCTCTGTCTCATTTTCAAGGCCTCTTTGTACTAGTTTTATGTACCAGATAAATTTTGAAACTTCTCTGACACTTCATGTGCTTACTTTCTCAAAGAGGTTTGACTGCAAGGAGAGCATTGTAAGTCAGTCTCAGAATTGAATGCTAGAAAAGAAATTTTACTTAACAGGATCTTTAGTTGTTTGTAGAGTTGGGTTTTTTGTTCTTTTTTTGCTTAAAGCATGTCAGTGCCTAAATACAGGAATACTCCATGTAGAACGTACCAAATGTACGTGAGTTATGTATACGTGTTCAGTGGTTTGGGGCCAAAAGTAAGTGAGTTGAGATAAAAAGCACTGTAGATTTTTTGGACAAAATTTATGCTTCAGTCTGTTTCATCATTTGAAATAAAGTTTAACAAAATAAATAATGATTTCCAGCAATACTGGGAGCAACAAGCTCCAGATTTAGGGAAAGCCTTGCGTTTATAGATGATTCCATATGCCAGCGTATTTCCTCATGTAATAGATAGTTAGGGAGTAAAGAACTGTTACTGATGACATCTATAACGTGACTGAGGCTAATGATGACTTACTACTTAAGGACACACAGAGACAGAAGCTTTTGGTGTTTTAACCTGAGCTGTGAAATTAGACAAAATTTGAGCTCTGACTTTACTTTCTTTCTTGTACGCTTCATCAGCAAGTGTTGGGGTTTTTTTTCTTTTTCAGTTGTATTTAGGCTGGTTTAAAACAGGTGAGGTCTACAGCAAAAAAAGCTGTTTACATTTAAATAGGAAAGTTTCCCTTAATTCATAATTTTTAAATGCAGATTTCTCATGTAGAAGAGTCCAAGCCTTTAGGAAATGTGTGAGTTTATCCTGTTTATCCCCAGTCCTAATCCAAGTGTGACTACAAAGCCTACCATCTTTTAATCTACATTTATTACTTTACAATCCTTTTGTTTTTCCATAACTCTTTTTGAATACTGCTGTAGCAGGGACAATTGAGACTTTGTCATAAGAGAGACTATTTATGTTCTTTAACTGGGTTGCCACTGACTTCGTTCGCCTCTCACTTTAAGGGGGAGGGGAAAAATGTTAGAATTCGCTATGGGGACAAAGCCTCTTTCAAGTAACCAAACCATCTACAAAGTTGCTTCTCTTACAGAGAAGTTTTAGACCTATAAGACCCACACTATTTCTCAACAAGTGAGGTGCGTGATCGATTACAGTCTTCTCTCCATTCCTGTAATTAGCAGGTTGCTTGGCCTCTAGAAATCTAAGGAATCCTCTGGCACTGTAAAGAATTTATCTTGGATGATGAGTGTCTGATGCCTTTGAATGTGGGACAGAACTGAAAGTCTATATTAGAAAAAAGGCAATATAGTGGCATTATGCATTAACTAGGAGTCTTAGCATTGAGGATTTAGTTTAGAGTATTAAGCAGTATTTTGCCTCTTCATTGTACTTTCTCCGTTCTGCGGTTGTGTGTGGTGTTTCTGCTGCAGTCGTGGAAAGGATGATCTGAGAAGAACATCTCTGTTCCTCTCTTCTGTGCTCTCCCAGCCACTACTGTGCATAGCTGCTACATGCATTTGATTTGGAGAGATGGTTGTGCTAGAATAAAGGATCTTATAGATCCTGGAAGACAAGAGAAGGGGAAAGGTGCTTAAGCACCTTATTATATACTGCTGTCTTTGATATAGGGAAATTCTAGTCCTGTATCCCACCCCTTTATAGAAATCTATTGAGCTGAGAATAAGATGAAAACAACAAATGAAATGATGGAGAATACTGTTACTTCCCTGAAGCCCTAGTGATTCCTGAGCCAGAAGTATATGAACTTTATGAATAGTGTCATAATTCTTGATAGTGTCATAGTACTTGCTGCTGCAATTGTGAAAGTGTGCCATAATAATCTCTAGCATGTAGGCAAATGTGATTTGTTTGATAAAAGCACAGCTATTTCTGTTTTTTGAAAATAAGATACATATAAAGTACATCTGTTAAACTCATGATGCCATTGTCTTGTTATTTGTAGAGATCACCTTGATTCCAAGATAGAGTCTAAAGCTATCCAAGAGAAACTCTTCTGTACTGTGCAACAGGTAACTGGAAATTAATTAGCATACAACCTTATGCATTGATGATTTATCACCTTTCAGTAACATTGTCCAAAATCTCAACTCATTAAAAAAAAAGTAACACTTCCCGTTTAGCATGACTTTTACCAGGGCACGAAGATTATGGGATTACACTGATTTATACTGTCTTGTTGCTGGCAGTCTTTTCTCTTTTCTTCCTTCCTCTCCTGTAAGACATCACACTGGAAATAAGTAACAAAACTCAGTATAGTGCTGCAATAACTTAGCTAGAATCATGAGTAAGTAATATAGTTTCTTTGTAGTTTAGTTTGCAAGAAAAAACTACAAAAATTGCTGGGAATTATTCAGGGATTTATAATACCCATCCCAGTGTTCTGACTACATATTTTTTCCTGTGTTTGATACATACATTTGGAAATAATCATAAAACATTTTGTTGAATGGATGTTTAAAATGCTATAAAATTCATAAAATGAGAATTTTCCTTCTCGGGTCTTACCAGCAGTGAATGATAAGTATCCCAAAGTTCTTGAATGAAATAATGGGGATGTACATAACTAATAATTTCTTCTCTGTTTAATTTGGGGAAGTAGATACCAGAAATCTCTATTTTGATAAATTCCCTTGTAAGACAAAACTGGATTCAGAAGAAGGTGCTGGTTCTGCATGTATTAGGACCCCTTATTTCCTTTAAACTACCTGTTTTTCTAAGGATAATGCACGATTAGTATTAAAAATAACATTTTTAGTTGGTTTAATTAGCTTCATATGGCATGGACCTTAACATTAGTAGCTTAACATTAAATCAATATAACTTCTTCTCTACTAGGACTATATGCTTTGACAGCATTAATCTTGTATCAGTAGTTCTATGAAAATAAAATAAATCTTAATAATTTTTTCTTTAACTCATTTCTACATTTTGGTCTTTTTTAGATCTGTTTGTACTTCCCGCTATCCCTGCTACTTTTGTTTATAACTTTAATTAGATTATTGGTATAGTCCTTTTTGGTTGGTTGACAGGATAAAGACAAAATGAGATCGAAATTCATATACGTAGGAAAACGCATTCAGGACATGCATTGAATTTAATATGTCAAAAACCTAATTAATTTCCCAGGAACACAATGAAGTACACCATTAGAATGATGTTAAAAAAGTCATGCAATCCAAAAGCTGTTCCATTATTTACAGACCTTCCCTTTTTTTTTTTGTTGTTTTTTTGTTTTTTTGGTGTTTTTTTTTTGTTTTTTTTGGTTTTTTTTGTTTTTTTACTGACCAAGATCCTGTCTTCAGAATCACAGGCTCAAATGTTAACACTGGGGGGGGCAGGCAGAAGAGCACTTAATGAAAAGCTTGTAAAATAGGATTACTTCATACTGAAGATAAATTCATACTCAAATGAGGTAGAGGCCTAAAATACACAAGTGACCCTCCCTGTTACTCTTGTTTTTTTACTTACGATTTGTTTTATTTTAGTGTTTCAGCAGATCAAGGGAATAGAATTTCCTAATTCTGCAAGTGCTTGTCTTGATTTACAGTCTCGCTGATGGAAATTCCCACAGACTTCAGGAAGTATCTGTGGTGAAATATAATAACAATACATTGTGAAACCTTCTAGCGTTAACTATTAACCTAGGTGGACAGAAAGTGTAGGCACAGGGAAATAGTTTTTCAAGTTTTTTCCAAAAAGCAAAATGGAGTGTACAAGTGAGGACAGCTGTATCTGGGGTTTTGGGTTTTTTTTTACATGTAAGAAGAATTAAAATGACACTTGAACTAAACTTGAAACTTTCTGGAGAGAAAAGGATCTAAACTTAGAACAAAACCTAGATTTTTTTTGTGGTTTTTTTTTTTTTTGAGTTTAACAGAAGTAAGTCCATGAACATCTTAAGTTTTTAGAAGATGAATTTAAAACAGAGCTTTATAAAAATGTACACAATTTACTGATTTAGAAGTGAAAATGTGATAAAAGTGTAGGAAGTACAGAATTTTAACAGTTGTCTTTTGGATAAAGGTTTGAGTAAATAGCTTTCTTGCTTTAAAAAAAAAAACAACAAGCAAAAAAACCCATGTTATATTTTTCTTTTGGACTTACTGTTTTCCTAAATATTTTAGGTGGATTTAACTATATTCCCAGAAGAGGTTAAATCCCTTGTTTTTGATGGTTATACAGCCTTGATGGACCAGCGGTGTCACAGTGCTGAACAAGCATTTTCACAATTGTTGACTATTCTAAATCCTTCAGAATTAAAGGTAAACTGAGAAGAATAATTAGTTTGTTAGAATAATTGACGTTTATGCTTTCAGTACTGTGTTTCATTCTTTTTCCTTTCACCAAAATAGTCATTATTATTGAATTTTTGCCTGTGATGTTGATTTGTCGCTGATAAGCTTACAAATGAGAACAGGATTAAAAAAAAAGATAATAGCATAGGATGTATTTTTGTAGTGTTCAGCATACATGCATGTTTCTAGACACAATTTAAAAAATATATACTGAAATAGCATTCTTATAAGAATAATATAAGCTGCTAATCAAATACTATATTTGATAAGAAACTGCTGGCCATCGTCAGCTTAACCTTTATTCATAACAGCGTAGGGTAAAAATATATATTCTTCAGGTAACTCTTTGATGGCAAATACTGTGAAATTTTGTGTGTATCTAGCCAATAGTCACTGACCTGTTTGTTGTCATATATTTCTTTAAATACTGTACTGTTTTGTGTGACAATGTGTGTGCACGTTTCTGTGTGCACATGTGTGTGTTTCAAGCTGGCATTTTAGCAAGGACTGTTGCAGTGCCAACAAGTCTGTCCAAGCAAGTAATGCACCAATCCATCTGGAATTGTGACCTAGTTTATTAGGAAGAAAAATGTTGAGAAACGAATTTTTTTTTTAAAAACTCCCAGCAAAACAACAAACAAAAAAACCCCTGCTCAATTCTGAATGTGAAACAGCAAAGACACGCTGCACTGCACGAAGTCAACATAGTAAGGCCTGTAGCATTTCTTAAAGCAGACCTTTGCATCACTTCACTGTTGGTTATTTGGCACCCTTACGTATTTTAAAGGTGTAGTTAACCTTCACCTTTTGTGCTAATTGTAACATAAATCTGGGTAGAGGCTGTGGTAAGAAGGATGAAAATAGAGTTTCTTAGCTGTGTGGTAGTGAATATCTTCAATTCACAGTGATGTTCTAGTTACCAGCAAAGCGTTGTTGTGCCTGATAATAGTATAATTTGACTTCTTTGCAGCAACTGAATCTTCGTATTATTAATTATGTTTTAATCATCTACGGACATGCCACTGCTCTTCTTGGAATAGGACAACCTGAGGTACGACCTTAAGCCACTATATTGCCTTTATTCAAAATTCTAGTTGAGGTAGCCATCCATTTTTGTCTCTTAGCAAACAAAATGAGTGGGGAAAGAAAGCTTTTGTCACATTCTAGAATCATACAGTTTGCTATCTTTAATGGTTTTGGATGAATTGAGCTAACAAATAACACTTCATTGTAAGCTTTCAAATGAGATTCTAAAGTATTAAAGAAGTACAGTAAACTTTTTTTCTTCTACTTTGTTGTAATGTGGCTATGCACTAGTCTTTCTTACACAAACATTCTGCGTCTAAAACGAGAAAGAGAATGCTTTTGGTTCTGGAAAAAATCAAAAGGGGAGTGGGGGTTGTTTGGGGGTTTTGGGGCATTGTTTTTTTCCTGCAGTATTTAAAAATATTCATTGTCTTAAACATTTAATTACATTACTCCACAGGGTGCCCATGTTTACAGAAAAATTTGTGTGGGTTTTTGGTTTGGTTTTGGTTTTTTTGAAAGCAAGCCTTTGTGTGTGATCATGAAGTTGCTCAATTCCCTTTACTGTTCATGAGACTGATCAAAGAATAGGGCATACTGACCCACTCTACTGGAGCTAAAGAAGAAGAGGAGAAATTAAAAGTTTCTGGCAAAGTGTCACGTATTTTTGTCTTTGCTTTGAAGGCATTGACAAAGGCTGAAGACCAGTTTAAGAAAATAATTGAAGAGTACCAGGAAGAAAGATTTGGTTGTCTGGCATACTATGGAATTGGAAGAGTATATCTCAGACAAAACAGGTTGGTATAACATAAAGTTTCAATATTTGATACAAAAAATATTTTCATTTACAAAACCACATGGGAGTTTTATTTCATTATTTTTTGTTAATTACTAAATTCATATATCAAGCTGATTTATTACAAGTTTGTTACCCCTAAGGATGTCATGGAAGCTGCTGCATCAAGCAGACTCCAGGGCATGGGAATATGACTGATCAGCACACTCCTGCAGTGGAGGAGAGCTCATAGGAGAAGGGCAAAAAACGATGATCTCAGGGGAAAAATGTATCATAAAGAAAGCTTAACATATCTTCAATGCCAGGGAGACTGAAAGGTAACCTTGGTTTTAGATAAGGCAGCTGCACAAGTGAGTCATTGGGTTCCCTAAGACAGATAAAGAGTAATGTCTTCCTGAGTAAGCTAGGCCAGCACGAGGGGAGAGTGGGAGACTGTATATGTGGCTCAGCCAAACATAAAGTGCAGAAACTGGACAACTAATAAACTTGAGAGTAAAGGGCTTGAGCTGGCTTCAACCCACATGTTTGTGGCAGTATTCCTGCTCAGCGTCCTGATGGTAAGCATATAGAGACCGGTGATGGGAATCATCTTTGTTTTGATTGAACTGTGTATTGTAATTGCTATGCTCGTGTTGTGATTTCAGTATGTCACAGTATTGCTTGACTTAATCAAAATCCCCTGTAATGCCTGTGGTGGTTTGACCTTGGCTGGCTGGCTGCCAGACCCTCATCAGGCTGTGCTCCCACTCCCTCTTGTCAGTGGAAGAGGGGGAGAAAATATGAAAAAGCTCAGGGGTTGTGATAAGAGACGGGGTGATAACTTGCTGATTACAGTTGTAGGCAAAACAGACTCAAGTGAGGAAAAATAATGTAATCTATTGTCTGTTAAATTAGAGTTGGATGATAAGAAACAAAGTAACAAAACTAAAATCATATTCCCTCTACCTCCCCTTTATCCCAGGCTAAACTTCACTCCCTCATTCCAGACTCTTCTACCTCCTTCTCCCCAAGGCTGCCCAGAAGGATGAAGAGTAGGGATTGCGATCAGTCTATAACAGAACCTTTCTGTCACTCCTTCCTCCATACACTCTTGCCTTGCTGCAGCATGGGGCCTCTCCACAAGATGCAGTTCTTCATGACACATCCACTTGGTCTGACAGGGTCCTCCACAGCTGCCGTGTGGATACCTGCTCCAGCAAGGCCCTCTCCAGGGGCTGCAGGAGAATCTCTGCACCTCCTCCCCTCCTCCTTCTCGCCTTGTTTCTTGATGGGCTGTTTCTCACTTTTTTTTTTTTTCATTAAGCCTCACAGCCATACAGTATATTTTGTCCTTTCTTACCCATGCTTTCCCTGAGGTGGGTTCATTGGAGCCAGCTGGAGCTGAGGCTGCCCTGGCCTCTCCTAACACAGGTGTCCCTGCAGCACTGGTCCCTACCCTTCCACCCAGCCTTGCCACATAAACCCAGTACAATGCCAGATAAATATTGTTGAATATTAAGCCTCAAATCCTCCTCATGTGGAATATCTAAAAGCACCTGGTCGGAGAATGTTGGACACTAAGAAGGGATTCCTCCTTGCTACTGCTGCAGCTTAGGTGCAGTCTGAGACCCTGGACCCGCATCCTGAGGGTATAGCACTACCTGAACTGATTGAAAACATAAGTCTAGGTAGCAGAGTCCTGTGCCTTCTCCCTGGCTGATCAGGGTTGAAGGTCACTTGTAAACATATGGATGCCCTCACTCTTGGTTTTGACAAGCACACCCATGTTCATGAGTCCCTTTAGTATCAAGCGCAGGCTCTTGGTCTGCCTTGTATCCATGCCTGGATGCTGGGCCCCTTACCCAGGCTGACTTACTGGGTCATGCTGTGAGTCCTGAAGAGTCCTTAAATAACTTAAGGAACTAGGTGCTCTTTCATTACACCTACTCTTACAATTACCTTTGGTTTTTCCCTTGGGTCATAAAATGAATCATGAAAGCATTATAGGCCATGTAGACTTTTATGTAGATATATTCATATCTGATCTGAACATGTTGTACCTGTTTCAAACTTCAGATTTTCAGATGCGCTCAGTCAGTTCATGAAATCACAAACAATGGTTAATCACAGGATTGTACCTGGAGTATTAACTTGGCCCGCATCATCTCAGGTCATTGAAGAGACACGAACAGAGAATTTACAGGTATGCTTAAAAAAAAGGCATGAAAACTTTTTCTGTTGAATGGCCTTTCCAAAAAAAAAAAAAAAGTGGACATCTCCTTCCCTGCTTCACCATTGTCAGATCAAAGAAAGATGGGGTGTAAAAGGGAGGTTTTGGCCTGGAGCAGCCAGTGCAAGCCACTGCTGCTTGTTGTCTACAGTGTTGTCAGCCCTAAGGCTTGGTCCTTTGTAGAGCAGAGCTCTTCTTTCAAGGACAAATATGACCATGTGAGAACTATGCCATTTACAGCACAGGAGTGGGGACTCCGTGTCAGACTCTGCTTGAGTGTTTCTATGTGAAATGGTTCTATTCTGCTCCAAGTGTTTCATAATGTGTTAACTTCTTAGCTGCATGTTAACAAACTTTAAGTAGTTGTGAATACCATAGATAACATAATGCTGGAGAGAACTGGTTAAAAATCTGAGTTAGGAAAAATGTGAACTTGAAAACTTGCAGTGGTGCTGTATGTAAAACCAAAGAGGAGAGTTTGACCGTGTAGCTCTTGATCAATGCAGTGGGAGTTGTATGGTAAAATTCCTTATTTTACTGGAAAAATCTAGCATGTCTTTCTGACACTTTCTTGCACTGAACAGCTTTTTTTTTTCTTTTAATAATTATTACTACTGTTACTGTTTTTAAATGAAAATTGAGTCACTGTGTTTCATGAAGGCTTCGTGAGAAACTGCTGTGAGGGGCAAGATGCATGAGCTTCTCTGCACAGAGGCAGTTTAACACTGTAGAGCTTGTTAGATTATTCAGTATATGAATTTGGCTACATTATACTGACCTGTAGAAGCAGCTGTATGGTCATCACCTAAAAAAACCACTGACCTAAAAGTTTCTTGTAGACCCGCAGCTCCTGCCACAGTAGTCTGGCCACAGTAATAGGTTAGTGGTCTAGGACTTCTGGAGACTGCAATACAAATATCTGAAAGGTTTTCACTAGTGGTCTGTTTGGTTCTAATAATTCTTTATCAATCTGGACTCATTGCCAACCCTGAGGGACTTGAAATGATTTTATGTAAAGCCACTGTAATGTCTTCCCTTCAGATGTTATTCTGGAAGGTCTCGCTAGCTCCGGAACAGGGCTAGGTCTGAGTTCTCCCTGGGAATGTACTTGATCCTGTAACCCAGATCCCAGGTGAGGCAGTCCTGAAATGCTGGGAAACAGCAGAAATGAGCAGACAATCCATTTTTGTCATGTTATCTGGCTCATTATTTTGGCAATGGAAAATTTACTGTATTCTTACATGTTTGGAATTTGTCAGCATGTGAAAAATTGGTCCAAGATAAACCTGCATGCAGGAAAGCCTTCGGTACTTAGCTGATAGCAGTTCAAACAAGTTTTTGAATATTTTTCCGTAAAAGTACAATCTTCCATAGCTTTCACTAGAAAAGATTTGTTCTTTTGGTATTTGTCATCTACTGTTCAAAAAAAAGACGTGTGTTTCACTGCAGAGTTCCCTAGAAGTTTGTAGGTATGTACTGAATCTTTTCCTGGTTTCTGTGCAATCTGTCTTACATAATTTTGTGTTTCTCAGTTGATTTTAAAGAATTGTATTGAGGAATGCAAGTTCCCTCCAGAACCAGATGCAATTTGTCGGTATCAGCAATGCCATGGCCAATCTAAAATCCAGATATATTTTACAGACCCAGACTTTAAGGTAAAATTTTAGTTTAAAAGGATTTCGGAAATTAAGCTTCACATTTATGTGCTTTCTGCAGCCTTTAATATAAAAGAGCTATCTGGAACACATTATATTACCCTGTGTACTGTTAAGTTGTGTGTTTTCTGTTTGTTGTTTGGTTTGGTTTTTTTAAAGACGTTAACTACCTACTTGTTCTCAATATTAGGGTTTTATACGTATGACTTGCTGTCAGCAATGTAGAGTGGAATTTCATATCAGCTGTTGGAAAAAGTTGAAAACAACAAGCTACAGTGATAAAAATGATAAGGTAAGAGCTAAGTCAGACTATAAGCATTTTGTTTTTCCTTGTTTTTTTTAGTCCAGGTTACAGCATTCCTTTGGTTTGTGGTAAGGGCAGTGCCACAGCCTGATGTGTAGTCTGTCCCCCCTCCCTGCCCTGTGACAATGGCAGGAGGAGGAGGGCAGGAAAGAGCAGTCTCTTGCTAAATTGTCTGCCATGGAAATGCGGGTAAAGCTTGCTGTTGGCTACAGAAGAAAGGCCTGTTTGTGTGAAGGCTTAGTATGTTTAGCCTGTTTATATTGCATCATTTATGTCCATCCACATGGAAGGTTTTATTCCTTCTACGGTCTTGCTGTTGAAGCAACAGATTGACACTGAGTATGTCTAAAGGAATTTTACAAAATACAGTATCAGCAACCAGTATAAAACGAATGGAATTCCAGGCAGAATATGAACTCGTAAAAGAATATTTTGTGAAGTTGAGTCTTGAACCTGAAGTTGGAGGAAGAAGGGCTTTGCTGTAGCTGTGGGAATAAACAGGTATATGCCACAGATCAGTCCTTGCCAAGTCAGCTGTCATTTGCTCTCTTCATCCGGTCAGAGTTTGGGACGATGCTAGCTTTAATTACCTTGGCCACCTCAAATTAAGAAACTGTAATCTGTACAAGAACGTAGATTTTTGTATTCATTTAAATGTCTTTGTATCATTTTCTCCTACAGGATTTTCTTCAAGAATTGTGTTTCACTCCTGATTGTTCAAGCCTTATTTCAAAAATAGTTATTTTCAGTTCTTCTGGTCTGATAAAATGTGAAGTAAGTAAATGTTCACATAAAATATGAAAATAATCTTTAAAATATTTACTCTGGAAAAGGACAAAGTGAAGATTAGGATATAACTGCAAAGTCACATGTAATATGCTATTTTAACTACAAAATCTGAGCATCGTTTAGGAGTATTAATTACCGGTTATCTTCTTATCTGTTCTTCTGTTGGAGCAGGTGTTACCTAATGGTATGGGTGAGAATCGTTATGGAGAAGAATTGGAGCTTCATTTTTATTTTATAGCTTGTGCGACATGAAAGGAACTGTTAGCTTAACTCAAAGCTGATATTGCTAAGTGAAGTAAATGTGTTGGAAGAGTGCTCTTACTCTCTAGAGTCCCAAGAAGTTGGATGCTTCTTCGCAGAGCAATACTGGCCTGTGAGAAGCAAAAAAAGACTTGGTGTTATGTTTCAACCTGTCTTTTCTGCAGATGAAGATGCATTGCTGCATACCAAGTAGTATCAGTAGAAAATAATTTTAGGTAGACCTTCATGAGGCTCATGTAAGCTTTATTATCTCTTTTGTAGTATACTTCGGTTGCTTTGGAAAGCAGTGAATGTCCTGGGTTTGATAATAACAATGTTGCATTGTAACCCAAATTTAATTAATACTATGTCACTTATTTTGGTAGTTTGAACAAAAAATCACAAGAACCAAGGAACCTCCAAGGGCCCCTATTAAACAGAAGTGTTCAAGGTAAGCTCTCTGCTCTTCAAACCTAAGCTGAATCAATTGGAGAACAAAACAGTTTTCTTTAGGATTGGTTTTCATGATGCATTAAGAATTGCTAAAATACCACAAATACTTTGGAAAGCTGTTCTTTTAGTTTATTAATATAAATTGCTGCAGTCACCTTTAAGTCTTTATACCTGAAACATAGTTTCATTGTGAAATCTGTGGGCAGGGAAGTAACGTGCTGCTTGAGGAAGGTGTTATTTGGGGGCTGTATGTAGGACTTGAGGACTGTTTCTTTACTTCTGCTCTCCATACATGTCTTCCATTTGTGCTGAGATAGTTAATGCTGAAAGAATGGGTGCCTGATATTCTTAACGGATTGAGTGTCTTAATTATACATAAGGTAATGCTGAGGGGACTGAAGCATCTCTCTTATGAGGAAAGGCTGACAGACCTGGGGCTGTTTAGCCTGGAGAAGACAGAGGGGATCTTATCAATGCTGACCAATACCTAAAGGGTGGGTGTCAAAAGGATGGGGCCAGACACTTTTCAGTGGTACCTGGCAACAGGACAAAGGGCAGTGGGCACAAACTGGAACACAAGAAGTTCCTTCTGAACTTTAAGGGAAAAACTTCTTTACTGTGGGGGTGATGGAGCACTGGAACAGGGTGCCCAGAGAGGCTGTGGAGTCTTTCTCTGGACACTTACAGAACCCACCTGGATGTGTTCCTCTGTGGCATGCCCTAGGTGATCCTGCTTTCACAGGGTGGGGTTGGACTCGATGATCTCCAGAGGTCCTTTCCAAGCCCTACTGTGCTGTGTGATTCTGTGAACTCCTTTGGCAACTTAATCTAACACTAGGCTCAACGCTTCCTTGCTTTTTTAAGTCTTAGGAAGTTAAAGATGAAACAAGAAAAAAAATTACGAAGAAAGTTTGCACGAGAAGAGGCACGTAATTCTGCTAAAAAGAAAACAGAAGAAAATCAGGTGGGAAATGAACCATCTGAATACAGTGATCACAGAGGTATGTGGAGGTATAGGTTATTCGAAGTTATCATGAGGTAGTATAAATAGCATTCTGAATGTCCTAAGTGAAATTGTAGCAGAATACTAATATCCCCTCCTTAAAGACTTTCAGTTTTGTTTAAGATTACTTTTAGTTCTGTTTTTAATTTCCAAATAATTGTAATATATTAGCATATGGCTGAGTTCCTTGTAGAAAGCCATTATTCATGCTTCGTTGTCTCATGAGGAAGCACCCTGAAGAGGTCAAAGGCTCTCTATTTAATCTACGTAAAAGTGGCTTCAGAAAAAGCTTTATGCCCAGCAAACTGGGACACTGCTACAGGAAAACAAAAAAGCATCTCAGATAAAAAAAGAACAATACCTTAACTGCAGAAGCTGCAATGACTTGAAACGTATATTTCAGAAGATTGGAGAAAATAAACTATTTTAAGTATTTAGTCTATTAAAGTTTCAACCAGTTACGTTGATCTGCAGTGTTTTGTATTTCTGAGTGTGAGCTTCCACTGCATCTTGTATTAGGGCAAGTTACTGTGCAAACAGAAATGGGTGATTGTTTGTTTTTGTTTGTTGCTTTTGTTTCATTTTGTTGTGGGTTTTTTTCTGTATTATTAACTTAAAGATAATGTTCATGTTAATCTCCTTGTAGAATTTCATATTAAATACTTTGTGGCGCTTTTTCATCCAATACTTGGTACACTTGGAGTTCTGCAGAGCCTTGTTGACTCTTCAAAGACTTATCCTGGCACTTTCTCTATAAAACACTCTCAGGTGCTCATCCATTCCATTAGGATTTTTTAACCATATTATTTGAGAGCAGTCCCTTTCATTAGAACCACAGGTTACTATTTTTGTTTCCATGTGGCTTCCTACAATCATGGTCTGTTGACTTTGCACTGTGGGTTTTTTTTTTTTTTTAAGTCTTGGCTGTCTCCTTTCCTATGGCTTATATTTAGTTATAATCCTTGGATCCACTGCAAGTCACTCACATGCCTGTGAGTAAACGCCCTTAAAACCTCCAAGAACTAAAAATGCCTTTGGTGTGACAAAAGCACTCACCCTGCAGTACTGTGGGTAAAAATTGTGACTCTGATGCAGGAATATGTCAAAATGAAGGAACTTCATTTTTGAAGTTTCTCATTTGGAGAACACCGTTCTCCAAAAATCTGTGCATTGGTGTTTGCCAACCTTTTTAATTTGACCTGAGTTAATTCTGTGATAAAATTGAAGCGTTGCATGACTTTGGAAACAAGCTATCTGTTACCCTGGCTTTTTGCTTGGGGAAATTTTGTGAGCAAATCTTCCCGAAGAAATCTAATTCAGTCTCCCAAGCTGTCTGAGAGGGTGAGAGGCCAGTTTTGGAGGAGAGTTAGGTTGTCACAGGAGTGGTTACAGCACTAAAATCACAGGTATTACTTGTTCGCAGGGTCTGCTTGCTGCAGAATAACTGGAATGCACCTCGCTCAGAATAGGAAAGCAGTGATATGTTTTACTGAGGTAGAATTTGAGAAAGTTTAATGAGTTGGATAGAATTTAGCAAAGCTTAACAGAGATTTATCAAGGTTCAATTTGATGACAAAATTCACTCTATCAGTACGTGGGAGAAATACACAAAAGTAAATTGATTTGGTGTTGGGCTAGAGTGATGGTGAGAGAAATGTGCAAAGGAAAATTGGCTTGGGGTTGGGTTGGAATGATTTTATATAGAGATTAGGAGTGACAGGGGTAAGGGAAGTCCTCTCATTGAATTGGTCAACACTTCACATCTAAGAGAATAAGGGTGGCCTCCCTGTTGACTCATGAGGTTCAGAATGGAACCCCTTGCTCTTTAAACTTCTCAGAGACAGACCAGGGCTGTGGCTAGATCCACTCTTAATCCCAGATTTAGTGAACGGTTTATGTCTAAAGATATAGAGGAGTGAAAGGTGTAAGAAGGGAAACCCTCCCATCGTCTCACAATGGTTCAAGAAAGGACCCCCTAACTCTCCAGACTCCTTCAGAGAGTACAGATAGATCCAGTCCTAGTCCTGGGCTTGGCCAACAGTTTATGACTAAGAATATTTGGGTATGGGTATTTCAGTGGTAGTGGTTTAGAGTGACCTTGTGTATAGAGATTTTGAAGGTAGTGACTTAATATGTCATTGTGGGTCCTGCACAACTTTAAGGTAGCAGCAGTTTAAAAGTCATTAATCACTATTACAATATATCATAAGATCAGACTGTATGACTATATATGTTAATAAATAGAGATCAATGTTTTAATAATAATTGGTCAGAATCTGTACAGTGATACAGATAGGGATTCAGCAAAGTTATCAAAGCGAGTCACACATACACAGTCACATGAACAAATATATATATACACACATATTTATATATACACAGAGGTATAGAGGTTAACCTATGATTATTTCCCTTTCTGCAGATTACAGTAAGTTTTGGAACTCTGATCTTTAGAATTTTATGAAATGAAATCAAATCATAGTGAATTACTCACATCTTGCTTTGTTTGGCTTATTACAAGTGGATGGTCTTCCCTTTCATCAGCCTTTCCAGGGTGGACGGTTCTGCTCTGGACAGAGAGGTGTCCTGGCTCAGGGAGAGGTGCTGAGACACAGCCCATTGCACTCGCAGAATGCTCCAACGGGCCTGATTTGGGATTGGTATTTCTAGGGTTGCAAGATGGTTGACTTTAGTCAGTTCTTTTTCATTGTGGATGAACTTCTTGTTAGGCACTCCTAAAAGTGGGCTGCGAGCCAGGCGAGAGGGGTTGTGAGTTTCCCAGACAGCAGGAGTTTCAGGTGTGGTTAGGGAGTGCCTGAGTGTTGCAGCTTGCTGCACTTGGACAGGAAGATAATGGATTGCTTCACCTCACTGCCTCCTGAATCAGCAAGCACCAAGTTAGCCCAGGCCACTGCATTCCTGTAATTAAGCAAGAACGCACACTGGCTGGTGCACAATGGCAGTGCTGCCCAAAAAGGGGGGTGTGTGTGTTTGTACCACCTCCTGGATCACAACAGGTTTTTTTGTTTTGTTTTGTTAGCAGCCATAAGTCCCCTTATATAAGAACAAATCTGCTTGTAAATTGGAGAGGAGGGCAAGTGAGAGAAGCACTTGTGTGTATGCATGTTTGACTTACACCTGCTGAGTTTGTTGAATCTCTTAGTATGCTTTGAATTGTTTCTTATAGTACTTAATTTTCCTAGGTGTAATATGTAGTGCTTTTTTAAGAAAAAAAAAAAAGGATATTTTAGATCTATGTCTCTTGACTGTAATTGCTGTCAGGTAAGGTCTGAAAGGGGCGTTCTGTAAATGTGTGGTCTTGAAGAATACTGAAAGATGGAGGCTGATGTGAGCCAGTTATCTTTTTAACTCTTGTTCTACAAAGAACCAGCAGCAGGGTCAAGGCAAAGGTTTTGTGCTAGGTGTATGCTCGGGCACTCAGAAGTGTGCCTTTGCTCTGAGAACTGATGCTTGGGGGAATTCTGGCTCTGCATCAGAGCTGGCACGCACCCCGCACACACAAGTCCAAATAGACAGTTGCTTAAAGCTACTATTACTGGCAGGTACTCTTTCTTTTTTTGTTTTCTTTCTTTCTGAAGCCTAGTTAGGATGCTAAGGATTGTTTCTTTGCATAAACAACTGTAAAATGATGTGTTGAATTTGTAATGCTAAGGCTAGTTTACGTGGAAAGTTACATACTCTAATTTTCAGTATTGCGGTAAAGCAGACAGCTAAAGCGCAACTTAGTTCAAATTATCTATACTTTAAAATTGATGGTTTTAATTGTGGTAAATATACATGAAAATTTATTTTGTTTGTTTGTGGGGTTCTTTGTGTGTTGTTTTTGTTGTTTTGGGGTTTTATTGTGGGGTGGCTTTTTTTTGTTGTGTTTTGGGTTTTTTGTTTGTTGTTCATTCGTTTTGTTTCGGTTTTTTAATCCTGTTGTAGGTTGTATTCATGATTTATATGCTGGTGATCGAGTCCTGCAGCATATCAGTCAAAATGCTGAGCGAATAAAAACAGCTATTCACGATGCTTCCAAACTATTAAAGGGATTACTTTCATGGTTTGTAATCAGTGAGGAGGATTACACATCATATTCCAAAACTAGTAGCACGTCCCATGAAGTGATGGAGCAGCTCATCAGTTACTTAATTCAGGAAAAAAACAGAGTAAAAACAAGGAGTTTTATCCATGTGCTGAGTGAGCTGGAAGAAGTGGATCCCAAGTTACACAAGTGGCTGAAACATCTTAACAACTTGGGTAGGTTTTATGTTTATGTAGATGACCTTACCCTGTCATAACTGCTCAGTTTACAGATTAAAAGATAACCTCCCTGTTTTCCAGTCCTTCTTTCTTAACTTTAAATAGTAGAGTTTTCCTCTCTTTCGTTTGCTTGATTTTTAGCCAGGATTTTTAGAGAAGAAAGTGTGACCATCGGTAACATAGGAACAACTCCCTTGTCGCGGCAAGTAAAGCATTCTAATGTGGGCAGGGTTTTAGCTGTGTAGGAAAGAGAAAATTGATGAGATTTACTACTTAATGTCTTTAAATTCCAGAATAGACTTAAGTGATAACATCTGTATAAATAATTTGTTTCAGGAAAGTAAATCATGGTGGGGTTTTTGTCATAGAAGTTTAGCTGACTGGATAACTTAGAACTAATTTAACTTGGTGCTCTTTTGTAGTTTTGCCTTGCTGTGTAGCTTCTATTGAATTTATGGAGAGGTTTGGTTTGGCAGGTAAAACGGATATAAGGTGCCAAAACGTTGGATGAGATTTGGGTTTTTAATTCTCTTCTGTTCCGTCCATGTCCTTTAAGGAATTTATGTAGTTCTATTATACAAATAATAATTTGATGTTGACTGAGAATAAAATGTATATAAACTCCATGTATTATTTTTGTTTGCATTTTCAAGATACAAAAGCTTTAACATGATCTGGCTTAGCCTACTGTATATTTAATTTCTAGGATAAACTTCTTCTTTGAAGAGGAATATCACACTGTAAACACTAAAACTGTAGATGGAATGAAATGTTGTGGGTTTTTTAATCTCTTTCAGGTCTGACAGCTACAAAGAACTTTATTCTTCAATATGGACAATGTTTAAAAGAGCTTGACCTTTCTATTTTAATTACATGCTGGAATGAAAAGTATGGTAGTAAATTTGACTATGTGACAACTAGTTCTGAAGACATTGATTATTTTTTAAAACCACCCCTAGAGAAAAACCGTTGTTTTATATGGTTGTTAGAAGACAACAGAGAAAAATTTCCTTTTCTTCATCAAGCGTTAGATGAATTCTTTGATAAAATGGGTAAGTATGTCAAAGGTCATCATTCTTACAAGCATTGTATTTGCCTGGTTTTGCACAACATTTAATGGGTTGTGTAAAAGCCTGAAACCTCAGCAAACAACTGTAGCTGCCTTATTATATGGGATCTTCTGTGTTCAGCGCTTAAAAGGCAATATGGCCTGAAAAGTTAAGCTACTCTTTTTCAGGTTACGTTCTGCTGTTTTGTTTCATGTGCTGGTTGCAGCACATGAAACAAGAGTTTACCTTTATGCATGTATGATGTCCAACCAAAAGGAATATTTACCTTGCGGTTTAAGCATAAAGATTCTGCAGCTGCAGTCTTTGAAATGCTTTGGTAGTATTGCTTAAAGGGTTATATTGATTATTAATGAGAATTTCATAGCTCACAATTATGTTACATAAAATATTACTGTTTCTGTTTAAGAATGTGCCTTTGTTGTTACTTCAACAGATGACCCTACCATTATATTAAAGAAGCAGGGAAATGAAAATATACCGGTGAGTGAACTAACTGTATATTTGGTATACGATCAGAAACAAGAATGCATTTGATGTTGTAAAAATGTGCAAAAGTGAAGAAGGACGTGCTTCTCTTGGTTTATTTTACACTGTGATCCTTCAGACCTGATTAGCGATTTACTCTTTTGTTTTATCTCCACACACACCCCCATCCCCTGCTCCCTTACTTAAAGCATTTGATGACTGCATACCATTTTTCCTAATCTTCTGTCAGCAAAATACTTGCTGGGTTTTCTCTTTAGTTAAAGTGCAAAGCAACAAGATACCTTTTAGATTATAGGTATTTCAAGGATGCATATGAGAAAGTTGTAATGAAAGTGGTTAAGGGTACACTCATGTGCTGTATCATCCCCTTTGGAGAGGGGAGATAAGGCAAATAAGGTGTATGGCACTAGTATTTACATATTGCTTGATAACAGCAATTTGGGCATTGTCTTTAAATCTCTTAAAGGATCATAGGGGAATTTTTTTTTTTTTAAATTATTATTCTTTAAGAAAAAAAAAGAAAGTGTGGCTGATTTACAAACAGAAAGACTCTTGCTAATATTTACCACGACAACTGAACTTGAAGTGTGGATTCTTCTTGAGTGTGCTTAGCTTAAATCTGTATAGTGTTGGACACAATTGTATTGTGTATTTTACAGTCCAAAGCAACAAATGGGAAGGTGGCGTAACCCAGCCTTGCCTTCATGTGTCATTAGATTGCAATGCTAGAAATTTGACATTTGTTCTGCTAATAAGCAAAGTAAATATGAAGTGAGTTAGACATATTTTGCATTTGTTTATTACAATTTGTAGATTCAAGCCGTAAGTCTTAAAGTGTAAATCATTCTGAATCACTTTTTGATTAGTATTGCACTTAAAATCCATTGTAATTGGCAGAACTATATTGTATATTTTGGTTAATTATGTCTTTTGAGGTACTCATTTAAAATTATTCTAGCCTGCAGATAAGTTTATCTGTACAAATTCAGGATTTACTTTTGATACAGAATAAGTCTTTAGAGTTAAATAATTAATATACATCTTAATAAAATGTGAAATACTTTGCTTTTTCCTGAATTGGAAATCCAAGAATGAAACAATCACAGAATGTTAGGGGTTGGAAGGGACCTCCAAAGATCATCGAGTCCAACCCCCTGCCAGAGCAGTACAAAACTAGAGCAGATCATGCAGAAATGCATCCAGACAGATCTTGAAAGTCTCCAGAGAAGGAGACTCCACAACCTCTCTGGGGAGTCTATTCCAATTCTCTATAACTCTTACAGTAAAGAAGTTCTTCCTCATGTTGAGGTGGAACTTCCTGTGCTCTAGCTTGAATCCATTGCCCCTCGTCCTATCACAATGCCCATGTGAAAAGAGCTTGTCCCTGCTTTCTTGATGCCCAGCCCTTATGTATTTATAGACACTAGTTAGATCCCTTCTGTCTTCTCTTCAGACTAAAAATCCCCAGGTCTCTCAGCCTTTCCTCATAAGGCAGGTCTTCCAGCCCCTTAATCATACTCATAGTCCTCCATTGGACTCTCAAGTAGGTCTCTGTGTCTCTCTTAAACTGGAGAGCCCAGAACTGCACACAATACTCCAGGTGAGGTCTCACTAGGGCAGAGTTGAGGGGGAGGAGAACATCCCTTGATCTTCTGGACATACTCTTCTTAATGCACCCCAGGATACCATTGGCCTTCGTGGCCACAAGCGCACATTGCTGTCCCATGGGTAGCTTGCTGTCTATCAGGACTCCAAAGTCCCTTTCCACGGAGCAATTCTCTAGCAGATCACCTCCTAACCTGTACTGAGGCATTTTATTGTTCCTTCCCAGGTGCAGGACTCTGCACTTGCTCTTGTTAAACCTCATTAGATTCTTCTTTGCTCAGCCCTGCAGTCTGTCCAGATCTTGCTGAATGGCCACACAGCCTTCAGGTGAATCAGCCAATCCTCCCAGTTTTGTGTCATCAGCAAACTTGCCGACAAGGCACTCTGTTCCCTCATCAAGGTGGTTGATGCGAAGATGTTGAACAGGACTGGAAATAACAGTTGTTAGAATAAACCAGCTTCTACTTCAGAGTTACTTATGTCCTAAAATTGACTGCTAAGTAAGTTACTATTAGTAGAGTTATATTAATCTATGATCACAGTCCTATTAAAAAGTGAAGATGCATTTTAGTTCCTTCGTCTTTGCAAATCTTAGAAAAGGAAGTGACCAGAACACTTGACAATTCTGTTTGCTTCTTGTTGCCCACATAAAACTGTGTTGTGTGGGATGTCACAGCTCCTTAAATACGCAATCTCAAGTTTAAGTAATGCGTAAGCATCTGAAATACAGAAATAATAGAAAATTCTGTTTCTAAAATTAATGTTCTTAGAAATAAAGAGGAAAGTGATGAAAAGGAACAAAGTGGATAAAGTCTTGTTTCTGTTTGTGTTTTCCACCTGGGGATGGAGAGAAGAGGGAGAAGATTACATACTTCACCTTGTAAATCTTGCTGGTCAAACCAGAATGATAATTATAATATGAAACTTTAAAACTTAATGGTTTTGTAAATGCATCATAATTTTATTATAATTAAAAAAAACCCCAAAACCCAAAACAAACTACCAAAAAACCCCAGTGACTATCCCTTTCTGTTTCAGACTAATGGTATCAAAGTTAAAAATAAAAACAGGAAGAAGAATGCAAGAGACTCAAAGGTTAGTTACTTTTTATCTGCTTAGTACAAATAAGTTTTTTTAGAGTTACTGGTGTTTGGATATATAGAGGCAGTTTTCCTAAAAACCTTGTGGAGACTTATTCTTTCAGTAGTTGTGCCTGCAGTAGAATAATGCTGTTCAGACTCAGTTAATGCAATTCTGTTTTGTTACCTTTTTTACTGATAAATTCGTATTGTATTTCTAAACTTGGAAAAAAAGTTAATTATGAATAACTTTTTGGTTCTGACTGGATACCAATACCTTCAGTCTATCCACTGTCTTAATTCTGAATGATGGTTTTGATCTTAATTGGCCATATGGAAAAATGTGAATACAGTACACTGCACTATGTAATTGATACTTTATGCTCCGTTTTGTTTTGCACTGACAAGGACAGTGCAAAACAGTTAAGAAGGACATTAACCAGTCATTTGGAGAAAGAAAAATGTGTCCTTAGACCTCGTGAAATAGATCTGAAATTTTGTCTTTAACTGTCTTTTTATGATAGATTTTATGGGCATATCAGTGACTGAAGATGCAAGTGTTCCATTTACTGCTCAGAAAAGCTTTTAGCTTTTCAGTACTTTATAGATTTCACTAGGAATAATATTCCACCTGAAACTTATGCTGTCTTTTGTCCTGCTTTTATAGGATTTTGCTTTATTGAAAGTTTCACATGCAGTCTTCTTTGTTTCTGCCATGCCTCCACCTTTCTATGATTTTACTAGAATTTCAGGGCTAAATTTAAGATTTTTTCCTATTCTCATGAGCCTTGTTTTTCTTTTCCCATCTTTGATGCATTTATACAAGTCTGTGTATTTCTGAAGTTATTAAATAACAAATTTTAAACCCAACTAAAACATTTGTTATGGTGAACTTAAGAGTAGCAGGTGGCATATTAAAACTCTGCAGAACTAGGGATAACTCAGACTTACGTGTAGTAAAATTATTAAAGCTTGAAGGCTTTCAAATGTAAAGGAAGAGAGTCCTAGAAAGTCAGTTACTGTGTAGCCCAGTCAAAAGGAGTTACTCACAAGTCTTAACAGAAGCGGTAGTGTTGTTAATAATCCGAACTCAAAAATCAGGCAATCTAGGATTTTTCTGAAATTGGTAAAAACAAATAAAAAAAGAGGGAGGTTGGGCTGTATATCCTAATTGCTTTTTCCAAAATAAGTTCTGAAGAAGAAATTAATAATTTCAAATTAAGAACTTTCTGGCTATGGCCTAATACTGGTAACTGGACTTAAGTTTTGCAGTTCGTAAGGTGGCCTCTGAACATGATAAAGTTACAGAACAAGGTTCAGTGTAAATAATGTAAGACTTCACAGTGGATCATTTTACATATATTTTTTGAAATTAAAAAATCTGTTTTTAATTAGTCTATTTTAGTATTATCAAGTGGAATTAGTACAGCACCGCGAGAAGAAGATAAGATATCTGTAGAAGAAAATACTTCGTAAGTACCATCAAGTATCTCTGCTTTTATTTTCCAAACTCCAAAGTGCCTTGTGGGTACTGGAGAAGACAGAGTCTTAGAAAGACCAAGTCTGGGTTAACATCCAAGTGTCTTTGATACGAGTTTGTCTAGTGCCATTACTTCTCTGCTTCCAGGACAGCTCTAACAGGGGTATTAGAATTTTAAAGATCTTAATGATGTGGGAAATAACCAATAGTTGCCATGCTGAAGTCCTATATGCCTTCTAGGTCAAAAGTTAGCCTTTCAATTAAGACCTTACTTGTTTTGTGTTCCATTTTAATGTAGCAAGAAATTTGTTGATACATTTGTATGTACTCCCATCAGTCACAACTGAACTTTGACATCCATACCATATCAAGCAGGTCAGGAAGTTGAATTGAGGTAATCTGTGGTGCATTGCTTAGAATTTCTGTGTTAAACAGGAGTCAAACTCTTGTATTCTGAGCCAGGTTTTGCTCATACTTGCAGACGTGAAAGCTGCTAGCAAGAACAAGGGCTTACATATTAGCTAGTAGTAGGTCAGTTAATAAGCTTATCAGTTAAGGATTTTGGCAATAGTGTTTATTCTGCCTGTTAGAAAAATGTTTGCTATTGGGATATATTTGTAATGCTGTGTATTTACTGTGTAGTATACCGTTTTCAGTATATGTTTAAAACATAACTATACAATATACAATAATTATACAATAATTATTTTTCATATGCACTAATTATTTACTCTTTTTTTCTCTTTTTTTTTAATGCTACAGAGATTTTGCAAATTCAAATGAACCATTTGTAATCCCAGAACATCTTCGGGAGCAAGTAGTGCAATTTGAAGCTCTCCGTGACTGTTCAAATAATAACAGTTTCCAAAGACTTTTTGATAATAACTCAGACCGAACCTTTGAGAACGTACATGAGTACGTATGCATTTCTGTGCTTAGCAGATTAAAGGGTTGAATTAAAACTTCTCAATTTCTATAACATATTGCATTAAGTCCAGAACTTTAGTCCTGGTGGTCTGGTATATGTACATAAGGGTAGGTACTAAGGATTTGAAATAGTTGCATGTTTTTAGTAAGATGTAGACAAACAAGAGTATTGCACCACAAAATCATCCTTGGCAAGAAGACCGTTATTCCAAATGATTGTTCTTCAGTAGTTCTAGAGGTTCTTTTCTTTTAAGTATTATTATGAAAATATAACGTGTGAAATATTATTTTAGAAATACATGAAAATGGTTTGATTAATAATGAACTCTTTCTTTCTTTTCAAAGTTATTTCTTTCAAATGGAAGATAATGAAGAAGAAAATTATAAAGTCTGTGATGTGCAAGAAAATTCTTCCCAGAACAAGCTACAGTTAAATCCAGATGCTAAGGAATTCAAACCACGGTCTTATTCTAGGAACCCCTATATATCAACAACTCCTGACTTAACAGTAGCACTGCTAAGTGCTCCACAATATTTGTCCTGGTCTTTTCCTGCTTCATGTAATGAAGTGCATTCTTTGCATAGTCGGGGTATTGATACCATAGCAAATAAGTCATCATTTTCAGATGTTTCACTAGAGTGCTTTGGTTCTAAAAATCCTGGTATATTTTTGCCTCAGACTTCTTGGGGTTATCAATATAAAAGAGTATTGCCAGTGCCTTCTCAAATGGCTCTCCTGTCAGATGATGCTGAGCATCACAGTTGTGCTGACCATGTAGCTCATCAGGATAATGATGAATCAGTTCCAGACAGAAAATGTGTCCTCAGGAGTTTTATGCCAACTGAAATACAAAGATATGAAAACCCTGAGTGCCAGCTGGAGAGCTCGGCTAACACAGTTTATGAGGACAGTTTTGCTATTGCAAATAGTACATATGAAGCTGAACATGGTATACAAGTTAAGACAGAAAAAGAAAGCAGAGGTTTACCTGTAATGAAAAGAAATCCTCGTACAAGGGTGATGGCTGTTCAGGTAAGAAATTAAAATGTGTCTTTTTGTAATTTGTTTGGCGATTTGTTTTAACTTTCACAATATTTGAGGATTTACATAGTTTGTACATTCTAACAATTGCTGGCCTATGCTTCCCTTAGCCTTACGGTGGCTGCCCAGCTGTAGGGTGAGTTCAGGGGGCAACATTTCTGTCACCTTTCCCTTCTGAAGTAAAAAAAACTGTGAATTATGTCATACAGGCAGAGGGAGCGTTACAGAACACCTGGAAAGGGGCAGAGCATGAAGCTGAACAGAAGAGGGGCTTGAGCATTCGCTTTTTAATGAGTTAGATCAGCACACACCACTTTTGAGAATACACTTCATGTAACAGGGAGACAACGGTCACATCCACACGTGTCACAGAAAACTGTTTGTGCTAAGGTGCCAGGTTTCCAGAGTTACGGATGTGGCAGTTTCACACATCCATTTATGAGGCATGCAACATGCTAGAGGGACTGCTGGGAAGGAGTTGCTCATCTTCATTTGTTCTTTGTCTTTAAGGGAGGAATAGCTGTTTATAGCTGTAAGATAAACAGTTGTCTTTTTATTACTGCTTTCCAAACTAGGAGCATGTGGGTTTTTTCAAACTTGTTTTGTATACAAAACTTTTTTTCACTTTAAATCTCCCCTGAGTAGCTGCTGAAAGTTAGTTTCCCATCAGACTTGACAGATGAACTTTGTCACTTGGCTGACTGGGCTTTTAAAATGGGATTTCTGTTTGGTTCTTGAACATGTGCAACAAAGAGGTAACAGAAGAGGCAACAGTTCTGAATTCAGTGAATTCTGGTTAGCGGAGATCAAAAGGTCACTAAGCAACAAATATGTTTCGGTTTGCAAAATTGTGGTTGAGAAAGGCATTTACCATTACCTGACTATGATTTTTAATAGCCTAATAGAATAGTTACATGAACTGCATCTTTGCTGTGACATGTGATAAGATTTCAAACTTCAGTTCTGTAAGTCCTTGATGTGTTGGTATTGGAGGAAAAGAAGCAGGGACTCTGAAGGTCCTTGAGTCTAGTCCCTTCTAAGTAGAGGCACATACCTTGAGTTTAGGAGAAGCCACAAAACAGCTCAGTGAGCTGTCAGACACTGTTTTTGCAAATCTTATGTTTTCAGATGTATGGAGCACAGCTGCGTTTAAAGACTCAGAGTACTGTTCTTAATCTTAATGCTTCATGGTCAATTAATCTAGGGAGAGATCATGACAAAAAAAGTGCTTTCAATTTAGCTGGATTTGTAAAATTGTGGGTTGGTTTGAAATGCTCCAGAACAGAACTGACCTCCTAGTTACATGTATAAGCTGGAAAGCTTTTTAATCAACTAGCAATTCTTTGTATTCTAGGTAAATCGTGAAGTAGCTGATAAGGAAACTAATACCTTGCCTTTTCATCCATTTGAAATGCAACAAGTAAGTTACATGCGTATTTGTTTATATTTCTCATGAAGAACATTAAGGAAATGCCCAAAAATTTCCTAGTGAAAGGATAAATATTTTCTGAAAATCTGATGTTTCAACAGATATTTTTTAGTTCGGGTTGTGCGGTGTTGTGTGTGTGGTTTGTGGCTTGGCTTTTTGGGGGGAGGGTGAGTGTCCACCTGTCTCCACCTTCATGTTGGGCTTTATTCTCTGATGATGTTCTTGGAAACTTCACAACAGGGAGGTTTTGGAGCTTTGTCCTAGAGTTATCGAGATGTTGGGTATGTTTTAGGGAAATTTAGTATTCTCAAAAAATCTTGAGATTTGATTTACATACTCCATTTAGGCATATAGTGGCCTCTGAAGTAGTCATATTCCATTCATAGTCAAACATCAGGGTTCATTTCGTGAACTGGTTTTAAACTGTTACACAACTTTCTCTTAAACACCACTTCCACCCTCAAACTAACAAATAAACAAACAAACCCCACCCCAAGTGCACTCAAGATTATGAATCTCAACCTGACAGCAGACTGTTCCTTTTGGACGTCAGGAATGCTTGCTGCCCTGTGGTAACAGATTAGATTTGGGGGTTGTAACTGATTTATTATTTTTAGGGAGATATTATATGTATGGAAAAAGAGCACCAGGTATTAAAAGAACAACTTAAAGAAACAGAGGAAAAACACGAACAGTTACAAAGCCGAAGCTCGGAGGAGACTAGTGCTTTAAAAGAGCTTCTGAAGAAGAGCATTGAAGAGACTGAGGTAATGGTTTTTGGTTTTTTTATTCATGCAGCACTGAGAAGCTGCAGGGGCTCACAAGATCGGTTGTAATTGATCAACAGTATCTTTGAAACTTGACTGGTAGTCCTTGTTGCTACGTACTCCAACTCAGCAAACCTCACACTGTTTGCATGTCATCTTCCTTCAAACACGCTTAAGCATGTAGGATATTGGTTGCTTCCATCTAGTGGATAGATGTTGGTTTTGGTTCAGCCCGAGACCAAAACAGCACTACGCTGCTGACTCTTTCTTTCATCTTGCTTTGTTAGGTTTGCTAACAGGCTTTATTGCCTGGAAAATGTCTGGGAGTAAGAGGAGTAGTCCCCAAACAACATGAGCAGCCTGTTATCACTTTGGATTAATTTTGTAGTTAAAGCTGTAGATGTTACAGGTCACCCATTTGTCTACACGAAAAGGGACTTCTTCCATTTAAAAGGAAACAAAATTCAGGTGAAACCAAAGCCATCTCTCTCTATGCTTTCTCTCAGCTTTAGTAGGATGGAGCCTGTTATTCAATCTTAGGTTAATGTTGGTTTGGGTTTTTTCCTCCTTTCAGTGGTGTGTTGGAGTAAACTCATGTGCTGCAGCTCGGGAGCTCCCGAGTTCTAGCTTTACCATTGACTGCAAGTAGCCTGGCAAACCTTCATGTAAGGGATGATGGAGTCTCACATCTGGTCTTTCTGTATGAACTTTTGGTAAAAATGTGAGCTCAAAAAACATTTTGAGCTGAAAACATGGCTCTGTGCGGGGTGGATGAACTTGTCCATGGGCATAGTAGGCAATTCCTTAAATGTATTATTTATTTATTTTTAAATAATTCCCAGTGCTGCGTTGATTCTACTTAACTCTTTTTAAGCAGTTCTGTCAGCCACAGGATTCACTGCTGCCTTGCTCTGTTATGAATTGTAACTTCCCAGTTGATTTTGAGGTGTATTTTTGAGGTGGATTTCAGTATATATTTGCATGTGACACTGTGGAACTGAATTTCTTCTTTTAGCTAACTGCAAAACAGGATTGCAAGTATTCTGAAGCCATGTAAATGAAGAGCGCAAATTGTTGTGGGAAAAGTATTTATGAGTATGTTGCCCATGCTAAATGCCCAAACAGAATAAATTAAGCACTAGTAAAATGCTCTTACTGTAATATTCCCAGGCATAGCTTTTGGTCAGAACTGTCAGCAATCTGCTCTAACTTGCATTTGAATAGAATAGGTTTTTTTCAGAAATAACCTATTCTTATTTTCTGCTTTTAGGTATCAAAGAATGAACTGGATTGGTTTCATCAAGACTTAGAAATACAAGTGAAAAAATGGCAACAGGAGAAAAAAGTAAATCAGGAGAACTTAAAAGCACTAAGGACCACAGCTAAAAAGCATACAGATACCAATGATAGGTACTAATTTTAAATACAGGTTTACATTACTTTCCCTTTGCTTGGTCATTGTTTTTGTTTGGTTGGTTTTGGTTTTGTCGGTTTGTTTCTTCAAAGCAACAGTAAGAACAGTTACTTCTGATAGACTATGATAAGTTTCAGTATCTACTGATTCCGTGATGTATGCAGAGTGAAAACTCAGACTTGTTGCCCTGATGATGTCATTCTGAAATGAGTTAACAGCAGCTCTGATCCAAGAATTGCATTTGATAGGATCTACATGCAACATTATTTAACCTAATTAACAAATACTACTCCTTCACTATTTAAGATCTTCCCAAGCTTTTCAGAATCCTTTAGAGCTCCACTGCTTATTCACTTCTCTCCTTCATGCCTTACCGTCGCTTTCTCAGCGGGCTCCTCTACTGCATTAGGATTAGCTTTAAATTTTAGTTTCCATTTTCATTCTTCCTGCTTCCATTGTACAGGCAACCCAACTGAACTCTGGTCTCCATCTGTTTTTCTTACAGGCTTTTTGTCTATTCTGCCACATAGCCTATCTTGAGGGTCGCCCAAGGATGCATGTTTCCTTGTTTTCTAGGCCTGTCACTCATTTCCCAGCTTAAAGAAAAACTACAAGAACACATAACTGCATGTATCTGTTGTAGGGGCTTTTTACTCGTCTTTCACCCTAAACCAGAAGTCTGCATAGCTTTCCATGGAACTTAATAAAGTCAATGTATGCATCCCATCATGACCCTGGGTGCCACAAACCCAGCAGTTTCCTTGGCCAATGAGGTCTCGGGCTATGGAAGAGCAGGAATCAACTTCACTCAACCTCTACCATAGTCGATACGCATCCACGAGACCCCAGAACAATAAACAGTGTGCCATTTGATTAATTATTATCAGTAGCTTTTTCCAAAACATTCTAAATGCTTTGGAAATCTCTAAGTAACCTAATCATTGGCTGTGCCAGCAGCTGCATGTTTTATCACAGTAATAGGCTGAAATACGTAGATGTCTGCTTTCATATTTTGGCTTGGGTTTTGGGGTTTTTTTTTTTTTACAACTGTCAGGTAAACATTTTAAAACAGCTTCTAGATAACTGATGAAACTGACCTCAAATCTGGTAGAAAAAGTATTGCTAATCTCTACTGTCTTTTTAAAGTTCTCTCTCAATTTGCAGGCCTTAGAAGACTTACAACCTTGAATGCTGTTGTATTTTCTTTAGTCGAAGTAGCTTGGGCCAAAGCTCTTGAAAAATCTTCAGCCTGCTTTAATATTAGTTACTGCTTAATTAGGAATACACTTAAATGAACTTATGGTATTAAACAGCATACAAAACATAGAAGCTGTCTCTGTGGTTATAGAGGAACATGTTATTTATTTGCTGATGAACGTTTTTCAGAACAAACAATTTGTTTGCTTGATTACTGTAGGTATTCGAAGATCATTGATGAGAAGGAAAAGCAGTATAACGTATATTTAAATACATACCTTGACACCAGGTAAAATTCTTGTAACTTTCAGCAATATTTACATTTTTCTGCTGATTTTGTCATTATTGGGAGTTGTCATCTTCACTCTGGGGCAAGGCTTAGAAAAACATAAGCACTTTAACCTATATCTCTTATTCTAAGTTAGTTTACTTTTACTTATCATAAGTAAATACTATTTTCTTTTAGATATTTAGAATAATAAAAATGAGGCTTTTTAACATATTCTCATGGGTTTCTTTTGATTACATGGTATTGTATTTTAGAACACGTTAGAAGTTGGATGGTACATACTGAACTGTTGTATAGCTTTGGATCTTCATACCCTTATAGTCCTAAATGTACATAAGGTTATCTAAACATCTTCTAAAAGTTGCTCCTTTGCACATAGGATAAAGTCAAGGTTTCATTTATTATATAGAGTCTTCATATATGTGATCAGGCACAGAACAGCAGTAGTTACACGACTGCAGCAGTCAAACTCCTATAAGCTTTTTAGGTTGCACAGTGAAATGTGGTTAAGAAATCCCAACGTTACGTCTCTGGAGGCAGTGGCACGGCTGTGTGAGCGTGATACTGTACTGGAAGGCACCAGCTGTACAGTGTAAATGGAGAAGGAGAGAGAATAGCTGTAGAAAACCTCTAAAATGCTGTAAATTTTCAATATTACTCTGTTGTAAGTGCTACTCAAGTATTTAACTTCTTTTTATTTCACAGTAATAAATTTGCTAATGAGAAAGTAAAACTGGAAGAGCTTATAAAAAAGAGCGAAGATGACTGCCAAGAGTGTGTGAAAAGAGCTGTTAAAGCAGAGGTACAAACAAAAAAAATCTTGATCCAAGCACAAGCAAAATTGTTTTATTTTGTGCTCGTAGGAGGTGAGGAAGGTGACCGGCAAAGTCTTACCTAACCATTTACTTTTTAAATAGCATCTAAAAACTTCCATGTGCGCATAGCAAAATTGTTCATCAAATATTGATGACAATGCAGTTTATGATCTTATCCTACAAAACTTTGCAGATCATCAAGGCACATTATTATTGTTATTATTGACTAGTATTAGAAATGCACTGAATTTGGAGCATATAGTATTGCCCCAAACAGAATTCAACTGGTAATTGAGTTTCATACTCCTCTTTGTTATGAATAGATTCTGATAGTAAGGACTAGCCACAGGAACGTAATAAATTCCTCTTTAAAAGTAAGTAGTGGTTAGGGAGTGCATGGCTACTTCTTTATCGGATAGAATCAGGATGCAACAACTGACTTGCATGTTTCACTGGAAGGAGAAGAGTACTGATAAAAACCAAGATACTTTTTTTGTCTAAAACAGTATGTGTGATATTGGAAATGCTTTGAATATCATGAGCGATTCCTTCTTGAGAAGGGCTGAAATCACCGAATAGAATCAGGATTGTTTTGATTGGAAAAGACCTTTAAGATCAAGTCCAACCATTAACCCAGCACTGCCAGGTCACCACTAAGCCCCGTCCCTAAGCACCTCACCTGCAAAGGCTGTCTTATCTGCAGTAGGACTTTTATTCAGAGATTTGATTGTTGGTCCACTTTATAACCACACAGTATTTTAGACTGCCTTAATCACTTTGTGTGTGCATATGTATATTTTATATATATATGTAGGATAAGCTGCAGATAGAACACTGACTGAAGCTTTCTGCTATCAGTTGAAGTGAATGTAGCCTTTTTATTCTGCTGAAGGGCTGCCAGGGCTGTTAAGTCCACCTGAAATTCTTCAGCATAGGATCTCTGTGTGTGCATGTTGCACTTTGTATCACCAAACCATTGTTTCAGATGCTTATTAAAACCTATTTTTCTGTTTTATTCCTTGTGCCGCAGCAGTGCTCTTGCTGCACCTTTTTTTACGCGGTTATGTTTTGTTACAGGTATCAGTGCTCAAAAACTGGAAGAAAGCTGAAGTATGCAAGCTAAATGGCATAGCTGCCAATGCAGAAACAAACCTCAGGATCCTGAAGTCGTTCAGCAGGTATGGAGAGTTTACACCAGAAACTTCAGGATTATTAGTTGCTAAATACAAGTAACTACTGAATGTTTAATCATGATTATTTAACTGGACAAGTCATTTTTTCTCCCAAAGGGAAGCTAGCCTGAAGGGTGTGTAGAAATGTAATAGTTAAATGCAGCTCTCCTGACAATTAATTTCTTAAACTACTAAGTTGTGTGATACTTGCACAGTAAATTGTTTTCTTCGGGGAAGATCAGGCTGGAACATTCCAGTTATTCCTGAACAGTATCACTGGGAAAGGGCTGCGATGTCAGTAGAAAAGGAGTGCAAACAAAACTGCTGGGCATGCAACAGCATTGTTTTCTTCCTTACAAGGAACTAATTTAGCCTTTGGTGTTACCTT
The DNA here is from genome assembly GCA_025345505.1 of Todiramphus chloris collaris. Taxonomy (NCBI): domain Eukaryota; kingdom Metazoa; phylum Chordata; class Aves; order Coraciiformes; family Alcedinidae; genus Todiramphus; species Todiramphus chloris. Next base: position 8,794,284 of record JANVCC010000017.1, on the reverse strand, counting down.
TTTAAAAACTTAGGCTGTGTTCCCTTTCCCTGTCCTTATGTTGCCACAAAATGCTAACTTACATTTGAGGAGTCCACTTCTAAGATTGGATAGAATCAAGGAATTTAACTGATTCCAACTTAAAATTGCTAGACGTCTTTAACTGTGATTTAGTTGGTGGGGAAGGAACTGCTGTACTAAAACCATTGGTCTTAAAGTAATGGGAACGTGGCAGTTTAACTGAAAATCTTGAATACTTCAGCAGCTCAGCTTCAGCAGCACCTAAGTTGAAGCCACAGATTGATTCCTGGGAAATATTTATTTCAAATGTAAAGGAACAACTGAAAAAAGTAGAGGTAAGCCTTCATTTCTCTCAGCAAGCTCTAAGTTGAACTTTGGAAATTAAACCAGCATCAATATCTTAAATAATTTTGCGTTCCTTTTTTAAAACACCAGTAGCTTGTCCTCCAAATACTTAACTGCATGTTTTTAATTACAGAAGAAAAATAGTTTAAAGTCCAGATTATTTAAGTATAGTTGTTACAATGAGTATCTTCAGTTTTATAAAGGTAAAAATCTGTCCTTTACACATTTGCTTCAGAATTGGATTCCACCTTAACGAGTGTAGTCTCTGTTGTGTTTTTCAAACTTTAGAAATCTGTGCATCTTCTTGAAGAACAACAGAAAACTCTCTGAAAAGTCAAGATGTTAAGATGTCTAGGCTTAGTTTAAACAACCAGAAGGGGTTTCCCAAATTCCTTCGGGCATCAGTGCAAGTACTTACAGATTTATGTCACTGTAGCAAACGGTAGCCTTACACCTCCGCTGGAAAGGCCCGCTATCTTCTGTCTTTCACAAAGTAGTTGTGTTAATGCCATTTTAAATAAATAAAAGGCAAGCTTTGGTTAATGATGATGTGGAGGATAATTTGTTTTCCTTCTGCAGGCTGAGTATGAAGAAAAAATTCAGATGGTGAAAAACGGTGTACGGAACTGCCTCACTAAAATGGAAATTGTGGATCTTCCTTCTCCTCCCAGCATCTTAGTATGTATCTTAAATTTGATAGCTCTTTGTTAAGAAGTTTGTTAGGTTTGCGTCGGCACGGCTGTCTGTTATAGGACATGTACATAAAGAACTTGAATATACAGCCGTAAATACAAAGTAACCTGGCTGTCCATATGTTGAGGTGAAAAGGAAAAAGCCACTGCAGATTATCATGATGAGGTCCAGTGAGAAGCGTATTCTCAAATCCTTAGAGAGGCTTAAGCTGTTTAAAGTAAACTTTAAAATGCTTCATGTTCAGTCTGGGTTGGGACTAATACCTTTGCATATGGTGACTTTCCTGTAGCACCAAAGTCTATAGGAACAAAGACCCCTTTACACCAACATGTGTAACTGATTACAAATACCAAAATCAACTTCCAGTCCTATCTGTTATGAACTAGATGGAGTATAGCCATTTATGGAAATCCAGCTACATCCCAGTTAAATACTATTTAAGAACATTTTCTCATGGGCCAACAGTTGCACAAATGCTTTGCTCAACTTGTCAGTTACCTCCAAACCCTGCAACGGTTCCTGGTGCAAGGACGAAGTTAGTGTGGGCCAGCACTCCTTGAACTGTTGTCAGTGTGGTGGTGGCTGCAGCAGTGCCGCAAACAACTTGTGTGCTGCCGTTTGCTGATGGTAAAACTGAAACCCAGGCACAGGGCTGATGCCTAGGTCCTGAGGACAAGGAGCATATTTAGATACCATGGGACCTAGGACAGTTTGGAGTAAGGAAGAAGGGTTCAGTTGTCTCTCAAAAACAGGAGATAATCAACTTGAGAAATTAAATGCATTCATAGCACATATGGAATGCATATGGAATGCCTGAATTCATTGAATTCATTGAAGATGACACGTAACATTTTTTTAATACATATTCTGTGCAGAAAGTATCTTTTTTGTTTGTTTTGGGTTTTTTTTTTTTTTTAAATTTGGTTGGGTTTGGTTTTTTATTTTTCTCCTATATATAATTTAGATTCAAGACTCTGTTCCAACACTGTAGATGTGTGATTGTTACTACAGGTTTTCTGGACTTACACAAGTAACAGTTACAGCTATGCTCTCCTGCACACCTTTTTTTCTCACTTACTTCTGGTTATCTCCTTTCTGTTTATTGGCACAGAACTCTTAAGACATCTTAGATAACTTAGTTACCATTCTTAGGTTACCATCAATTTACAGGTTGTGAAAGAGTGACTTCTGAGCCTTTTGTTCTTCGCTTGGTATCTGGTCTTACTGCAGTAATACAGGAGTAACCTTTTAGAAGAGAAATCTGCAATTCTTTCGGTTTTGAAAGGACTTTGATAGGCAAATACCAAGTCCAAACGAAAGACTTGATGAAAACCCTTTTTCTCCTGGTTAAAGACCTTACAGAGAAGATAAAATACTGCTTCAAAAAGGTGGTAAACTGAAGAACATAGAACAAGAACCAGCAGGTTTATTGTCTATATGTAGCACCTATTAATGAGCACCTATGCACAGTATTTTTACCTAGGTAAAGCAAGATAAATGGATGTGACCTTCCAGTTCCTCTAGCATGACCAAATGTGTCATAGTTCATCTTGCAAATGCTCAAGAAATGTAGAATTTTAGTTCTGCGTGTTAAAGCCACCTTCTTAGATCACTCAAGTTCTGAAACAAATACCAGTCACTGGGTCAAACTCCTAAATTTATTTTAAGGATTTCTTTCCATTTATGGAAGAGAGTTGTTAGGGCAAAATGAGTCTTCCTGGATCATGTCAGCTTCAAGTTTTTCAAGATGATTACTGTAGCTGACATGTGTTTCTGTTTTTAAAAAAAAAAAAACAAAAAACCACACTACACTGGATTATATATAGATGACATAATCTGTTAAAAGGAGTACATTTTGTATTTTCAAATTAATGGCATTTATTGGAAGCAGTTCTGTTTCTACCACCAACTTCAGGCTATGCTTGTGGACAACTTACAGCTGTCCAACAGCCATGCATTCTTTAGCAAAGCAAGAGTAGGTTCAAGGAACAGTTTGTGTATGTGCTGTCCTATTTAATCCCATTTCTCACAGGTTGTCTATATGTAGCACCTATTGATGAGCACCTACACGCAGTATTTTTACCTAGGTAAAGCAAGCTAAGATAAATTGATGTGACCTTCCAGTTCTTCTAGCATGACCAAACGTGTCCTAGTTCGTGTTGCAAATCCTCAGGAGTTTTGATCAATTTATTTTAATCACTGTTCTTCCTGTGAAATCTGTTTATTTCCTAGACAAAACAAGGGGGACCTCCAGTCAATGATCCAGCCATCGTCATGTATTCCTTTGCATCTGCACGTCCTCATTTACTTCCTGCATTTTCAAGTTCTGAAGATCAAGGTCCAACACGCGCTTCATTTAAGACACAGGCTGGAGTTAAGCCAGCATTTGCTGGTTCTGTGGCTTGTCCTGCAAGTGGCACCTCAGTGAAAATACGCTCCAAGCCTCGGGAAGGATCATATTCTAATGAAGGTTCAGCAGCTCGCCCATCAGGGATTTCTGGAAGTAACACTCAGAACGTCCAGACAAAGCAGAACCACCAAAGTGACTCAGCTGTACAACCGAGGCCTTCTGGACTTCCAGAAGCATTTGAAAATATTATTCTGCATCTACAGAGTATATTCCCAACCTATAGCAGGTACTTGCTTTAATGAGCGTGATGTTCTGCTGAGCAACAGAAGTTCTGAACATCCAGTGATGAAGTACAAAGAGAATGGATTCTGCAGTAGATTGTTCTCCTGAAACTATAATGTTAGTCATTCCCCTCCCTCCCCTGCCATTCAGCGAGAGACTCCTTAAGGGAATAGACCTATAGTGCTGGCTTATGCAGTTTGGGCAGTGAGAACCAGTAACAAATAGTAGTGTTGTCATTTTATTGTTTGGGGCTTCTTTTACAATTAAAGTGATCCCGGCTATTGAGAGGTATTGGAACCAGGTACTTGCTACACTTTGAGAAGTTAGTATCTTTTGAAGGCTCTTCTGTTATGAATCAAACAGGGAAGCTACAGCCTTCTTGAGTACTGTGACTATGCTGATAACAGCCATAGTGTTGCCAATCAGTAATTATGTCATTTGTTTGTTTGTTGCTTCAGTTCAGACTTTACTCACTTCATAAAAGATGTACAAAGAAGAAATGGGAATACATTATCAGGTTTGAGCTCTAATGAAATTCTAAGCAGAGTGACAGAACACATTCTGGACCAGCAAAGTAAGGTACTGTAGTGTACTTCTCTGCAGTGGTACTGTAGGATACTCTGTGACAGAGGAATCTGCAGTTACACAGTCCAGAAAAGAATTCAAAGCTTCCTTTGCTGTCAAAGTCTAAAATACAAACTTGTTTCAAATTCTTTGCCAATACCTGTCTAGGCACCAACTTCAACAGGGAGACCTGTGAAGTCAGCATCTTCCACTGCACCAGCACAGACTGGAACGCGGAGTCGGGAAGTACCTGCGGAAGAAACTGTACCCAGCCCACCCAAGGCAAGAAACACCTCATGTAAAAATCTATCTCAGCTGCAACTGCAGCCCTGGGGAAATGCTGGAGCAACACCTAAATCCAAGTGGAATAAACCAGACTATACAGTAAGTTCTCCACTGTTTCAATGCATGTGAAGTGATTGCCATGTGCTACTTAAAAGGCATGAAATAATGAAAGTATTGCTGAAAAAAAAAAAGACTTGTTCTCTTTGTGTGCAAAAGCTTAAATATACGTAGTTAAAATTAGTAACATCATTAGCTTACTGGAATTTGCTGATTCAGTGTTGCTAGCTTTCAAACAACATTTTATATATAGGTCTCCAGTGATGATCCTTGCACAATATGTCATGATGAGCTAAGCCAAGACTCGTGTGAGCTGCAGTGTGGACATTGTTTTCACAGAGAAGTAAGGATTTTTGTTCTTATTGCTTACATGCAAATGTTTACAAACTCTGTTCATGTGGTTCCACTTCCTATAAGCAACCCTCCCCCCCTTTTCAGTTTCAGTGCTTAAAGAACACCACACTGTTTTCTTTGGCATACACCAAGACTTGCTATAGAGATGGTCTTAAAAATCTAAACCTGAAAACTCTGGCAGTGTAAGTAAAATAATGCGTCAGAGTGAATTTAAGCTTATTCTTCAGAGAATAAATTCAGTAGTTGAGTCACAGATTTAGTTGCAGCATAGTTACAGAAAAGGCTATAAACCCTGCGTTTGCCACCAGTTAGCAGCTGTACGTGTAACTTCATGCAGTAAAAAAGTCAGGATTGTGTTAGAATAACTTGGTATTTCTGTCTCTCACTTTTCCTCATTACTTTATTTGTTTACGTGCTGATTTGGTATTGCAGAACAGGTGCAAATGTAAATTGATCAGCACGGTGTCAGAACTGGAGAACAGTTTTCTGGCTGCTAATTTCAGTAACGCAGAACGTGTTGGAGAAGTGATTACCCATTAGCGGCAATTATTAATTTACTTAAGCTGAACTCTTCATTACCAGACTTTGTTTCCTCAACATCTTCCTGTTCTTGCAGTGTATTAAAACGTGGATTAAGCAACATTCGAGTACCTGCCCTATCTGCCGCATCCATGCTGTGTTACCTGAAGATTTTCCTGAGCTTCCCATGAGGAACAGATACGCTTAAACCTTGTTTTATTTCAACGCGTTATAATAACATGTTAAGCAGCTGCAGAATAACCACCACCATCAGGAACAGAAACATGATGCCTGGAACGAGAGAAAACCCTGGGTTTATTGGAAGCAATAGTAGAACAGACTAATTTGGTATTTAACACTTAACATTAAGCTACAAGACACTGGTCCTGCCGTGGCATCTGCGGAATCAGGTCAGCACACTCCCTCTTTTGCTGGTTGCTGCCTAAATGTACGAAACTGGTATATTTCAGAGGCCAGCAGCACACAAAACTGGGAGGGCTTTTTGACTGCGGGATGTTGAAAAATACTGCATCTACTTTCCTCAAAGGATGGTACATAGTTCCTGTAAAAAAGGGGGCTTTCCTTCAGAGCTCACACCACGCTGAAAATAAATTGTAGTATCAAATAAGACTAGCAGAATTTGGCATAGCAAAGACATTACCTTCCTCTGGCATCAACAGTAACAATTTAACTACAGGATTCAAATCAGGCTTGTTGTGATTGTTATGAATACAGTTCATGTAATTGCAGCTCCTTTCTCTGCATAAATCCATAGCTAATAATTCAAATTGTTTGAATAATGCCTTACATAATATTTTGAAGCAAGAATTTAAGTATTAATATGATTCTGTTTGTGTATCAAGCTGGAATACTGTGGCTCAATTCTTTAATCTCAAAATACGGTTTAAATTTCCCTCATTGCTGAAGAGCTAATTTAAATCAGAATTACAGGATTTTTATTTTTGATGAAACACTGCATCTGTATTCTGTGCATAAGTGTTCATCAACAGAGGGAGGTACAGGATACAAACAGCGGAAAGAATGTTTATCCTAGGGCTTTACAAGTCTGAGCTTGCCAGGGTACCTTCATCACTAGACAAAAAGATGAAGACCAGAGAGTGTACAGCTTAACTCCTCCAAGCAGAATATGACTGTTGTTTGGATACAAGCAGTGTTAAATTGTTAGCTAATTCTAGGGATCATTTGTTCCAAGTGAGTATGTATTCTCTAGCTGAAATTAACTATTCTGTAATTTTTATCAGCATATTAATTGGTACTTGGTTGAAAAATAAAAGTTACTACTGCAGCTGATGTGGGGTTTTTTGTGTAGTATTTTTGCTAAGCCTGAGTTACTGGTGAGTAATCTTCTGTCTCCTAGAGAGCTAAGGAACTTTGCTGCCTGTGCAGCTCTGCATTATCGTACTTACATCCTTTTCATCAGCAGCCATGGAATGATGCGCACACTTCGTCATCTTAGCTTGAGTGCTCAGCCCTCGGGATGCTTTCCTTGAGCAGAAGTGTCCTCAGCAGTGGCAAAACCATTCCCCACGTGCTCTATGGGACAGTGTTCTCTGCCCAGAATATAGTGTGTGTTCCTGCTGGCTGGGGAAACAAGCCTATCGCCTTAGCCCTGAACTGGCATTTACATACACTTGCTTGTTACCAGCCAATCTTATTTTTCCTTCACCTCCAGCACAGACAGGAACTGCTGGTGGTTTTTGATCTAAAGTTCCTTTTCCCTGACTCCTAGATCCTGGAAGGATTTATGTAATTCCCAGAGATAGTTCATTCACACCCTGAAAAAGAAGCCTTAGACCTGAGCATTACTGTTGAGGGAGCAAGGCTGAGCAGGCTGTAGCAGGGCACTGGGGTCTGAGGCAGGATGAAGGCCAGTCCATCTTTCCAACGAACTGTTGATGGTGGGAAGAGATAGTGCTGCTTTGAGCAGCAGGTGGCACTCTTGCAACATGTAGACTCGAGACGCTTTCGTTTTCATAAAATCAGCCTGTATGTACTACAGCGAAGTCTTAACTTCTACTAAATAGCTTCCCCCTCCTCCCCAACACTGGTGTAAACCACAGAAATAATAATTTCAGATGTCTTTCCCTAAAATACAGAACCAGGAATTACATTTTTATGCTTGGCAAGGCTGCTGCATAAAGGTAAAGGAAATAGTTCCAGCAGTTTCCTTAATTCTGTAGTTTCAGGTTGTCATCTTTACACCTGCATTTTACAAACTTGGCCTGCTTCCACCCTACCTAATAGTACATGGAAAATTCACAATTAGAATGAAATTCAAATGCTCTTAACTTCGAACATCAGTCTAGAACCTGTTTCAGCAATACTTGTTGAAATAGTTTTCCTATATACTTCCTAAGATGTACCAAGACTTTAATATATTTACCTTACCTTCTGCCTTTCCTGGCATTTACATTTATACTTTAGTGACAATATTAACCCACCTCATTACAAAGTGACCGTCTCTCTTGGAACAGTTACTCATATGATGACAAGTTGTGTGCTAAACACACAATGGGCCCCAGTGGGTAAGTTTTTAATGGCATTTTCCCACCATCAGCACAGGCTGAGGTACAGGTACTGATGGCACAGGCAATTCAGTGGTACTGTTTGTCACATGACAGAGTTTTTCACATCAAACCTGAGCTGGAGAAAGGGGAAGATGGTATGATGCAAAGACTAAGTATATTCTCAAACTAACAACTTCTGACTGATCACCTTTTCCAGTGCTGTTTTGCACAAATCACAAAGATACAGCAACCCCGGGAAAAACCACACACAAAAGTGTTCAGTTCTAAACATTCCTCCAACAGACTCCTTCCCATTCCCAACTTGACCAAACCACAGTTAGAGCAATTTCACATCATTTCATAGCACCTATTTCACATTAATCTTGCGATATTCATCCCACGCCACCACCTTGCAGTGTTGTAGCACCATTTATTATGCCTTCAAAGAAGCTAGTCAGGATTATATTACAAGTCCCATACCCTCCCCCAATATATATACATCATGTATAGCAGGACTTCGTAGTTTAAGAGGTCTTTTAAAGGACTGTGGAAGTAGTATTACAAAATGAACTAAGGAGAAAAACTTACATATTTCTCCAAGTTGTAGAAATACACAGAATCATTCTTTCAAGATTTGTCCAAGAGAAAAATAGGAACACAGGGTTGTTGCAAGTCAGAAAGGTACCCGATGTGGCGCTCTCAACAGATAGATCCATGTAGGCTAGTGCAAGGCAGGCAAAGCCTTAGCAAGCTTTATAGAGAACTGAAAGCACAAGAACCGTGATCAGGGACAGGGAAGTGGTGTGCTTTCAGTTAAAATAAGATAAAATTTCACTTTGCCTTTTTAGAGTTTTGTCCTTTTCCAGTAAATCCTTAAGTGATTCTTCTCTGGCTGTTTACATCCTGCAGAGCTTCAGCGGGAAGTTCTCTGTGATGAGATGGTCATTGTGCAGAAGGACAACAATGTTAACTTCAAACTCTAGAAGGGAGAAAAAACCCAAACAAAGAGTTCCCTATGAATCTGAACGGCAGCAGTAGGGTGAGAGGCAGGCAGTTCTTGCTCTCTGATGCAGCGCTTCACAGGGCTTTTCCAAACCATTCCAATAACCTGGATTTTCCTGTGGCAGGGATGAACACGGTACTCCAGGCAGAACCCTACGACAGTATTTCCAGACCTTGGCACACTCCTGGAGAACCTTAACTCTTTCTGACCTTTGGGATTCCTCTGGATTCATTGCCATATCACTGAAAAATTATGACACGCCATCTTCTGGACAACAGGCAGGGTTCAGACATCTAAGATTAAAATGTTTGGGGAAAGACACTTTGCACCAATATGTACTGTTAAAAAGCATGTAAGCGGAAGAGTTAGGGACCAGACTGCTCCCCTGCTGTCAGTCTGTAACACAGCCTTGGAATATTGCATTATGTATGGACTCGTGAACACCAAAGTCCAATATACCTGCAAACTATGAAAAAAATCTTCAAAAGAAAATCTACTCTTTAGATACTGCATTGTGTTGCTCAAAAGCAAAATCAGTACCAGATCTGTAAGCAATCCTAGAGGGAGATAGAATACAAAGTCTGGTGGAGTTAATAAATGAAGGGAACCAGAGATGATAATAAACTGTAAGAATTACCTTTTTATAGAATCTTTATAACTATGTTAAGATTGTTCTTATAAATAAGAGCGGATACTACACTAACAGTAGCCACTTGTCACTACAAGTAGTAACAAGTAGTAACTCAATAGCTAGAAATGGCAAAAAGTAGAGAAGAATATTATTTTGGGGAAAGTTACACGTCAGGTGCAAACAGGTAGGCAAAGCTGAAAAACTAGTTGTGCACGCTTGTCCAAGACATACAGCAGAAACGTAAGAGGCATTAGTTGGGAAGGATCTTAAAAGGCAGGGACTTGTGGCTTCAATCTGATACAGTAAGATAAAGAAAAAAAATAAATAAAGCAATTGACAATCTACCAATAGATTCCAGCGGGACAAAGGGAAGAAAAACAGGCTAGCAAAGAGAATTTTTGCAGTAATTATTTAGACAACTGAGGAAAATCCTAAATTTCAGGTGTTTTTAAGGAAACTGTTGGATTTTGGCAACAATAAGCAGGAAGAAGCAGCTGGTGTAGATCAAGAAAAGCAAAGTCACATACAGCCTAACTGTGCTACTTCTACTTATGTGCTTGTGCAGCAGGAGAAAGAAACAAAACGGAGAGTGAATGGAAAGAGTGGTTCTTGCTGGCGATGAAAAGGAAGAAAGGATCATTTTGGCATTTTATTCTTGGAATATTACTCAAGTGTTTAATTACATGTAATTTTTTGGCAGAAAATAAAATTACCTGCCATTACACTGTTTCTCCTGTACCTTTACCATGTAATTGTGTTAGTCAGAAGTAACTTGATAGTCACACAGCTGTTTTTAGTTAAAGTATTTGGGCTGTATTTTCTCAATCTGTATGACATACAGCAGACTGCAGTCCTGTCCAGGAAACCTCTACAGGGAAACAGATGCATGTCCTTGGTTCTTCTTGCAGTGCTGTTGGCAATTTATCCCATTACCTGCCAGAAGCTTCAGTGAAACTAGAGACTTATCTTAGATGAAAGACGCCAGCACAGCAGACAGTCCTACACACTTACCAACTTTGAAGTTTGTTGTTTCCAGGGTGGGGCAGGTGAACAACCTGGGAAACACCATGTATATTGGAATTTGTAGGCCCCTGCAGACATCCCCATCAGCAATCTGAATATTCTGTATCTCTGTGGCATCTCTGGCGTAACCTTCCGCACACCCTGGTGAAAGCGGAGAATTCAGAGGGAGAGGAGGGAAAGGGAAAGAGAGAAGACAGTGGCCAAAATATAACACAAAGATAAGCCAGGGCTGGGGGGAGGTATGCGTGGGCAAAGCATTTTGTCCTTTGACCTGTGTGTTTTCACATAAGCACCCTGAGTTAAGGATTACAGAGGTTACATAAATTAATATTTGGGCTGTTCCACATAGAGTGCAAACCAATTTTTTTGCAAGTTTTTTTTTTTTTAAATATGGCTTTTGACAATCTTTTGCATGTAAGCTGAAAGAGTGCAAGTGGTAATTAATCACTGCAGTCTGTACCCGTTCTGCTTGCAGAGAAACTTACCACAAGTTTCCACACGTACTAACTGCAGCTCAATACTCTTGACCGCAGCCTCGGCGTTCTCCACTACCAGCTCCCCTGTTAGAGGCTGAGTAATGATACAGTTTGTAGAACTGAGGTGACCTCTGATGAGAAATTTTGGAAGTGAAGCTCTCTGAAAAGATTAGGGAAAAAATAAAGACAGACGCAACTGTAAGAGCAGACTAAAAAAACAAAAACAAATAAGCAACCCCAATCAGAAACAAAACAAGCAGAACAAAACCAAACAAACGAAACTCAACCAACCAACGAAAACACAAAAAAAAAAAACCCAACACACCCCACAAAACAACCTTACAGAAAGCGTTAAAAGGAAATCCCCAAAAGCTGTAAAGTTAGGAATTCAAAAGTTCAGAAATACCTCAAGTAACTTAAATAATATCACCTTTTAAAAACACATCCTTACAGAGATGCATTAAGGTATCTCTTACTACCCTCGCCCAACATGCTCCCACCCTATTCATTCCATCCACAGCAGCATTTTTCCTGGGATGAACTGACAAAACATGGCTATTACAGTTAACCCAGAAGTCGAGAACCACATGGTGAAGGAGGTAAGCTGACAGGAACTAATGGGATGGTCAAGTTACATCAGCTGGCAATGCCCTAGGGAACTGCATTCTGGTCCCATTTTGTTACAGATCACATTATAGTCTAGCCTTTCTGGGATTTTCCCACCTTGGGACTCATGGCCGCTACTGGGAGGGAAGACAGGCATTTTAAAAATCTTTGTTTAGGTCAAGATGTAGCATACTGCTTATGTTCCAAGACACCAACTAAGGACAATTAATAAAGGGTTTAATTTGAATACAGGATGACATAAACTTTTAAATTTTTCTTAACAGCAAGCACATTTCCTACTTTTTATGTAAGAAGCAGTAAGAATAGCTGATCAAGGATGACAATCTATACATCAGTTTCCATAAAAGACCAAAGCTGGGGTTTTGCTCCCCCTGCCCTCCCTTTTTTCAGGCCAGCAGGCATCACAGATACTCTCTGCCAGCAGAGAGCCTCATATGCCAGAAGCTCCAGTTACATTTCAAGTTCTGGCAGGAGGCATACTGAAACAGTCAAGTTTTCTACCCACATTTTCAGCTCACATCTTCACCATCCAGCTTTCTTTAGACTCCTTTAGCATCCTGCTCTAACACTGCCCTTCTTTTACAAGCTTTATTCTTCTCTCTCTCCTTAATTTTTTGTTATTGACATCTTTCATGTCAGCCCCTACCTTCCAACCATCTGTTCACACTTGCTTGTGGCATCAGATTTCCTTCACATGTAACTGATTCTCCTTTCTCTCAAAACAACTCTCTGGTCGCAAACTTTTTTTCTCCCAATGTGTTTGTTTTGCTTCTTATTCCTGGCTCCCAGTAGAAATGGCAGAAAACCTCTCCTTAGCTATTGTTTAGACTTCCACTCAAGATACCCAACACCTCTGCAGAATTTAGCTGTTCTACTTGTATCTTTGGGAGAAAAATAGAAAGAGCAATTTTCATCTGTTTAGTAAATGTGACCTCACTTTGGTAGGCGTTTTCTCTTAACTTACATAACAGAAGTTACATTCCTGACAAAAACATACTATGAAACATTGAGTCCTAATAACATATTAGTAAAATGCTTTTTTATTTTATGATCCCTTGGAGGTTCTTCTCATCACCACTACTGGTAAGCAGAGTTGCTTCCCTGCTTCACAGGAACATCATACAGCTATCCAGCCCCTGAAGTACAGTCTTCAGGAACCTAAGAGAGCTAAAAGGAACTTGCAGAATGAGAACCCGAGGCCTTTTTCCTCAATCCTAGTCTATGAGACTTGTGGGGTTTTTTAAAGTTGTACTCCCCCTGGAGCCTTACTAGTTTGTCAGTACTGTTCATATTTTAGTCCTAGCTCTCACAGGCCCTATCATTCATTTACACTCTACTTCATCCCCCCCCCCCCCCCCCCAAATGAGAATCAAAAACATACAAATCTATCCTGGCTTTTCATCTAACCTCTTTGTTCTTTGACTGGCTACTATAAACCTCATAATCACTTTTCTAGTAGTCTACCAGAAATTACAATTTAGTCAGTCTCCAGACAAGGAAAGAATTGAAATCTTCGTATTTTAAACATACCAAAACAGTGACTTTTTCTACCTGTCCACCAGGTAGTCACTTCAGACCCATACATTTTTCTGAGATGGAGCTTTAGATAGCTCCAAAATTAAATACCAAGATCTGATGGATCAGAGATGTCAGAAGTTTTATAACCTCCTTCTGTAGTTAAATACTTGAAACAGAGAAAGGCACGGGGTCTGCTATTAACAGACAGAACCTTCTCATGATGTATACCACCAAGTCTTTGCTAAGCCCGTGAATAGAGTATCAAGACACAGAAGACAAAGAAGAAACAGAAAATAATTTATAAGGAAACACAGTTCATAGGAAGAGCAAAGTGCTGAGAGTTTAGTGTTTAGCAGTAGTCTCGAAATTAATTTAACTACCAATAATAGTTGTTACATCCTTATATTTGGAAAAAACATGTGCTTTCAGTGTGCAGTAGTCTCCAGAGACATGAAAGGCTTCTGGATACAGTCTGTTTATCCTCTAACTCAGCTGGACTTACAGTTCAGCCATAACAGCTGGTGGTTTTCTAGAATCACCTCCTCCACACTCAAGAATGGTATATTCCAACATGCAGAAAGTCAAGCAAGGGTAGGAAGAGACCTGCATGGATGAACAAGGTGCTACTGATTTAAAAAAAAAAAACAAAAAAAATATATATATAAAAAGGAAGTATACAGAAGATGGAAGTAGGGTCAAGTGACTTAGGAGGAACATAAAAACTGACTGTGCAGGAATGGTTTTGGGAAAGCCAAAGCTCACCTGGAGCTGAGAGACATGAAAGGCAACAAAAAGGGGCATCTAGAAGTCTACCAGCTACAAAAGGAAAATGAGGGTAAATGTCAGCCTGCTACTGAATATAGCATGGGACCTAGTGACAAAAGACATGAAAAGAGGCAAAAGTACTTAATGTCTTCTCTGCCTCGAACTTTACTGATCGAATTTGTCTTCAGGAACCCCAGGCGCCTGCAGCCACAAGGGAAAAGTCTGGAGCAAGGAAAAATCTGGAAGAGCAGCAGTCAGAGAAGCACTTAGACTGGATGTACAGAAGTCCTTGGGGCCTGATGGGACACACCCACGAGTGCTGAGGAAGCTGACTGAAGTCACCATGAGGCCAATCTTGATTATGTTTGAAAGGCTGTCATGACCAAGAAGGTTCCCCAAGAATGGAAGATAAGTCAATGTCACTCTTATCTTTAGTTAGGAAGATCTGAGGGACTATACGCTTGTCAGCCTTGCTTCAATCTCTGGGAAAGTGATGGAACAAATAACCCCAGAAGCCATTTCCAAACATATAAAGGACAAGAAAGTGATTGGAAGCAGTCATCACAGATTTATGAAAACAAAATCCTGCTAAACCAACCCAAGAGCCTTCTGCGATGAAATGACTAGCCTGATGGACGAGCAGAGAGCAGGGGATACTGTTTACATTGGCTTAGGTGCTGTCTTTGATACTGTTTCTCCTAACAGCCACACCGACCAGCTGGCGAGTACAGACTAGATGTACAGATGAGACACCGAGGTAGACTGAGAAAGGCTTGAACTGCTGTACTCAAAGGTCTATGACCAGAAGCACAAAGTCCAACTGAAGGTCGGACACTAGTCATGTACACCAGTAATTGGGATGAGTATTGGGACCATCTTTACATCTTCAGCAGTGACTTGAATGATGGGACAGAGTGCATCCTCAGCAAGTCTGCAGATAATACAAAAATGGAAGGAGTGGCTGGTGAATCAGATAGTGGCCCTTCACAGAGACATTAACAGTCTGGACAAATAGGCCTACAGCACCCTGAGCTGCATTACAGTGTGTTGCCAACAGGCTGAGGGAGGTAAGTCTCCCCATCTCTTCAGCACTGGCGAGACAAAACTGGGTAGAGCATGTCCAATTCAGGACTTCCCAGTACAAGAAACAGAATTACTGAAGAAAGTCCAGCCTTCGCTGGATTTGTCCATGAGTATAGTTAAGAGCATGTGACATACAAGAAGAGGCTGAGAGCTGGGACTGTTCACCCTGCAGAATAGAAGACTCGGGGAAATGTTATCAATATATATAAATACCTGACAGGAAAGAGTAAAGAAGATGGAGTCAGACTTCTCTCAGTGGTATCTAGCAAAAAGACAAGAAGCTATGGGAACACATCAAAATAAAAGAAAATTACTGATAATTTTTTATTTATTTTTTTAATCCTGTGAGGTTGGTCAAACGCTGTAATATTGACAAGTGGTCGCGAGTCTCTATTCTTTGAGATAACTTGATTGAAAACTTGACTACACGTGGCCCTGAACAACCTGCTCTAGATGACTGCTCTGAGAACAGCAGATGAACTAACCAATCTCCAGAAGTCCCTTCCACACACAGTGATTCTGTGAATATGTAGAATAAAGTCAACAGTAAAATGAAACCACCGAACAGATGATTTAGAGGTCTGTTTCGAGAAACACGTCGAAAAATAGGTCTAAATTCCGACGTCTGGGACTAACACAAGTTGGGGATGCAGAAGGGAGGCCTAAAGCAGGAAAGCAGTCTTAGTAACAAGAAGAACAAAACAGGAAAATCTGGAAAAATAGAACACACGTTTCAGTGGACAAACAAAAGCCCATGTTCAGAAAGCTAACTGACCAGGACAGCTACTACTGTTCATACAGGCTTCTCAGCGCCACATGGGGCTGTAAAAAAGACATAACCAAGGATCAAAATATATATTTTTAAATGATCTTGACTACACAAGGTATAGAATGTTTTCCCTCACTTCACTGCCATCTTTCACTCAAAAGTGATAAAAATGTTTAACCACTACTGAACAAAGTTCCACATTAACATTAGTCACCACTACCACAAGAGATCAGGCAGAATCAGGTAATTGCTTACAAAAGTAAAAAATAAGGGAAAAACAAACAAACAAACCAACCTGACTGTATTACCTGATTTAATTGTTCCTCACTTGTTCTCACTCAAAATCACGCAAGCATTACATTTACCATAAAATAAGAAACCCCTTACCTCTTTAACGTTTTGCAAAGTTTCAGGAGTAATTGTGAAGTCTACTGGGCTTGGCATCAGTTTGGCTTTCTGTGACTACAAATAATGAGAGTTACACTGTAAACTATGATTTACAAAACACATAGAGAATACTAAAAAAAGACAACAAAGTTCAGCAACTGTTGGATGCGTTAGTTTTCAGGATTGTCTTCATACTGAGAGGATGCATCTATGTAATAAAACCCCCTAAGATTTTCATGACTTTATTATTAAATAACATTATGATATTGCCTAAATACAAGTCACAGTGCATCACAAACTTTAAACTGTAGAAACAGAACTGTGTCAAACTGTGCTTACTTTGTGTTTGCCATTGCAATAAACCACAACAAGCTCTCTATTTTTAAGTTTTTGGCATGAGCTCTACCTGAGCTGAAACAAAACAAAACAACAAACAAAAGGAAATCAAAACCAAAATGTGTGGTTGACTACTGTAAGCCACCTGGAAAAGAAGAAATAAACTACCTATCTGAAGCATACTGTATAGAAAAAAGCCGAACTTCACATTTCTGTATTTACAAATAATTACATTCTGTGTCACTTGCAGTGTTTCATTTCATTATTAATACTTAGTAAATCTGAGAGGAGAGAGGGGAAGATTATAAATAAGCTTGCTCCATTGCTTCAAATATGTTTTATAAACTCCCCCTCCCTCTTGTTATCTCTGATCACTGAACTCTTTCTGCTGTCCTTTCAACGACAGCTCAGGTCTCCTAAGCCATCTCCATGCTACTAGGAGATCCTCAGCGGACAGAATCTAGCGTAGCACTGATTTAAAGGGCTTAGTATTCCAGCTTCTTTAACTGTAGAACAATCAAAACTTGGTCCAGGTTAGCTTTCCACACTGGAAAAGCAATTTGGGGGGCATGTTATTATAGCTCTTCAGTATCTATTGACACTATCATTGAAAACCAAGAAGTCGAGTCTTTCCATAAGTGACTGAACGGGCCCTGAGTGAGCTCTGCTGAGATGGCAGCCTGTACTCTGCAGCAGGAAGGCAAGCTTCACTTACCACTCACCAACCTCTCTCTCCATCCTTATCTCAATGAGGTACACTGTCTTTTCCCTATGTATTTAGAACAAGTGGTCAGTGCAGCATCAATTATGAGATGTATGTAACTGGGAGCTGGCAAAGCACACCACCACCCAGGGGCTTAACTTGAACACTAAGTTAGGATCTACCCTCACTGCTTAAGAATTCAAAATAGCTTCTGCTGCCCAGCTGCAAGATGGAAGATGTTAGCAAAAGACTGTCTGTATTTTCACATAAATGACAACTTCTGGCGAAGAATAAGGTTAAGGGAAATAGTACACTGAGCACTGGCAGTGAGAATTATATGTTCAGTAAAACCTCATTAATTCACTCTGACTGAGAGAGTCATGATTTACTGACTTGTGATCTAAGAAATGCTGTAGTGGGAACAAGAAAGAGAATGAGGAAACTACATAATATGCAATTTCTTCACTATTTTGACAAGTGTAGCTTACTTGTAATAACAGGCTAATAAAATGTGGCATAATGTATTTTAGAAAATAATGACATCTTACCAACAGGAAACATCTTTATAGCACCTAACTAAATCTTTAAAAAAGCTACTCTAGAACTAAAATTACATATTTTGACCATTACTCATAACTAGACAAAAGAGTCTAATACTTTACTGTCCTGTTAAGAGTTCAAAGAAATGATAAAAACAGTATGTTCTAGCAAGTTGTGGGTGGAAAAAGAGATACTTAATTAGGCCTGCACAGTCTGTACTGACACCAGATGCTCTGGACATGGGTACAAGTCAATGTAAACTAAAAACCAATCTGACATAGGAACTTCAAGCAAAAAGCAGCAAAGCATTTCTTGTGAGACAGTCAAATTGCATCCCAAAATGATACCTCCATAGGAGGAAGGCTGTCTCCATGTTGCTAACCACAGGATGTGGATATTTGTTAACCTAGTTATCTTAGCATAATGCCGACCATACATAGAGTTACTTAACAGCAAAGGTGATTAAGCTGACAAGCTTCTTATTTCTAACTTGACGCAGTCCAACCTTCAGTACTTTGAGTCAGGGCTCTCAAAACATAATTAGTCATCTGAAGAATAGAAATCAGATATTTTCATCAACAAACTCCCATTTGTAGGACAGGCACTGTGGGTGCCTAGAACCTTGGTCTAAGAAATGCTTAGATAATCTGAAACAGTGTTAAGAAGAACGTCATAATATTTATCTAACCACACCATTGTTTCAGAACTGAAACAACGAATAACAGAATAAACTCAGGGCAGTAAAAAAACCACATTATAATCCAAATCCTCTTTGTACTGTTTTCTTTAAACGGAAAGAGATACACGTTATTTTAATCAGAAGCAACTCACACCCCAGCTCTTCTAGATGTTTTTGTTTTGAGGCTGGCTTCCTCTACACATACGTATCCCATGTGTTGCTATTACAAATTAAATGGTTTTAATTTAGTCTTCTAACCTTACTGACAAAGTTCACTTAAAGTGGGGGGGGGGAACAGTAAATTAAACAATCTCACTTTGTATAGTTAATGCAAACCACACTTACCAGTGAATGGACAATGAATTCACAAGTTTTAGTTAGGTCTTTTGCCAGCAGAGAACGTCGCATATCACACCGCAGGGTATACTGGAAAGAACAGGATGGCAGAGAAAAAGAAGAGAGCCTTAGTTAAGATTTCCTTTATCTTAGCTTTTCATCAGTTTATTGAATATGTGGAAAATGTTACTGTTATTAATATTTAGGGCATCTTTAAAACAGATTAGTAGGCAATGTACCCTCCAGTGATAAGGAGAGGTGAAAGAGATAAGGGGTATATGATGATTTTAGCTGATTTTTCTTTGTGTTTACAGTCCCATAGTAATCTGCAAATGCTTTCCATATCTTCTGTGTATGAGACTGGGAGACTAATGCACTGTCAGAGAGTAGTATTCTTGTATGGCTTCAACATTCAAATTACGTTCCATTAAGAATGATTACGGTATTACTTTTCATCATTATCGATAAGACATATTCACAGCCCCTATAATTTTATATTTATTGTAAGATTTAATTTAACAGTGGTAACAGTTAACGTGTATATTTAACAAGGAACGGTCTTTATATAGTTGAACTTAAACGCAGCATGCAGTAAAGTCAGGCAAAAAAAGTTAATTTTGCTGTTCACTGTTCAAAAACTTGTTGCCAATTTCCTCCCCTTTCTTCCCTAAAAAGGCAGCCATAAACAACCGACTGAAAAACAATATGATGCAGTAATCATACACTTCAGCATCTATAACACAGCCTTCTAATGTTCTTACGAGATAGGGAATTTGTTGGGGTGGGATTTTTTGTTTCTTTGGTTTGGTTTTAATTCCTTCTTTACAGATGAAGAAGTGGAAAAACCAGGTGCGCTCGGTCTAGGGACTCAGCTTCCTCGTTTTTAGTTCATGGTGCCCCTCTGCACATGACCTGAGTATGTTTGCAAGAATGAGACCAGGGGGAGTGTATCTCTTTCCCCATCACAGTCTATGGTTTCCACTGAAGCTGATAACTGTTGAACAAGCTTTCTGTTATTGCACTTCACTCAAACCAAGAAACACAGTGCAATGAGGCAGCAGGACCACACAGGCCTTGCAATTTGGCCCACAGCCTCCCTATCAGTGTCTAATTAGAAGGTCTCTGCATGAGAACAGGGACTTGAATCTTGATATTGAACCCCTAGCTAACATACCAACACCCAGATCAAGAAACAGAGGCTTGCTTTCAAATGCACAGAACTTGCACAGAAGTCTAAGAAGTGTTTCTTAAACCGCATCTCAGCACTACGCTTTGCTCTTCAGGAGAGCAGACTCCCAAAAGCTGGCTGAAATCTAATGATTAACCTTTTAATTACATTTTATGCCCAGCCTGTAAAAGAGAAGCTACACAGATGAGAGAGGGAATGACAAAAATAAAACAAATATTCACCATTAAAGTATACCTTAAAACAACTGATATTGATCACAGGCAAGTTACCTGGATTATGGAAAGCAACTCAACCAGTTTTGCACCATTTTTGATATATCTACCACAAACAACAGATGTTACATTAGGAAGAAAGCCAGGACTGAAACACAATAGGGGAAACACTTATAAAAACAGCTGACTGTAGACTAAAAACAAGGAAATTTTTCTTTTAGTTACTTCTGATAGGCTAGGAGGTAGGGTTTTTTTGGTGGGTTTTTGGTTTGTTGGAATTTTTATTTTTTTTTTAGTCCCAAACTATAAGACTTTCAGTTCAGATAAATATCTAATAGTTTTATACTTTGTCATTGAATCCAATACTCTTACCAGTAAGCTACAAATGTGAGGAAAAGAAAAAAAAAACAGAAGCTTTACAACTCAGTGACTCTTCATCAGCACTGGTCTGAAAATGTCTGCATTTAGTGGCTTCTTGAACCATTTGCCTTGAAGAAAAAAAATAAAACCAAACCAACAACCAACCAAAAAACACTCCTCAGTAGGAAAAAGCATTGTCAGACACAATATTTACATTCAAAAGATGGCTTAAGAAAGACTTTTCCCTCAAAGAAAAAAAAAAAACAAACCAACAAAACAAAACACCACACTCAAAACAAACCCATCTACAGTAAGACAATTTTCAACCACAAAAGGTCAATTTTCAAAACGGTGTTTCCTCAAGATTCTGTTACAAGCATGTAGTACACAACAGATTTCGACAGGAAATGTTACTCATCTCCACAGGAAAGCAAACAATTCATGGTTTTGAAGATGCTATAAGCTCTCAACACTTTGAGACTTCATTATGAAATGATACAGCTACGCTTCTTTGGAACAGAAGGATACTGTGGTGTAGTCTTTTTTCATGAAGGGAACGGATGTAATGGTCTACAACGTAAGGAGGGATCACATATATGTTACAGTAGTTCTGACAAGGTATTTCAGGCAAGACGTGTTGTTACTGCTCTGTTTATGCCGTCATTCCTTAAGGATTTACTCTATATGGAAGGCCTGAAACAGCAGGTGGTGGAAAGACTTCCTCTAGTTAGAGAATGCTTCTCACAATGAATGCAAGAAGACAGACTCTGAACACTCTGTTCCTGTAGGATTTATCTCTGTTTCTTAACATCAATCTAGTAAGTCAGTACACAATTTTTAATATTTATTATTAGCAGTAGTTGGTTATCTACTATGCTAACCTGGTACCAGTGAGACTTTGTTAACAGTACACACACTTGCATCTGGGTATGTACTAGTATATAGATTATCTACAAAATTTAAGTGCAACTTATTTCACAAAAAAAACAGAACACCACCAAAACATTATCCTGTGAGAGAACTGTGCAAGATTTAGTAAGTATGGCAAATACATTTTATCCTTCCTCAAGCCAAAGACCCTCTTTCCAACATGCTTTTAATTCTTTCTTGTATGTTATAACTGATCAGTTTCATTATCATAAACTGTTTCAAATTAAATGCTTACCTTTGCTGGAAAAGAAAAGGGAACAGACATGACAGTAATTTTTTTTTAAAACAACATTATACTGATGGGATTATGACATTTCAGAATGGTTCCTTTGCTAAATTTAAGAAGTGTCACCACCTGTGGTAAGTGTTTACTCCTAGAAACTAGAACTGAAAAAATGCAACAAGAAACTACCGACAAACAAGTACCTAAAAGGCTGACATATATAACTTAAGATTAAAAATCACGATACATCTTGAAACTATACCAGAACAATGCTACATTAATAAAGGGAAGATTAAAAGCTACTTACTTCAAATGATCTCTTTCTGCTCATTCTTCAAATTGAGAAAAGAAAACATATTGCACTATGAAAATAAAATGTTATCCACTGCTTCCATGGAATAAGAGATGCTTTAGAATACATTCTGCAGATAACAAAATTTCAGATTTTCTTTAGATATGATTACCTTACCTGAATATTAACAAAGACACCATGGTATGTCTCATACAGGACTTTGTTCCCCTTCACATGCAATGGAAATTCAAATGGAATTTCTGTCTTGCCACTGGGAAGTTTCCCTGGTTTTACCATTTCAATAGTGCTGTTAATTATTTGAATAGGCTGTAGAGATACATATAGAGAGGGTGAGGTTGAAGCAGAGTGATAGCCCCATCATTTCAAGAATGAACAGCATCCACTAAACTCTAATATACTTCCTGAATTTCCAAAAACTCAGCTACTCCTCTACAGTCTTACAATGAAAAGAAATGCTGAGAATGCTTTCCTTGAGAAAACAATGTATCATCTATTTTATGGCTGTACTGTACCAATGAGCAAACATATTTAGAGAGCTAAACAACAGAGTCTCAAGCACTGCGGAAAGTGGAATTACATTTTGAAATTATGACCCTTAATAGTAGCAGCAGGAGTCTCAGAGTATGTGTGCCAGTTGAGCCCTGAGCCTTTCACTCCTACCTTCTCCCCAGCCCTTCCCCACCCTACAGATCTACACTGAGGGCTACTCTCTCACTGGAACAATGGTTAACTATGATTCAACTGGGGAAGTCTGCTCGTAGATTACAATTCTTTTCTCTCTGAAGTATTGCTATTATTTTCCCTCTACTAGACAGGAATAAGAAGATCCACTGATTCTGTTTTCTAGTTTGCAATCACAGACAGGACAATTATTTATACAGTAAGCAAATTAACTATGATACCAATGAAGATCTTCAAGGCCGTGCACTAAGGCTCTAACTTAAGCAAATTGTTTTGCAAATGTAACCATACTTCCTCCATACAGAGCCATCCTTGCTTCAATCAGTATAGCCACATTTGTGTGGAGCCTGAGATAACTTGCAGTGCTAGATTCCAAACCCCACACTTCCAAACCTAGAGAGAAGCAGAGGCTTTCCAGGAGCTCTGCAGTCAAAGAGTATGTGCACAGCCTCATATTCCACAGAAAAATCTGTGCAGGTCCTGTATCACATCCAGTAACACCTAACCTCAGTGGCCTCTGCAGAAACTATTGCAATAGTGACTTCTCTGGCACATAAGTCCAACTACACTCAGACACTTTAAAAAAAAATAATTAAAAAATAAAAATATATAAATAAAAAACACACACTTTATTATTATTTTTCTTTAAATCATGGGCCTTCAATGCATCATCCAGTAACCATACTATCTATGTTACTGTATTTCATCCCTAAAGAAAACTCTCCAATTAGTACAAGTTCATCTCTCAAAACTTCATCATTGCTACATAATACTAAGCATTTATCTGCTTTCTGTAATTTACATACGTACTACCTAAGAATCATTAAGGAAAAATTTGAGTAAAAGAGATAATGGTTTTGTGATAAAAATATTAACCTGCACAGGTCTTACCTTGACAGAGTTATAAAATGCTTCAAACACACCCACACTTTTGGCACTGAGCTGCAGATTTACTGATCCTTCCATTGTTAAGGAGATACCTTGGTGCTGGACTGTGTCCTTACTTGTTATGACCACAACTCCAGAAAGAACTTCCTAATAGGAGAAAAGACAACATAAAACATTTGTTTAAATAATACAGCTGTTACTTAGTGTGCTAACCCATTTTCAAACTCATAAAAGTGTTCCAAGAGAACAGCCTAACCTTGTCAGAAAAGACAAATACTGATAATGAAAGCAATATGAGGAAGATATTTCTGTGCTCATAGTTTGTTTTCTTTAAAAATATGCTCTTTCTTCTTACAGAAGCACTAATCTGAGCTTCAATCTCTCTCCAAGGTGTCAAGATCTTCCTCTCCAGGAAGATGAAAAATATCCTCCTACACAACTATTGGATCAGCTGGTAAAGGGCAAGTACCACTGCACATGTTAGAATGAAATTTTTACATGAAGAGTGGGATGGTCAGTCATGGGAGACAGAAGAGAAGGCATAACTGTAAAAGTGATGGCCAAGCTGAGGATAAGACTCACCTCAAGAGTGGAGTAGAAGAGATTTTAAATAAATATATAAATAGTTGTTCTGTTACACAAGCAAATTTCACGCTACATGGGAAGTAGTTTAAAAGTGTATTTGAATCAAAGGCACAAGTTGTATGACTCATGAGATGCATCACTTATCCCATTAAGAATGTTTTGTCTACAAAATTGTATTTGGACAAGAACACTGAATCTTGGAAGTATCAACTTAGAAGTTCTAACACTGAAAAAACCCCAAAAAATTAACTGCAGGAGAGCAACACATAGATCATTTTACATACCCCACAGTTTATCCTTCCCCTCTCCTACAACAGAGAATCCACTCCAATCCAGAGTTCCACGTCAAACATTCACACACATCTGGAAATAGCAAGTGATTTGAGAACCTGAAGAAAGTTTCTTGGGGCTAACCTTCTCTTCTGCTCAACGGTAATGCTCTCTGTGTCTTCACCAGGCTTGCAAGCTAGACACCAAGCTACAGATCATTCCAACCAAAGGATAATTCAGACGGCCCACTCTACGCTCGACCAGTTAAAACCAGTCTAGTTATGTACATCTCTGACAGACGCTGTTTGAATGTTGCCAGCCTTTTGTCTTTACTAGTGGTACAGGATGGCAATATAGAAAATGGGTCAAGCGGTTTAAAGCGGAACAGGACAGCAGAACATCAAGCATCACAATGAAGGCTGACATGCTGCAAGTCTGAAAAGAGGACCTGCAGCAATTGGGAAATGCCAGAACAGGAGGCACAAGCACAAAAGGACAGTGAAGAAAAGCTGACCTAAATACTGTACTGCTTTGCTAACAGGCTTTAATTAGTACAAGCAATTAGGTTATTGCTTTGAAAAATTAGTACAGCTGAACTATAAGAAGCAAGGACAATCCTGAACATATGAACTGCTTTAATAAATGAGAACAGTCTCCCACCACACAGAGACAACCTATTCCAGAGCTAATGCCTACATACTTTCACACAATAAAGGTGTTTATATTTGGGGCAGAAAGGAGAAGAACGACTTGAAGTTAAACATGAATTTTTCTTATAACATTCAGTGTCTCTTGAGAAATTAAAACACCACCTCAAAACCACAGTTGAACAAAAACCTTCAAAGGTCACTAGTGTGAGGGAAAGGGAAGTACCATGAAAAAGATACCATAATATTTACGTAAACTGTTTATATGCAATCAGATTGTATTTGTTTGATGTGGAGGGGGGAAGTTGTCTATGTCTTTTCCGGAGAAGAGCTACTTTCTCCTTTTCTGTGTAAAACCAGCATCCCCTCTAAATACAAAAATGTCAGCATACTTGTCCTCATAAAAAGTACGAGTTTAAGAACATCAGCTTACCAAGATGTTCAAATACACCTAGCACATAATTTATAAGGAAACTTTACTTTTGCAAACATTTATGACTTGTAAAAGTTACGTGGCATCACTTAATACTAAGTTAGTACTATTTTCAAGCCATATCAAAAGAAGTTCATTTACCTTTAACACTACAAAACTAAAGGGGTGGAGAAAACCACCCCTAGAATTAATCCCCATATAATACAATGTAGCAACTTACAATCAGTTGCTCTTACTAAGTTTTACCTTGTCCCTTACTAGGAACACCTCATGGCATCACCATGTGATGACAAAACATCAAGATGGCAATAAGCTAATACAGTTCTACACAGAATTGCACTTCTAAACAGAGTCTCCATCCAGAGGAAGGCCAGTCAGTGCATTATGTGAACAGACAAAAAGACAAGGTACATACGCTTAACTGCAAACAAAACATTCTTGTGAGAAGACTGTCTCAGGTTAATGATCCCAAACAAGCTTTTCAGCTTTCTGTTGCCAATTCCTTACCATTCAGAGAAGCACATGAAACTGCCAGGAAGACTGACACTTCCAATGTTTTCAGTCAGTTTCAAGGTGACAATTAAGCTGAACACCTACTCTATCTGATCCAGCAGCACAATCCCTCATTTCTCTAGATGTGAAGCAATTACCCATGCCTGGCTGAGGACAATTTGTAATGATCTTCAGTGAATAACATGAAATGGTGCATAACACACACCAGAGAATCTCATCTCAAGAGTTCCAAGTCATCTCTAGACTTCTGACTAAAACAGACAGCTATTCAGCATCTACAACCTTTATGTAAATACTGGAAGTATCAAAGTACACACTGTACTGACCCATAAATCATTGGGAAAAATTCCTTTTAGTGTTAAAATATATCCTAATTCCAATTTGACTGTTTACACTGTCAGGTCCATTTGCTACGCTAAGGAGCCAGAAAAATAATTTTTGGCTACATTTTATGTATTTTCAGATTGCATCTAATCACTCGACAGAATCCTTGATAAGAAAAATCAGACTAATTTTTTTTAATGCAAGGTAGGTTTGAAAAAAACAAAAAGCCAATCACAAGACAGGTTTTTTAAGACCACCTGAAATTTGTGATCATACTTTTTGAAGTGTTGATGACAGCAGAGGACATTATACCTAATGCCATCCAGAAATGCCTGACACTTCTCTAGTTCCATTTGATATCCACTATGCATCTACGGATTAAGCTTTTTGTTATTTTGGTAGAATAAAGTCTACGGTCAGTCGGTTACCAATAAGATGCCTTAAGTTCCTTTTACATTCCACTTTCCACATCACAGGCATTCACTTTTAGGACAAAGGGAAATGTTTGGCAATGTAAAAATTCACATTAGGTTCATGCAAGTCACATTTAATAAATATTCCTGATCATCACCTTCCACATCTATTCCAGCACACAAGCCACCTGCAAATCTCAACTACACAGACTTATGATTACTTAGAAATTGACTGCATTCGTTTAGAAAATGCCTGCTAAACCCACCTAACTAGTCATTAGATGCTTTAAAACCTCAATGCTCAGATTAACTAATTAGTTTGCTTTTTCAGAAAAAGTAAAAGGCTTCCTTAAGGGCAAATTCTGACTTACATATATTTTGGACTTTAATGACTTGTCATTAAGAGCCTCAGCTGACATTAGCTACGGCACCTTTCATTGTACAATGCATTTTCCAGGCCTTTCAGCCTAGAATTCTTTTAATTATCAATCTCAGACTAACTGCCACAGTTACTCCAGTCATCCTGTTTAGCTGTTCTAAACAAAATGCATCATTAGTTGTGCCCGTGTCCTCATTCTTCTAGCATTCCAGAGTTTATTAAATGAGCCTCAATGGCTCAAGAATTCTCCATCCAATTAAAAGGAAAGGGGGAAAAAAAAGTCTCCTGAACATGCATCTTCTGTTCCCTGGAACTTAAAACACTGTTTTGCTGCAATAAGCCTTATTTTGCTACTATAGGACATGCTATTAGAATCTGGTTTATTGTCTTTTTGTTCTTAAATCCCCTATCACTTAAAAAAAACCCCAAAAACCAAAAAACAATGCTATTACTGTTTTAGTCCAAAAAGGCAAGCTTGTTTTTCACTTACAATTTTAAATAATCTGTTTAATCCAGCTTTTCTCAAATTGAAGTCTGAACAAAATAAAGGTCTTTGCTTAGTTCCTCCCATTTCTGGTGATTTTAACTTATAAATACAGAAATTGCTTGCTGTTTAGCATACCATGCTAATTTAACTAACTTCCTTTTTAAAGGAAGAAATACAATCTTGGGCTTGCACGATGCACGACTATTTTACAAATTTCTTTTTAAAATTTCTTCCAATTAAAAGAAAAAAAAAAACAGTCAATGCAGAAGTGAAGAACAACTTAAAAAAAAAAAATCCACACACAACAAAAAAAAACCCCAACCGAACAAAAAACACCAAACAAACAAAAAACCCAAACAAACCAAACCAAACCAAACCAGCTGGCTACTTAACTACCTAGACCTAAAGACATTTTTAGGAAATGAAGTGACTTCCACTTGGTGTAGGAAATTTTTTTTTTTTCCACCATTGTTGCAAAGCAATCCCAGAATACCAGGTTTGAAGGATCATCTGGTCCAACCTTTCTTGGCAAAAGCACAGTCTAGGCAAGATGGGCCAACTCCCTGTCCAGGTGAATCTTATAAGCGTCCAATGTTGAGGAATCCACCACTTCCCCAAGAAGATTACTCCAACAGTTGATTGTCCTTGTGAAAAAATTTTCCTCTGGCATCAAATCAGAATCTCCCCAAGATTCAAGTTAACTTGTACCCATCAGCCCTGGTCTTTTCAATGTGACTCCTCCTAAAAAAGGAGTTTCCATCGTCTTTGTAGCCACCCTTTAAATCCTGGAACATGGTAATAAGGTCTCCCCTAAGCCTTCTTTTCTCAAGTCTGAAAAAAACCCCATTCTCTGAGCCTTTCCTTATATGGCAGGCTTCCCAGTTCTCTGTCATCTTTGTGGTCCTTCTCTGGACCCTCTGCAGCCTGTCTGCATCTTTCTGGTATAGCAGGGACTACAACTGAACACAGCATTCCAGGTGTGGCCTGACAAGCACTGAGTAGTGGGATAGCGACTTCTTTATCTCTGCTGGTTATGTCCTTGTTGATGCAGCCCAGTATCCCGTTGGCCTTCTTTGCCACAGCAGCACACTGTTCACTCATTGAGCTTGTTGGCCACCAGAACCCCCAGGTCCCTTTCCACAGAGCTGCTGTCCACCCAGGTAGCTACCAGTCTGTGTTGCGCTCCTGGATTACGTTTTCCCAATTGCAAGACCTTACACACGTCCTTGTTGAGCTTCATAGGGTGCTTGCTAGTCCACTCTTCCAGCCTGTTCAGATCTTCCTGCAGACTGGCTCTCCCCTCACAAGTGTCCGCTTCCCTGTTCAGTTTGGTATCATCTGGGTATACTTGATCCCATCTTTCAGATGACTTATGAAGATATGAAGGTGTTGGTCCCAATATCAAACCCTGGGGAACCCCACTTGCAACAGATTGCCAATTAGAAAAAAAAGATATTTACCTTGAATTCAGGTGGATTTAGTATAACCAAGGTCACCATACCAGGATGAGAAGTAGTGTGCCCCAATCCAAGACAACAGGGAAGAGTATTTGAAGGTTCTATTACATTTCAGCACCAAAGAGAAATCTTAAAGATCTTGGCCTGAGGGGGAAAGCCTACAACGAAACATATTCATGACTCTGACCTTAACCAAAAAGCAAAAAAGAGGAAGTTGTTCAGCCTTAATTTTCCCAGTCAGCTCCTTGCTTTCGACACATCCTTATCTTCTCCACTCACCAGTCTCGTCATAGGTACTTTCAACAATATTTTCCCCTAGCAAGACTCAAATTCAGTTCTGCAATAAAATTAAAGATGTTTGTTAACTTTCAGAGTTCTTCCCTAGAAGTTCATATTAAAAACTCCTTCATCTTCAGGGCCTTTTTCAGTATGGAATTTACCATTAAGAGGTTCTGAAAACAGTTACTTGTTGAACATCAGTCTCTTCTATAGTTTCCCCTCACTCCTTCCTACTCAGAGATAATAAAGATGCATAGTAAATACACTCAGCAGTTGTAAAGATGCTGGTTGACATACATGGAACAGATAGATACAAGAGATGGTGATTGTTACAAAATCCCTGAATATTTCACCCAGACCGCACACTCTCAACAGATACAAAACCAGAGCTTCAATAGAAGAAACAGCAGACATTGCCATTACCACTTCTTTGGTCAACTGTGACCTAAAATTACAGGCTGCAATCCTTTAGACTGTTCTTCATTCATCTCACTTTATTTTGTTCATCCAATTTCCTGCTCTGTTGGAGCTGCTCCACTAAGGCTAATCTCCCTTCTATAGGTCATCCAGCACAAGACCATTCTGATACTGATTGTCCAATATTCTCTCTCCTACTACCTGGGAAGACATTTATAAGAAAAACAAAAAAAAAAAGTATGTCCATGATACAACAGATCAATTTTTAAATTATTCTTACTTATGTTTTTAGTATCAAGTCAAACAAATACTATCCATTTCCCTGATCTGGCTTATTGCATAGGCAATGCTGACAGCACAAGGAAAGCAGGAGAAATTAAAAAGCTAGGGAGGTGAGTGGCACTGTGGAGTTATGCTGGATTAATCACAGAATCATAGAATTAATCATGATCACAGG
Organism: Todiramphus chloris collaris; assembly: GCA_025345505.1. NCBI lineage: Eukaryota > Metazoa > Chordata > Aves > Coraciiformes > Alcedinidae > Todiramphus > Todiramphus chloris. Next base: position 8,763,974 of record JANVCC010000017.1, on the reverse strand, counting down.
CAAATTATGACTTAGAAAGCTCAGAAATGTTTCAGCAAGTTTTTGTGTTATTATAATGTAATAGGCATAAATAACAAAAAGACTGCTATACCAGTGCATAATTTAGACATTACCTTCTTCCATATCCAAACACAGCTTTAAGTTCAGAAACAAAAGATCAAGCCTAGTCACAGTATCCTTACTGCCTTCAAATGAACCGCTAGATGTATACATTGTGATGAATCACTGTCTTTACTAAAGGAATCCTTCCATTTTCAACTAGCATTGATGCAAGTGTATTTTGGGATGAAAATTGCCATAGACTGAAGGTATTATTAGCACTGTTACCATTACTAAAGTATACAATAATCAGTAAATTTCTAAAAAAACCCAAAAAACAACAACAAAAAAAACCCCTACATACATTCCATGCATAAAGAAAGATTTGCAATTCCTTTCTGTGCCTAGGAAGTTTCTATCAAATTCATGTTGTACTTCCAGTGTACAGCTCTCTCATCAATGTGTTCTCACATCACTGAGACCTTCAAATTTCAGGCCTCATTAATGACGTAAAATTATAAGCCTTTTCACATGAAGTTAAAGTAGAAGCAACCAAACAATACGGATAGATTTACAAACCATAAATGTCTTCATTTCAACTTTAAGACAGAAGAAATACCCCTTTCCTGTATTAAAAAATAAATAATCCCTTTTAGAGTGATAAAAAGCAAGCCAAGTCAAGAAACAGAAAATGTGCACAGCATCATGACACTGAAATAACCAAGATCCTTCTAATAATGCAGCAGCAAGGCAATGCAAAGGTGAGATACAGAAAGTAGTCTTTACCACTATATGCCTTACCTAACAGACACGTTGTTCACAAAATGATAATTTAGCTTTATGAAAGTTATTCTCTAGATGATTTGAGAATTGTAGAACAGATGCTGTATATCCTTCCATTCACATCTGTTTAGAGTGGTTTTCCAGCGTTAAAAATGTTCAATAAAATGAAACATGCTTCGAATGCTACAACAGCCAAACTACTAACATATGAGAAAGCTGCATGTGAAAAGGATTTTTATAACACAGTGGCTATACAGCAGGGGAAAAAAAAAGACCTGAAAACTTCTGCTTAAACGTGAAGTATCTCTAGAAACACAGTGATTAAAATAAGCCTCAAATACATCAGCCAGGTGATTTTTACTTCATTATTTAACTGTGTTTGAAGTCTTCAACAATGAAAAAAGGTATAGTGTGTTTTCAAGTAGCAGCAAAAGTTGAAGTATGCACAACCACTTTATCACTACCAACAACTATATCAGTGAAAAAAAGTGAAGAAATCAGACTCCTGCTCTGTGGTGGGGGATCTGCTCTTGCCCAAGTACTTCACCTAAGAGATTTCCTGTCAGTACAAATAACATCTTAGGACACTTTCAGGGTTCTTGCAAATCACAGAAATTGAACAAGACTTTGCAACAGCAACTGTCTGCATCTGTATAGCGTATCAAAGCATCAGCCCCGCTGTAATACACAATTGAAGCGACACTATCCTATAAGTGAACTTCAAATTGTCACGGCTCAGGGGGCCTCCCCCCTTCCTTCCCTTGTGAAGCCGTGCCGACCTCCCCAGAGGCAAACTGGCGGTACCCCCGTGATATCACCGCGTTAGGTAGAAAAAACAAAAAGCAGGCCCTCATCCTAAAGACGTACCGGAGCCGAGACACTTCTTTGCTACAGGAGGCCAGCGGGAACCCGCGGCGTCCTCGGTGGGGACCTAAGGGGGAGCCATGGGGAGGGCCGAGGCGGTGAAGAGGGAAAGCTCCGAGCAGGGGCTGAGGTAAAGCTTCCCCACCGCGATGGCAACAGCACCCCGCAAGCCCTGCCGCAGCCCCATCACCACGGTAAAGAACAGCGCGAAGCAGACAGCCGTCACTGCAAAGGGAGAGACAGAAGGTGGCGAACTGTTCCGCCTTCCAAGGAAGTGCCTCACTCCCGCAGAGCAGCCGGGACGCTCCCGGGCTGCCGGCAAGTCCCAGGGGAAAGCCAGGGGCCAGGACACGACACCGGGCCGGGCAGACCGGCCTCAAGCCGAGCCGGGGACCCTCAGCAAGCGCGCCGGGCTCTCGGTGGGAGCGGTAGCCAAGAGACTAAGGGGCGCCAGGAGGGTAACGGTGGCGGGGGTCGGGTGGGGCCGTCGGGCAGGACCGCCCCGCGCACTCACCCCGCAGCGGTAGACCTTGTTGGCCCGCTTGATCTTGATGTCCAGCGCGGTGCCCATCGCGGCCGCCCCGCGCGCTGCCACGTGGCACCGCGAGCCCCGTCACGTGACCCGGCCCTCAGGGACCGAAGGGAAGGGGGGGGGAAGCCCTTCCCCCGCCACCCGCTTCCGGCAGCGGGGGCAGAGGGGAGTAGGGTGAGGTCCGCGCCGTGAACATCCGGGTCTCCAGCGGCGTCATTTCTCAGCTGGTGACTCCGCTTCCCGGTCGGCTCCGCCCGCTTCCTGGTAGTGATAACAACGAAGGGGTGGGGGGACGGTTTCCCGGCCGGGCGTGTCCGGGCCTTACCGCCGCGTCGGGGGCGGAGACGGGTGGAGCCGAGAAGAGGGTGAGGCGACACAGCCCCAAACACTACAGCTCCCGGCGTGCCGGCAGCACCGGCGGGGCCTGTTGCAGGCTAGCAGGCGCCGCCCGGCCTGATGGGACGTGTAGGCGAGGCCCGCGGGAAGGGGGAGCATGCGCAGGGCGGCTCAGCCGTAACGGTCCATCACGAGATGGAGGGGGAAGGGGATCTCGCGCGTGCGCAGCCGTTGCCGCCGGGCGCGCGCGCGTTGTCCGTTGGCGGGGTGGGGCCTTGAGCCCGCCGAGGGGCGTCCGTGGGCTTCTCGGAGCCCGGCGGGTTGGCCCTGGTGCCTCATGGCCGCGGGCAGGCGGTCGCCTGTCGGTACTGTCAAAGAGACTGCCTCGCTAGGCGCTTCTGTAGCGGTGGCGGTGCTCGTGCGGGACGGCGGGCCGCTCGGCTCCGCCCCGCCCCGCCTGGCCGGGGCGACCAGTAAGCGGCGGCCGCGACGGTGCGGGCTGGCACGTCTGCCTCGGCCCCTGCGGGCGCGGCCGCGCCGCTCTTCTGCTGCGGTCGCGCCGGGGGGGGGGCGGGCGCGTTTTAACTAGTGCAGGAACAATAGGAGATAAGGGAAGGCTTCGCAGTCTTTACATATTTGCTTGTGACTAGACTGAAGGGGATTAGTCTTTCCTATGCCTTACAGGCATAGGAACCTATATATAGGAGGACCGAATTTGCCCGTTATAATTACACGTATGATTCACCATATTGAATTTCAAAATACGTTCCAGCCTCTGTTCCCAAGTTGTCTGCAACTTGACTGATAAATTTAAGAAGGCAACGCCTTGTAAAATACCCAGTGACAAAATCTGTCTTAAAATCGTGAAGCAGAAAATTACCTGGTCTAGAAAATGCTGTAGGTGAGCAACTAATGTATGTGGTCTTTCTAGTACCGAGAGAAATGCTTCAATGTCTTAGCAGATGTGGACCACAGATTAGTAATTCCTGTGATTTCAGTGGGACCAGAAATTGTCCATCAGTGGTATCTCAAGTACCAAATGAAATCTAAAAAGAACAAATGCAGTTATGAACTTCAATGCTTTTCTAAAATAATTATTCCTACTGTGTTAAAAAGTGAGGGGAGCCATTTCATTGAGATGTTGCAAGCACAAGCGAGAGCCTAGGAGCATTGTTCTTAACCACATTTTAAAAGGTGAGACTCTTAAAACTATAGCTTGGTGGGGGAGCAGGGGATTGTGATAGATTTCTGGGGTTTGAGTATTAGCAATCAAAATAACAACTACTGAATAAAAATCTGGGAGTGGACTGTGCAGCTTACTGTAAACTGGCTCTACTGTAACAAATGTGGATGAAGTGCACAGCTGAAGGGTTAAGACAAATTTGTCTGTGGAATGCTGTCTTCCAAGAAGGCTTTAGGTGGTCCAAGATAGATACTGGGAACTCTTCATTGATGGCGTTAGGGATCTTTGAAGTCTGATTGCTGGAGCTGGTTCTCTTGACCAGAGTTTGAAGACGAATCTTCTAGCTTTATTATTATGGTTCTCCCTGAAAACATGTAATGCGAGTAAGTCTAAAACAAATTAGAGAATAAATAAACATTTCAAGGATATTAAATTTGTTTGCATTTAAATTTTGTTGCCTAGTATGAATAACTGCATTTTTTTAAGGGTTGGTATTTAGAAACAGAAATGTAAAGATGTATTTTCTTGAGCTTCACATAGTAAAAAAACCCCATAAAAATACAGCCCCAATCATTTGCTACCATGCCGTAGCAACAATGTGCAGAGAGACCACTCCTGAGCATGAAGAGGCTTTAGCAGTAACAAGAGGGAAACACATGAAGCAGTCTGCAGTCCTCCAAGCGTACATTCAGTCTGCTGAGCTACGTGAAGTTGAGAAGATGGTTCTGTCCTACTGCTCCTCAGCCCAACACACTCATTGGTACTGAAGGACCACCTCATCACTGGGCCCATGTCCTGCTTCAGTGCTTACAGAAAGCTTGGCAGAAAAATGCACACTTTTGTAATGAAGGGTATCTTTTGTTTTGCGAAAAGAAGTGAGATCTCCAAGTCATCCCACATTCAGAGAAGAGAGAATGAAAGTGGTCAGTGTAAAGAGAAAGGAACGTTTTACTTTGATTACAGAATGTTATTAATCTAGCTAGCTACTGTTATTAGTTACTGTGAGGCAGGCAAGAGGGATTTTCTTTTTCTTTCTTTTTACTCCAACAATGGAGTACTCAAAAAAGTAATATTAGCATAGACATAGTTGCTTTCTGAGTGTGTAGATTTTTCTGCCATCACTTTTACAATCAAGTGTTTATCATTCTTACGAAACTTTTAAAGGTACTTCAGTTACTCTTTTCTAGGAACTGCAGTCTCATGTCCAGAAAAAGCTCCTGTTGGTACAAGCTGTAGCTGCCCATCTGCCTAGCAACACAGATCATCACAAACAAACCACGCTGGAGCACCCTGACTCCCAAGGAGTACAGTGTCCAAATACGGTCTCTGGATTGACAGTTTGACACTCCTAGGGCAATTCTTTCTGCCAGCATTGGGTGTCTCCTTCATGACCATGACCTCTGAAGCAAGGTATGTTCTGGTGGACTAGTGAGGCTGTTGGTAAAATTTATTAAAGAGATTCGCACGTGTGACCATCAGTGTTTTTGAATGTCTGGACTGAGCTAAGACTAGTCACAATGCTTAGAGTTGCTCAAGCCATGTACCGACCTCATCTCTTCAATTCAGCTAGCCAGAATCTTTACTTTCTTGTGATTGTCCCTTTTAACTACTTTTATCCCAAAACATTTATTTATTTATTTATTTATTTTTAAAGTTTATCAGAGTGAAATCCAGCTCTTTGAGGGGAAGATTATGAGTCAACAAGAGATCATCTCTTGTATCACTTTTTTCTGTCATGTTACTAGTTACAGGCCTAACTAGAACCATTCACAGGAATTGATTTCCTTTGACTGATCCAAGCTGCAAATTTTCTTTACCAAGAATCTGCCTCATACTGAATTATTTTGGAAGATTTCTGCGAAATCAGTTAAACAGTTCAAGCTTCAGAGCAAAGGCTTGAATTTTGGCACCAAGTTCTCTCATTGTCAAGAGAGTGCTGCTTTTGTCCACTTAAAAAATCCATTCCAAATTTGGACAAATGATGAGACTGAAAATTTTAGGCTTTGTTTGGCCAATGGGAGGTCCTTCAGAAAACTGCAACTGTGTTTCCTTTGCCCCAGCCACGCTCCAGGCTGGAAGTGCAAAAGAAATGAAAAAGGCAAAAGGGGTAAGGGGCTTTCTCAGGGGAATGTTGATGTCCACAGACTGGAGGTGCAGAAGGCAGCTCATCACCACCACACATGGGCTGACAGCGACTGTCTGTGGCACTTGGGGCAAAACACAGGGCTTACTCCTGACGGCAGGCCCAGGCACATAGCAATGACTTGTGTTGCTCTGAGACAGTTTAAGTAGCAGTGGCTGAGACAGTTTAAGTAGCAGTGGTCTGTGATGGGGGTTAAGATAATCCTAGCAGATGATGTGTGTGTGTGTGTATGTACGTATCACTGCTGTGCCATGCAGCATAATTTGGGAGGTCTTTTCATTGCTTTCTACAGCTTTTATGATTTTGGAGGTACTGCTTAGATTCCAGAGTTAAAGAATCAAAGTGTAGGTAATTACATTAGGGGTTACTTTCTCTGTATATATATATATATATATATATGGATTTTAATGACAAAATCAAACCGAGTATTTATCTCCCTTTAAGTCATTCCTTTATTCCCCCTTTTGTCTTTTTGTTGTGGTTTGTTTACTTGTTTGTTTATTATGGGATGGCTTTGTTTTTAACATAGTTTTATTTATAAGATCTGAATTCCTTTAGGAATGTACTAGCTACTTTGATATGGCAGATCTTTATTACTTAATTTATATAATTGTTACTGTTGTTGGTTCATGCAGCGCTGCATTCAGCTGCAAGAGTAAGATTAAATAAATATATTCTGGTTATCCCTGAAACTATCTCAAAGAACTAGACTAAAAGGGTATGTATTTTGATTTAAGGAATCCTGGATGTAATTCTGCTTGTGGAGTTAACCAAACCCAGACTTGACTTTGACTTTCAGTCTTCACTTTGACCTTCAGTCTTCACTTTCAACTTTTGCTGAGCCTGAATCAGAACTGAACTAGAACAACTCTGGTAACAGATGAACCTAAACTGAAACCAAATGGGGAAGCTATATTAACTTCAGTAGAATGAGACATCCATGTGTTTGATGCATGTAACTGATATCCCTTGGTACATTATTTTAACAAATATGTTTAAATTGTTTAGAATAATTATATATATATTTGCCTCAACCCAGAGATTAAATGTATGTATTAACTGGTATAGAATGATAGCATTCAGAGCTTGGAATAATCAAAATTTAGTCTGTGTGGATTGGGTAAGTGTCTATAGAGAAGCAGAAACATACTCTTTTTTTCTTGTTTTTTTTTAATAGTTTTGAAATCTTTGCTTAGGTAACAGCAGTGTACTTAAGGAATTCAGTGGAACAATCTGTACAGGCAGTACAGAGTCTGAACAATAGAAATGTACTTGAAAGTTCACTACTTGCCATCAGAAGAATATGGAGTACATACTACTGAAAGACATCAGAGATGACATGTCTAACAAAACAGTATTTTTAAATATTGTTCACCTATTGGACATTTTTTAGAGCACTGCATGGTTTATACAAGCATATGTTTGATAAAGTGAAAATTATTTTTGAGAACACCTAAGAGGAAAGGCTGTTCTTTACTCCTGAGTAACAGAAAAGAGTTAATTGAAGAAATAACTGTGACTGGTACACTAAGCAGGAATCATACTGAAATTCATTATCTGTGGTGGAGATGTGATACCAAATTCCAGCACTGTAACATGTCAGTGGTGGTGTTTCTGAATGTCTCATAAATGAGGAAGATAATAAAAAAGAAATTAAAATCTCTGTACCACATTTAGGGGCTACAGACACATTAAATCTTATCTATGCTTTCTAAAACATTTCCCATTGCACAGAAATTGCTTTTTCATTAAACTTATCCTTTAATGTATATCACACTTAAAAGAGCTATGTGTGTATATAAATGAGAAAAGGCTACAGTAGACAACAAAATACACCCATCTGTTCAAATCTCAAGGTGAAAAAAAGCTAGTCAAGATGAAACTAAGCTGAGGAAAAGTCCATAAAATGGTCTAAAGAAAGCCAGATAGCATGTCTTTTTAAAACTAAGAGAGGTACAATAAAAATAAGTTCTCAAAGACTTGGAAACTGGAGACATAGATAGAGTAGAAGGATGCAGATCTACATTCTTTGTCCATTTTAATTAGAGGACCATATTAGGCCACTGCAAAGGAAAAAGGAGAGAGACTCGACTCTGATACTGAAACCTACAGAGCTTTCTGTGTTGTGTTCAGTGGCAGCATGATGAGGACTCCTCTACAGAGGGTAAATCCACTGTGAACTGATGTATCACAGGAACATGTATAGAGATACCTGATTTTATTTGTGCCAGGCAACAAAGAAGTGGTGGAAGCCAAGGTGTTGAAAAAGGAGGAAAGAGCAATAGGAAGGCAAGAAACTGAATGCAGACTATCTCATAAACTAGGTAATATTGGTCAAGGAATTTTGAAGGTTATTAAGAATTATCTAACTCACTTTTTAGCAAGAATGCACAATTTTTAAGGGAATTGCCTCAGAGTAAGTATCATTAGATAGTTTAAAAAGGGTTTGAACTGACTGCAAATTGCAATGAGCTTTACTTCCCTCTCAAAAGAATTAGCAAAGATGGAAAATAATGTTATGAAAAATGTAGGGGGTGTCAACCAACAATGGATAAAACAAGTGATTTAGACATTCAAAAAAAATTATTGAAAGAGTCCGGGAGGAAAAGAAAATAGTGACAGATGAGGTGTTATCCTGAAGTACTTTAGAATTAGGGAAAAGCCTATGGAAATAAATGGGTTTTTTTCCCAGTGCAAAATGTTGATATTGGATGTTTTGAGATTGTATATGATGATGTGCAAGTTGATATCTTTAAAAAAATAATGTGGAAAAAAAAAAATTCTTAATGAAACAGTAGAATTTACAGACTTCTGTGTGAGAACTGATTGATATAAAGGAGCTGTTTGGTAAATTGCCAGATACCTATGGCATCACACATGTTTGTAGAATGAAAACAGTAGAAAGTAGGCTTCACACTCCTGCTGAAATTTGCATATTCTGCCAGCAGCAAAAAAAATGAAGTAAGCAGAGTTTTAAAAAAAAAAAGGTTTTTTTTTAAAGACAGGTAATCACACATAATTAACGTGTATAATTGACTAACTCTTTGAGTGCTGATAGTGCTTGAAAAATAATTTCATATTTATATAGATATTGAAAACATCCACAATCATATTAAACAAAGAATGTGTTGCCCAGAATTCATCTGGGAGCTGTACATTCTGGAATTCTCCATGATGTTTTTTATGGCAAGTCTTATATAAAATCTTGATTCCATCAACTCACTAGTTTGAACTCACTTGATAATTTTTCTCTTCCTTTGCTCAGTAAGCCCAGAACTGAGGTCAGCGCAGCCACTTAGAGGAACAGAGTTTGCCATGTTTTCCCAGGAAACAAGCATATATACTTGATAATAATGCAATATAAACCTCACATTTTACAGTAGTTTTATAGTCAAGTGCTGCATAGCTAAGCTTTGTAATGGCCTCAAAGGAGATGTGAGTGTAACAGAACTTTTGTCATTTTTTTTTTTAAATATTGATTTGGGACTGGGAAAAAATTGTATCAGTAACTGATATCAATAGCCTCAGCTGTTTACATTTTAGTGTTATAAATAGCTTTAAGATGTCCAAGTCTAAAATAACAGTTTATGGATTGTTTTTTATTCACTGATATTTCTTTTTGCTAGTTGTAGAGAATATGTAAATGGCCATGCAATTTAAGGTATGTTAAATGACTGGCTATTTACAACCTTACTATTCTGATTGTTGGATTGTGGAGCTAGCTGGGATAGTACACAGATCCTTTTTTAGTTTTCCTCTTGTCGCATAAAAGTAAAACTATGTAACTTGGTCCCTAAAATAGCCTTTTTCTTTGGCATATTATAGATATGGTGTCAATGAGATACAATCAAAAAATGTTGAGTGACACTATGCGTTTTTAATGACACACTTTTCTGTGTGTTCAGATGGCAGTATTTTAAAATGGGGTAAGGGACAGTTTGGAAATTATTTTTAACTTTCATATAGACTCATACACATATGTGCAGAGTAAAGTTATCTAATAATTTTCAAAGGTGGTAAAGCACATATATGTATAAGATTTTTCTTAAATACCGTGCTAGTTATTAGTTTTAGATTGCTTTCAGTATTTCAGAGACAGATCCTCAGCTGCTAGTTGAGCAGGACTTGGCGTTGACTAAGAACATCAGAGGAGAAAGAATCCTTTGATTGCAGAGAAGAAAATTCCTGTTGACAGGAAGATGCAAATTAACTCTTCTGCAAGGTAAATTCTGGCCTTTAGGCCTAGTCTCTGGTGTTCAAGAGAAACCTAGTTTTCATCCTCTTGCTAATAATGGGCTACTCCAGCTTCTCAGAACATTATAAAGAAAGACACAGAAGAAGAGGAAGCCAGCGTGCCTAAACAACAAGGTAAGGGAGGTTATTAGAAGCAAGAAGGTATCCTTTAGAAACTGTTTTGGAAATGCAGAAAAAAGACGGGTTCATAAATTCTGTTACATTAATATAAGGCAGATCACAGCTGAGCTTGAGGAATGACTTGCAAAAGCATGGGAAAAAAACCAAAAAAAACCCAAGTGCTTTTTCGTAAGCATCAGAGACAGGAGGCTTGCCACAGAGTGGGTAGGGCCTGTAAACCATCAAGGTGTAAAAGGAACACCCAGAGAAAGCAAGACCGTAGGAGAAAAGACAGCATGTGTGTTCTTGCATCTGTGTTCACAGTGCAACAGCTTAGAGAAATCCATGACAGAACTTTGCATTATAGGGAATTTAGCAGATCTATCTCAAAGGTAAGTGCAGGGCAGAAAAGGGTAGAGAATAAACAGATAAAACAGGCAAGACATCACTGGGGAGCAGATGGCCTCCATCCAGGAGTTCTAAGAGAACTCAGGTGTCAGAGAGCTGAACTTCTAACTGCAGTGTGTAACCCTTCCCCTGCTAACCGGGTCAGGAAGGCAATTGTGATGACCCAGGCAACTACACAAGTGAGTGTCTCGTGTTGTCTACGCTGAACAAATAAGTAATATCTGACCTACAGAGCAGAATCACTGGGCACATCTATAAATACAACATACTGAGGAAGATGACACAGCTTTTGTTGCAGTATATCAAATGATGTGGATCTGTTAATTCTTTTGTGATGTTACTGTATATGTGGACAAGGGAGATCTCATGGCTAAGGGTTATCAGGATTCCCAGAGGCAATGAGGTTCCTAGACAAAGCTTAATTTAAAGAGAAGAAAAAAAAAAAAAAAAAAAAAAAAAAAAAAAAAAAAAAAAAAAAAAAAGCAAAAAAACCCCTGCACCTTTATGCAACAAGAGGCAAAAAGAATGGATCAAAAAATGGCGACATGACAAGAAACAGAAATAAAACAGAAATAAAAGGTCAGTTGTCATAGAAGAGGGAGATCACAAGAGGAGTCTGCAGGGACCTGTGCTGTGACTTGTGCTGCTTAATGTATTCATAAATGATCTGGAATAAGAGGGTGAGCAGTGAGATATCACAGATTGCTAATGATATGAAGCTATTCAGGTAAAGGAAAGTTAGAGGACAAATTGTGATGCAGTTAAAGGGCTGACTGTGAAGAGCAGAAGAAAGACTGACTGCATAATAAAATGGCAGATAAAATTTGATGTAGTTGTGTAAAGTAGTGCACATGGAAAAGAAAATATATATACAAGGATGGGCTATAAGCTGATTTTCCACTTACAAATGAGATCTTTGGGTTCTGATTAATCTTTCTATGAAAATATCAGCACAATGTTCCCTTACACTCAGGAAACCAAATCAAATATTTGGAATTGTGAAGAGTGGAACAGAGAAGAAAACAAGAGGACATTGTAACACATCCACCCAGTGTCAATCCATAGTTCTCTGCATATTGAGTAGTACGTACAGTTCTTTTCTTCACACCTCAGAAAGGGCATAATAGAACTGGAAATGTTTCAGAAAGGTTTGACAAGGACACAGAACCAAAGAAGTGATTTTGTATGAAGTATACCTACAGGTTCTTAACTCTTGAGAAACAGATGACTGATGGGAGATATGACAGAGGTCTGTAGAATCACCAGTGGCAGAGAAAAGATGAAGATGGAGACACTGTTACTGTCTTTCTCCAATATGAATACTGAGAATATTGAGCTAGTAGGAAGCATGTTCACAACAAAAAATTGGTTCTCTACATGATTTTAAGCTGTGGAAATCTTTGCTGCAAGATACTGTAAGATGCTGCAAAATGCTAAAGGCCTGGATGATAAACCCAAACAACCAGATTAACAGAAGAAAAGTCCATTAAGTGCAAGAGCTGCTAAATAAGAAAATATCACCCACCATCCACACTGTAGAAGCCTCCAAACCTCAGACCCCTGGACACTGAGAGTGCCTGGGGACAACATGCTTTCCTTCTTCATAAGCTCTTCCTTGGGCATCCTCTACTGGTAGCTGCTGGAAACCAGATACCAAGCTGGATGAATTTTAAGGTCCCAATACAGCAGTTCTTCATGCAAATACTATAGAAAAGAAAAGATTAATGAGCCATGAGGTTTACTATTATGATAAGATTCAGAGTCATGAAAGGTTAGGAGAAAGACCGATGACTTCAGGAAGAAAAAATCTTAATCCCTATAGCTGGAAAACAGTGTCAAAACCAGTTAGGCAGTGAAGTAGGTCACCTGTGCGTAAATACCTAACACCAGCTCTCCGTAGGGAAGTCATGCTGGTTTCTGAGGGTTCTGCTGGTGATGACTGGGACAGCTGCTAGCTACAAAGGCATATCACTGAGCAGAGGGAGAGAATTGACTTAGCAAGAAAAGAAAGAGCGAGCACGTGGTGGAAGAAAGACTATCTTCTTGTAGGAGCAGAGGCAACCTCAAAATCCTTCTTCAAAAAGAAAAGGAAAATCTCCATGAATTGTCCAAAATACTCTGGTTTTCTTTTTTACAGGTGGCTCACTGCTATTGTGAGAAACAGAAAAGACAAATAGTGCAAATGTGGGAGGTTGTAATACAAGAGGGAACGTGACTGTCAGATGAGAAGACGAAAATGCAATTTCCTCCCTTTGTGTTCTGAATATTGTATACAATACTCAGAACTTTTCTTTTTTTTATATGTATAGTAGAACATGGTATAATATTTCAGTGCAGCCTGAATTGAAAGATTTTAATTCATTTGTGTAAATGTAACCTGAAAACAGACTATATGAAAGATGCTTATCTTACCTCAACGGTTTTCACACTCACCAGATTATGATGCTTGCTGCACTGAACTGCATTAGCTAAGGTTGTAGATAAGTATCCTTTCTAATCTCTCTTTTTCATTGTTTAAAACATATATTTTCATTGGAGCTTTGTGTGCTTTGTTATAAGTCAAGAGTTATTGGGAAACTTAAGCAAAACCAGTTATTTTTTATTTATATTGCATGAAGGAAAATACATTTTTCGTTAGTCACCAGTTGAAATGTCACACAATCATAATGCAAAAGATGAAATTTGGCTTTTGGGGCCATTAAGGAAAGGGAAACAATCTAAGTCTGAAGAATCAAATCATTATTTTGATGCTCTCAGTATTTAAAACTGAAATATCTGTACTGATGCAGTAAAAACCACTACTCATTGTAGGTGATACATAGCTAAAATCGTTTATAGTGCTATACGAATATCAAGCTGCTGTAGTACTGACTACTCTCATCACAAAGTTACCTTACACCTTTAGTAATGGCCTTAAAGGATTTGGTTCTATTCATAACTTAGTCTTCTGCCATTGACATTTCTGTTGCAAATGTTGTGCTGTTTTGGAGGTGGTAGGGTCCAGGCCCCCATGTCTCTTCTACACAAGTAGGAGACTAGAAAGGTGATGATGTAGATTAGGCAGCTGGGAAGGGCTGATGGCTCCACCGGTAAACTCTAGAATTTAACTGTGATCTGTGTACCATAGGTATGTGAAATCTGCGTCAGACAACAAACACTTGGCTAGGAATATGATTGATTTATGAATAGCTTATTATATTTAAATAAATATGTTTATTCTGTTTATAACCATAAAATGAAGCCTGTAAAAAAAAAGTCCTTTGGGAGTCATACCAAAACTATGAAGTGTATCTGTCAGGTCTGAAGAAGTAGTGACTTAACATCTTTTCTTTCAGAACTAACTGTGGCAAATCAATGGCAGTATTTCACAGTGCAACTGGAAACTTGCAGAAAGTCCTTTTTTTTTGTAGTTTGTGATAATTCTGTTGTGAAAAAGAACAAAATGCTTGTAAAACTTCCCTAATTCGGAAGTAACTGTTAAGCAATTTTTTTTTTTTTCCTCTGTGGAACACATACAGTGACATGTGTCTGTTGCCTGCAGAAAAAATTGTGCATTATTCTCTCTTTGTCTGAGAAGTAGATGACGCTTAGGGCCATATAGGATTTGGGTAAAAATTAACAACACAGAGTTGGGATGTTTACCATAATTTATTATACACTGATTTTGCTGCCCTGAAAAGCAATGTGAAAAAGACAACAAAAAGTTGTTTCCTGTGAAAATCTAAGCTAGAAATATTTTGTGCTGCTGTTTTCAGACTTTCAAACTTGCATTTGGTTTGAAGTTGCTTATATATATCCCAAACTGAAATATTACTTAAAAAAAACCCCCAAAAAACACCAACCCACATTCTCCCTATTCCTTCCCCTTTAAAAAAAAAACAAAAACCAAAAAAAAAAAAGAAAAAAATCAGCCTGAAGCAACACTCAGGACAGAAAACTTCTTCCAAGTAGTTAAAGCTTGGCAAACTTATAAACAATGGAAAACAAACAAACAAACAAGGATTAGTTGGATGTTTGCCTCAGCCTGAATGTTCTGGATGCACGCACAAAAAAACCCAAACCATCCCAAAACCAAAAAAAAAACCAAGTCCAGAAAGGTTTAAGCTGTTACTCAGAATGAAGATAGGAGGAAATACATTCTTTTAAATTTCTGTAAAGCCCTCAGACTTTTAACTGAAAGCTAAGACGTCTGGAAACAGGTTCTACTATTCAATATAGGTGTTTCCCTGGTGTCAGGAGTTTTTCTGTTCCTTTCAGATTTATCCCAAATCTCCTACTGTGCATGCTCAAGGCTCTGACCACCATGCATGCAAGTACAGCATGTCCAAGACACCCTATGTATTCCACATGTGTAGAATATGGCTCTGCATCACACATACAAGAAAGTGGCCTTAGTGGCTACGTACCGTGCACATAAATTGATGATATCCAGTGCCAGGCTTATTGAACACTGGCTTGCTGGCTTTGGGACTTATTTGAAACAAGGACTTGGTTCTCAGCCCAGGGCTTACGAAGAGGATCCTTATTATCCTCCCCAAGCAGAATTATGAATGTTTAAACAATCACAATTGCTTACGTGCAGTAGAAACTGCTAAATTTCTCAAAAGTTCCTGCTTCTCCAATTAATACAGCAGTGCACTAATTGAAATTGCTTGCTCTGGCATGTGGTGGCATCTGAGTTCTGGGCACCTGCACTTCCTGTGGGGAGAAGGTCTCTTCTATCTCTTCAGCATTGCTGCTGCTGAGGTCCAGAGGAGACAGGTATCTCACTGAAAGTGAGAGGACAAGGAGCAGGGTTACTGTGGGTGAGGGGATAGGTACAAATGGGGGAAAAAAGATCTCTGGGGTATAGGAGATGATCGAGTCAGATGGTACAGGTGGTAGTTGCAGCCTCAGCAGAAGTGTTTGTAAAACCAGCCCTGAGCCTCAGGCTTCTTTTGATAAATACTGCTCTTGCTGTGCTTTCTTGAGTTAGTACTATAAGCCCTTGCTTTACATCCTATGATGTTTTAGTATTATATCTCTGCCTAATTTAATAAGAAGTGAATAACTTCCTATAGCACAACTCAAATACAACATTTCAGCTTGTTGAGCACTTGATCAGGGTAGCTGGCTTTTCAGTGTACTGACGAGGTACGTGCTCTGCTCATGTCCACTGGCATTTACCTAACAATTAAGAGTAGTATTTAGAGTAGTTAAGTACCAGGAAAGGAGAGTTAGTAATTATAAAACAGAAGAGATAAGAGTAACACAGTGTTCTGGACTCTCTTTCACATAGGAAAGAAAACTGTACACTCTGTCTATTCCAGATATAAAGTACCTGTGTAAATCTGAGCACTGTTTGATTAGTCTCCATGTATATAATTGGCACTGTGCAATTAGTATTTTATTAAATGAATATAGCCTAGTTCTTAAAAAAATATATTAATTCAGATGTCTAAGTGTCAAATATGGGATTTACATTTGCTATTGATACACCTAGAATAAACTTAGAAGTCAGAGTAGGTATATTACATTATTTTTTTTATATACTTACACTACTACGGATGCATCTTGGCTACAGCAAAGATAGTGTTGTGTTAAAAAAAAAACTAGTATAAAAATTAGTAGTTTGAGATTTTCTCCGAAGTTAGTGGGATTTTGATACGAGTGTTCACAATTTAGTTTTTAGGCAGTTTGAATTTTCTATATACTTTTCATTTAGCTTTGTTAGAATTTTTAATGGCAAGTCTTCAAAATTGTCTTCTGCCTGAGATTCAGTTACACTGGTCCAATTTCACATACCTAAGGTGGTATCTTAACAAAACTCCTCTGTCAATACATACAAAATTCAGTTGAAGCTTATTGTGAAAGGACCAGCTATGATATGTAGGTTAGAATGGTGAAAAAAAAACCCGTGTTTGAAGTAATTTTTCAGTTTTTGTTGTTCATAACTGAGTTTTATATACCAAGAGATAAACTGTATGTGCTGTGAGCATAATTGTTATGTGTTCTGCTTATAAACTCGATGTTTGCACTCATAAGCATGATAGTCTGTGCATTTATAAACTTGATGGGCTCTACCCATAAAAATATTAGCTATCTGGAGAATGTTAATTTTATTCTCCAAAATGGAAAGAATTTATGAATGCACTTAACAGAGAACAGGGAAGTTGTTTTGTGCAACCGCTGGCATCGTGAGTTACATGCACAGCTGCTGCTGAATGAAATCTTTCACATCTCTGCAGACTTGCCACCTTTACCCAGTCCGTTCTACAGTTTACAAAATGACAGATTTCTTGGGAATGACAGACTTCTTGTGAAAGAGTTTAAAATACTATTTATGAAATACTGCCAATGCACAAAACCCAGCAGCAAATGAAACAGCAGAAGTCCTTTTTCTCCTCCACTCACAGTAAGGATTCACAGCACTTACGCAAACAACACACCTCATCTTCAGTTATGCTACCAGTGCTTGCCAATATTCCATTGTCCCCAGTATAAACCATGGGTTTTTTCTATATGTCATATAACTGCATCCACCTTCCACAATTATTATTGGTGCAGAAAAGGTGAGCTGAAGGAGGTCTACACTATTTGCAAACATATTAATGGAACCAATGTGATTGCCAGTAGTGGTGGATAAAGGCAAATATAGTTCAACATGCTCAGCATCTTGAAAGCCAAACCAGCACTGTTTAGGAGCCAAAATGCAGGTGTAGACATTGATATTTAAACGAGATCTAGACTTTATTCAGAAATGCACTCCAAACAAAATGACACTGGTAACACTTGACCACAAGTTTAGGCAGTCTGTATTTATGACTTTGTCAGTGTGTAAACGTACCCTAAAGAAGTCAGTGTGACTGCGGGGGTTTCAGACAGCTGTAGCACACTAGGGTACTAGCCGTGCATCTCGTCACAGTACATGTACTCATGTACAAAGCCTGGAACTGACCTTAATAAAACTACACGTGACAACACACGCTTCTGCGGAGGGAAAACCGCTAATAAAGAACAGTCAACATTCTGTAATGCTTATGGGCCAATTCTTGCCCAGCAAGTGGTGTCAGAATGCAAGCATCTGGCCCAGCTCAGGATTTCCTGAACTGATTTGGAGATGGTTCAAGCCATTTTTGCTAAGGTCTTTTCACAAACGATGTATCTCTGCTGAATAAATGAACTATCAGACTACCTGACTGCAACTGAGGAAGAAAAAGGATACATTACCCCAGATTCTTTTTTGGGAGGGCTGGACCCCTTGATCAGTTTTTTTGATTTCCCCAGATCTGAAAGCTATCACTTCTCCAATGTTTTTTCTTTTCCCTTTCCCTTTCCCTTTCCCTTTCCCTTTCCCTCTCCCTTTCCCTTTCCCTTTCCCTCTTTCCTTTCCCTTTTTTCCTTTCCCCTTTTTTCTTTCCCCTTTTCCCCTTTTTCCTTTCCCTTTTTCTCTCTTTCTTTCTTTTTTTTTAACTCATCCTGGCAATTCAGCAGGCAGATAGTTTAATATTACAGTCCCAGTACAAGGGACTTCAGGGTCAAAGTCACTGGCACTAGGAGACAGCCCTGTAGCCTCTTTAAAAAGAAAGAGGATGAAGAACTGTAAGGTCCAACAGAGCCAAACCAGCCTAACTTATTGCAAACATCTAGTGACCTTTTGGACTCATCCTCCTTATTACACCTCTAAAGGGAACTGGGACTTGACAGTCAGAGGAAGAGCAGGCTGGCACCAAGTTTTTTGCATGGCATTATTCTTCACACACCAGTTTCAGACTCGTGTCCATTCATGTGCTTCCCCCACAGGTGCTTGTGGCATTCTGCCCTCCCAGACTGTGACAGACAACCCAGGGAACCTACAGTGGGAATACTTAAGGGATACACACTCTAGCAGATAAACCCTGCCCAGCAGCTGATGAGCTATTTTCGTAGCTCCCTTCTGGCAGCACTACCCCTGTGGGATCTGACACCACAGGCCTGGTTGGCCGTGCCACTGGCATGCAGTAGTGATCGTGATGAGGTGGGCAGGGGCATTCTCAGCATAAGGTCAGCACTAGCCTTGCCTGCCTTGCCAGGTCCCTGGAATAGCTTACGACGGAGAAACTGCAGGCCCCTAAAAAGTGTGCCCTACAAAAAAGGAGTGCAGGCCCACATAGCAATTAGCCTACATTAGTGATGCCACAGAATATGCTAGAGGGCCACAACAGTGTGGATAGCCAGGGAACTGAATCTGAAACATACCTTATAGGGAGGTAATGTACACACAGACTATTTGTTTTACGTGCATATTGGAAAGAAATAAAGTCTTTTTATTCTGGTTTCATAAGACTTTGTGGACTGCATCTTGATTAGACCCTCAACCCATCTCTTGTAATAGTTTTGTAATTCCTAATAATGACTGGCCACTTCATGATTTGAGAGACCCATCTTGGGCAGAGATCTCAAATAAAAAAGGTTCAAAGAAGTTCTGTGAAAATTGGTTTCCAGGTCAAAGATCGCTCCTGGTTAATTAGTTAATTGTTTCTCACTTTCAGAAAATCTGAACTGTAAGCTGAACTGTTAATGCATCTGTTTGGTCAGCTAACTGGCCAAGCTGCACACGTGCAACCCCAAATAAGTCACAGTTCACAGTACCCTTTGCTCAACAGATAGTGCAGTGTTATGTGCTGGAGCTTTAGGCTAGTTCAGCCTGAGGTACAAAGGGAATCAACTGAAATACTATGTTGGGCTGAGAGGGAATAGAGTATCTGGGAGGAAAAGGGACAGACAAACAAGCATTCTTGCTGTTACTGCCCAAAGAATGATTGCTTAGTACGGTGAAATACCACAAGTGCCAAGTTTAGGGAAATGTAATTTAAAACTCATGACAATTTTTTTTTCCTAGCTAGCAGGAGATTTTATGGTCATATAGGCACCTAACAGAACATACTTCTACGAACTTTCTTGAACAGATTTGTGAAGTCAGGATACTGCAAATGTCATGTGTTGGAACTTCATAGACAATATCCCTCCAGAGGGAGGACAAGAACCTTTCTTCTGACTTCAAGAACAAAGTTTTCTTTTTAGCCAGCAAAGACACACATTCTGCTTCACAACTACAGAGTAAGGAAACTGTATTTTGTGTCTCTGGATAAGCTTCAAAAGAAGCTGCCAATGAAGGACCTAATTTTAACAGGATTGAGGACAATTTTTTGACTTTTCCAGGAATTCCTACAGAGAAGCAAAAGCTTTACATCGAACAGGTGTAGGTAGATTCAACTTAGCTATGTTACAATCATCATAATCAAATACAATTTTTTAAAGAGACATGAATTGTGTTGTATTAGTCCTTTTGCATGTGAATGAAACTTTATGATTAAATTAACATAGTGTCTTTTCCATCTTTTCAAACACAGGGAAAACGGATCCCTAGAAGTTGGAAATTGAAGATGTAGAGAAATTCCCATGTGGGAAATAATTGCTATTGTAGCACTTGATTTGCAAAGGTTTTAAAGAAACACAGTCCTTCAGGATGCCTGAACAGAAAACTGGTTTGCACTCCTATAAATGTTATTTATCTTCAGGAGGACTTCTGTGATACAACTTTAAAGTATACATTTCCCCTAGAGTAAGTAAGAGATCCTCCTTCCCAGAAGCTTCTTCCCCCCCAAACTCCATTGTTTTGGGGAAGGACTTTCAACTGGAGTGAGGAAATTGTCATACTTAGGAGTGTGATCTTCAACCTGCCTCTTTATAGAGTGAGAACACCAAGGAATACACGATTGCCATTCAAGAAAATATCGGAGAGAACTCAGGGAGCTGCAAATTTTTCTTTCGTAGCAAGCCTCATCCGGCAGCAACAGCAGCAATTCCAGGACCTTCTGGTCCAGAGGCGTGCCAACCTACACAATATGCAGTACTGGCTGTCAATCCAAACCTTGTACTATCAAAGCTGGGCTCCGATGATGACTCAAAAGCGTATCTATCTACATTCGAATAGGTTACCATGGCAACCCCTCTGGCCTAAAAAGAGGTGGACCACATTAGTTACTTAGCAGCACCTTTTTGACAGGCGAAACACAAGCTGCTCACTCCAGATGATGGTTTGATTTAGAATTAAGTCTGTCTGAGAGCTGCCATAGCGTTCTCTGAAGTGTTAATGATGCAACCCAGAGAGAAGAACTTCTTTTGGGACTTAACTTCAGATTGTGGCCTAGTACTGAAGGGATTAAGCTATATGGTCACTTTGCCTGAGAAGCACAAGTTAACAGAACAGTTGACATCAAAACCTTTTTTCTATATTATGAAGAAATCCTTTCTGAAGATCTTCTAAGCTGGGTCTGCTGGCCTAAGAAGGCCACTCTTACAGATGATGTGCAGGATAACAAGGATTATTTGAATTGCTGCTGGCACAATACATCATCTAGATTGAAACATTTGCTCAAAGTACAAATATTAAGACCTGGAAACGCCAGAGTGTCCATGACTGGTGTGAATGAAGCCTGGAGTTCAGACAGAAATGCACACATTCAAAAAAAAAACTGCACAGCTACAAGGGCTTTATAGTGTTTGGATCACAGAATGAAGACTTCCAGAACATAGTGGTAAAGAGGCAAATGGACCCCTCTACTCAATGTAGAAAGGCTGAAAAGGGAAAAACTGGGACATAGTACCCCAAATCACACTCTACTATCAGGCAACTGTGTGTCTGAAACAACAAACTGAGTATCTGTAGTTTGAAACAGGAAGAGATGGATCCAAGCTGAGAAGATACTGAGCAGATTCCATAGATTTGAGAAGTACTTAGCCCTTTAATTAGAAAAATGTTTTTATACCCCAAATGGTAGATGTGTTCTTGATGATACAATGTGTACTCAGAAGGCCACAAAAATTGACATAACTATACTGCTTTAATTCTATAACTGTCAGAATGCTGTGTTGAATAACTAAAAAAGATGGTTTAAAACACTAGTCATGTGAGTAAACATTACAAACTCAGAAGTTACAAAGTCCTGGTAATCTTCCACAAGAAGTGAGGAAGGTTCTGAAGTTACCTATTACTTCCAGCATCTGGAAACCCAGGTAAGTAAATCTGGCATATGCAGACTAGTAGACTATACCGATAATAAGAGGTAAACAAATAAAACCAACAAATAAATGAGCAGAACCGGACAGTGTGGATGTAGGAAGTGCCATGGTTAGCACACCAATAGTCCATCCTTTAACTACCAGAGATTTTAAAAGCAGTTATAAAGCAAACAAATAATTCCTTTCTAATCTTTACTGGGTGGAAGCCTCAAAAGATGAAAGTAATGTTATGTAATTTTCAGCTTTCCTTTCTGGTTTATTGATCTCCTTAATCTATGTCTTTGATAGAAAGTAAATAAGAACACACAGATACTTACTTCTGACTTTATATTAATCTGCCATGCTGCATCCTATTGTTCTTCACTTAGATGAGAAAGTGTGGTGTTTTTTCCCCCTATTACGAAGAAAAATAATAGCTATCAGTCTGGGAAGCACGTTGTTTCTACAGCGTTTTTTCTGTGGTAGTCCTGCACCTTCAGTAACTCTTCAATTATTGAAGTTCCAATTACAACCATTTCTGCACTGGTCCTATGTCTACTTTGTTAACAGCATAGATGTAAATGCACACCAAAAAACAGAGAAAAACATGAAGAATTAGATTTCTCAGTGTAATCGTAGTGAAAGACGGGAGAGACCGAATAGTCGGGTTGATTGTAAGGTAAATTTCTGTCCCATTACTAATTTGATGTTCTGAATGTTGTGTATCATGTCACCTTGAACCTACTGAACTAAGCAAACTTTTATACTGTTTTGTTTTTTCTTTTACATCTGTTCTGTTTCAATAGACTGTTATATATTATTTTCTCTCTTAGATCTTATTTCTCCATACTGTATTCTTTCCTCCTCATTTTTTATGGATTTTTCTCTTTTTTTTTTTTTTTAAGTTGTCTGCTTATTGTTGTTCTTTTAGGCTCAAAATATCCAGCTTTCTGAGGGGTTGTTCTCTTAGGAAGAGAAAGCAAGTATTTCTTCAGAGTCTGTCTACTAATTCATACAGAATGTATGCAAACTCCCAGTTTCAAGTGTCATACTGTCAATCTACTCTAGGTGTTTTTTGATAAAGAGTTAAAAAAAAAAGGACTTTCAGTCTTTCCTGTCTTGATAGTCCCATCCTTCCTAAAGAAAAAAAAAGTGAGATATAGTAACTCATTATGATGTTGAACAAAGTAGAAGAAATTAGCAAGTATTTTGATCCCCTTCTTTCAGATCACAAGCTATTTCTCCTTGCTTCATCTTCAGTCTCTTATCTCAGTTACTTCCCTCCAAAGCTGATCTTTTGGAAGGTAATGTCTCTTGCTGTCATATTTATTTTTGGCCTGTTTATGGAGTTCACTAGCAAAACCAGTTAAAGTGTACCTTCATCTTCCACCCCTTACTCCCACCCCACATTTATGCAATATCAACTTCTGGGTTACTCCAGTACAACTATTTATGGGATTCATTACAGAGTGGATCAGGAAGCTGACCTGGGCTTAAAATGAAAACAAAATTTCTCTGGGTGAAGCAAGATTCTGTCTGAGTTCCAGCTTGGAAGACCCGCAGTTCTCAAACACTAGACCCAACCTTTGCCCTAGCTGTATCTGCAGCACAGAAGAAGACTCCTAGCAACCAGCGCTAAGACAAAGCTCTGTCCTACTCCTCAGCCTGTGTGCTAGGTTTCCAGGTGAGGCAGGATTCTGGTAGGGTACCAGCCTGAAAGATGCTCACATCCCTAACCTACTGACAGCAGGACACAAGTCCTCCTCCCCGCGGATATAGATAAGCCAGCACATCCTGACACCAGCTCTAATCCCAGATTCTGTGGCTGGAGCAGGATTCTGGTAGAACTGCAGTTCACAATGGCCTTGTTTCTTAGTTGTAATCATTACCAGCTTTAACACTTCAGCTGTTGGAGGACCTAAACAGAAAATGCTGTAGACCATCTGTAGTGTGTCCACATGCTTTTAATGAAATGGGTATTTAAGAGAACACTGTTGTACAAGAAAACTATATAGGTTATTAATTTGCAAGATAAGAACAAGACAGAAATATTTGTCTTTGCTGGAAAATGAAATTTTAAAGAGCTATCACCTTTTAAAGGGCATTTGAGCTCAGCCCGTTACCACATACCATAAGCTTGGGTATAGTCAGCAAAATAAAAGTAAAGGACTACTGAGCAAGTGCACAAATTAATGAAAACTCTAGTATTTTTAAGTGCTGCCTAAAAAAGACCTTCAAAACCCCACAACCAAACACAAATGTACCTGTAATACAGTAAACAGTGTGACAACTTTCTATGAGCTTTGTAGTTACCTACATTGAACAAAAGAGAAGTTATCCCATCACTGGACATCACCATCCACACAGAATGGCAAAGAGATTTTAGCAAGGTTTACAAAATCCTCATGGGGATGGACCCCACTGTTCCCAAGAGCTGCCCTTCCTTACAGATGAACTGGGCAGAACACGTACAAGACAGCCAATGCTTTTCTCTATGTTCGGGTTCTGTACAGCACGCAGTGTGCGCAGGTACCGTAGGCCAAAATCCAACAACTAACGTGGGAGCCCCTGGGCAGAAGTAGGAAGTCCTGTGGGCCTTTGTTACATTGCAGGACATGCGTGTTGGCTTTTCTCATCCTGGTGGAAGAACTGCATTCTGCTTATACTCGAAGGCAGAAGTGTCAAAAGCAACTCTAAGTGACCTCTCAGTCTTTCTCAGGCTGAGGGGAATGAGAAATGACTGCTTAAATCATGGTGCTCCTGGACACCTACAACAGCTTTAAGGTACCACTTTGGAGATGATTTAGTCTAACCTAACACCAAGTTGTAACTCAGTGGGGTGCTCCCACAACTCCCCTACTACATGTTCCTGCTGTCTCCTGCGCATCAGTATTTCTCCTAGCGCTACATAGCACTTCTTGTTTTGGGTGGGTGTTTCAGTTAGTTTGATTGTGCTAACACTGCTGCTGAGGTAGGAAAAAAGAGGCAGAGGGTCTGCACGGCTAAAGGTGGAGAGGCTCTGGACCGTGATTTTCAGCTGCAACAAAATTTTAGCTTGGTTGAACTGCAGGTGATGCTGCTTTTGTAAAGCAGCACTTAGATTATTCGGGGGACCTACGGTTTTGGCTGTTGCTGCACCTGTCTCCCTCTCCTTAACTGCTTATTCCCACCTTTTAAGCTGAGATAAAATACAACAGGAAGAAAAGCAAATGGAACGAGTGTTGGTAATACGTCCCAATTTCTTCAAGGAGTCTGGCTGTGAACTAAAATGACTAGATTAAAGTATCACGTTAGAATTAAAGTATTAGATAAAGACCTTACTCTACTTTTTGATCTTTGTGGGGATTCCAGGAAAATACTAAAAAAAATCGCCATCGCAGATTCAGGCTAGCTGCACCGACGCCGCAATTACGGATGGAAGGGAGCATTCCCTCAGCAACCCGAGGCTCTTTTCACAGAGCACACCCACACGGCGCCTGACAAACGAGGCAACTTCTTAGTGCGGTTTTTCTTTCTTTTTTTTTTTTTTTTTTTTTTTTTGGTCTTTTTTGGGGAATGTATTTATTTTTTAGAAGGAGGATGTGGAGCACCCTTGCCCGCCCGCGCCCCCCGGGCATACCACACCGCTCCCGACTTGTGAGAGAGCGGCCTTCAACAACCCCGCAGCCTTCCTGGGGCCTCCCCGCGGCGCGGGTAGCCCGGCTTGTTCGGCCTTGCCTTCCCCCGGGCGGCCGGAGAGGCGCGCTCACCCCCTTCCCCTCCAAGCGCGGCCCGGCCCGGCCTGGCCTGGCCTGGCCGCCGCGCTGCCGTCGCCCCCTGCGGGCCGGGGGAAGGCGGCGCCGCACGGCGGCGGGGCGGTGGTGAGTGCGAGCCGCCCCCTCCCGGGCGTCCACCGTGCGGCAGGGGCAAGGGCGGCCGCTCCGCTCCGCTCCCCTCCCCCTCCCCACCGCACCGCCGTTAACCGGCCTCCCGCCCGGCCCGGCCCGGCCCGGCCCCGCCCCGCCGCCTTCCCCTCCCCCAACGCCCCGGCGCGGCCGCGCGGACACCGTCACACGCCAGAGGGCGGGGGGCAACGGTTGCCCAGGCGACCAGGGTCCGCCCTTCACCGGTCGCTTTCTGCTCCGCCCTCCCACGTCAGCGCCGTCTCCCGCCCGGCCGGGGTGGGGCAGCCGGGCCGTGTGATTGACAGTTGCCATAGAAACAGGCTCGCCCCGTCGCCATTTTGTCAGTTAGCTTTTTTTTTTTTTTTTT